>CM077115.1:307104255-307472633 GCA_039619475.1 Icerya purchasi
ATATACATTCATATGTGTGACGCCGAGATGTAATTTATAAATACCATTTGAATAGTGCGCATTTTTTAACGTATTGCATAAAATTGTTTATTGCGTTTAGCATTTTTCCGTAATTTTTCTTATACGGTTTATTTTATTATGTAGTTTTTTATCAGTGCATTCGGTTTTCCATATTTCGTGCTATGTGGTATTATTTGTTTAAGAACTTTCGTTTTTCTTTTTTAATTTTCACGTATTTTTTATTGGATATATTTATATATTTGTTTAGATTATTAAAAAAAAAAAAATAAAAAAATAAAATAAAAAATACTTTTTAAACATTTCCCGATACTACTGATGCTTTTGTACGAGCTGTGTAATGGGTACTTTTTTTGTTGACTGCAAAGGAATGTAGAAAAAAGAAGTAACAAGCTGCACACCTCGCATGAAAATGAAGTAGTGAGCTTCCTCCGGAGGAAAGATGAGAACATTACAAAAAAATACGATTATTAGCATCGCATGACTAAAAATAATAATCCTTGGAATGAAGAGGACACCATCGTGTGAAAAACATAGACGACCCAGTAAGCAAAAATATTTTAGGAATTGAATAATGTTTTCAATTTTTTGTCTTCCATTTTGCCGGAAACGTTGATTTCGTTGTTTGGTCGTGGCCATTTCTCTCCACTTTTTAACACTTCTAGTGTGCAAGAGCGGCCGTTAAAGAATGCGTCACCTCTTCGACATTTGTATGAAGTGTACACACTTTATTTTTCCCTGTTATTTTTACTTTTGAAGTTCCTCTCGCATTGAATATTCTCGTTTTACACTACTATTTCGTATTTCGTATTTCGTCGCCCTAATTTTCCTCTTATTTCCTAGTGTCTATTCAATTCAAATCTTTTCGTAATAATTCTATTGTTGTTAGTACGACATCATCGACAAACTGAGTTTCAGAATTAGCAACGACCAGTGAAAATTATTAAAATAAACGATCGCTAATGGAAAACACATCGTCTTCCCATGTGGATATTACAATCGTAGCCGTTTTATTCGGAAAGTATCGTTAAATTTATATTTATCATAATTATAATGTTAACAATGTGTATAAACAACAAATACAGTGATCGTTAAATTTGTTGCGAACTTGTAGTTTTGTTTACGGCTTCTAAGAAAAAAAAGGAGATTATACGTTCGTCCGGGTTTTTTTTGTTTTTTTTTTTCATTTGTTCGCGCATAACATATTTACATATTTATATGGACCGATTTAGAATTACGTTGTAAATTTTGATCATTTTTAACAAAGTATAGAAGAGAAAAAGACAGAAATATAAGCAAAAGGGATCAAGAGGCACAACTCCATGCGAGGCCAAAATGTTCGAGTCATTATATAATAGTAAATAAAGTAAAACATAATATAAATTATGGCTAATAATTAATTTCGATTTTGCAAAATGTAAATCACTGCAAGGAAGCGCAATCAGTATTAAATTTAAATAATCAACATAACAATAATTACTTATGTGTCATTTGCGATCCTTATTTATACGGTAATGATAAACAGTACAACTTCTTATTGCATACTAAGTATGTTGCTATCTGTAGTAATATTAAGAACGTTAGTAGTACCAAAATTTCAGATTACATTATTAAAGTTAACGTAAACGATATTGTTATTTTTGGAATATACTTTTCACCTAATACTGACTTAATTTATCAATTTACACTACTGCTTAAACATATAAAACAAAACTGGAGATATAACGTAATAATACTGGGAGATTTTAATTCAAGATTAAAATTTATGGAAAGCGAAAACTTCCCACACACGCCCAGAAATGCACAATTTGAAAATTTTGTGTACTCAGGGAACTTAACAATTAAAAATGATTATAATGTACATTGGCGCACTCAAGGGGGGTGCCACGGGGCCATTGCTCCCCCCAAAAAATCTTTAACTTCGTTTTGTAATGTTTTGTTTTACTTCATTTTTTTTTAAAAAACATACATATTTACTTTTTACTTATATTATAAGTATAATGTTATATACTTTTAGCTAATTTTTTAAAAATAAAATTCGTATACTTATCTAATCTGTGCTTATTAGAAACATAATGGTATCTATTATTATTATTTTTTAAAATATAAAATTCGTCAGTTTTGTAATTTTGTTAAAAATAATCGTTAATTTTGTATTTTTTTTTTTTATTTTTTTTATTTTAATTTACAAACCACAGAAATAGATAGGTACGTAGTCGTGGTACCGAGTTACCACCCTCTAACTCATCTTCTAAATTCTAGCCCCGACCAAAAAAAAATCCTGAGTGCGCCTTTGATAATGTACATACGTTTCAAAACCACAATGGACAAAGCTTGATAGATTATGTTCTAGTAAACATTAACTTTAAGCATTGGCGCACTCAAGGGGGGTGCCACGGGGCCATTGCTCCCCCCAAAAAATCTTCGAAATCTTAATTTCGTTTTACTTAATTTTTTTTTTAAAACATACATATTTACTTTTTACTTATATTAGAAGTATAATGTTATATACTTTTAGCTAATTTTTAAAAAATAAAATTCGTATACTTATCTAATTTGTGCTTATTACAGACATAATGTTACGTTTCTATTATTATTATTTTTTTAAAATAAAATTCGTCAGTTTTGTAATTTTTTTAAAAATAATATTCGTTAATTTTGTATTTTTTTTTATTTTTTTTTATTTTAATTTACAAACCACAGAAATAGATAGGTACGTAGTCGTGGTACCGAGTTACCACCCTCTAACTCATCTTCTAAATTCTAGCCCCGACCAAAAAAAAATCCTGAGTGCGCCTTTGATAATGTACATACATTTCAAAACCACAATGGACAAAGCTTGATAGATTATGTTCTAGTAAACATTAACTTTAAGCATTGGCGCACTCAAGGGGGGTGCCACGGGGCCATTGCTCCCCCCAAAAAATCTTCGAAATCTTAATTTCGTTTTACTTAATTTTTTTTTTAAAACATACATATTTACTTTTTACTTATATTAGAAGTATAATGTTATATACTTTTAGCTAATTTTTAAAAAATAAAATTCGTATACTTATCTAATTTGTGCTTATTACAGACATAATGTTACGTTTCTATTATTATTATTTTTTTAAAATAAAATTCGTCAGTTTTGTAATTTTTTTAAAAATAATATTCGTTAATTTTGTATTTTTTTTTATTTTTTTTTATTTTAATTTACAAACCACAGAAATAGACTTAGTCGAGGTACCGAGTTACCACACCCTAACTCATCTTCTAAATTCTAGCCCCGACCAAAAAAAAATCCTAAGTGCGCCTTTGACTTTAAGTATAAGTTGTCTAGTGTTATGCTTCAAGATTTTCACTTAAGTGATCATAAAAATATCAGTATTGAAATTTTTGATACAAATATTATTAATAATGATAATATTCTTGCCTCGGATACAGATATATTTATTAGTAATCTTAATGCCGACTTAATGTTAAATTTCGAAACGAGCTTAAAACTTGCAAGTACCGAACTTCAAGTAAATAATATTATTAAACAATTTACTGATAATTTAACAAATAACGTAAATAAGTCCAAGGTTAAAAAGCCTAAGACGAACAAATCCTGGTGGAACAGAGATTTAGAATATTTTAAATTACTTGTCAGAAAGCTCAATAATATTAAACACAAAAATTTTATAAATAAACTCATATATAAAGTAACTTTAAAATTGTATAGGAACAAAATTAAATATTTCAAGCAACAGGCCTGGAGAACATTTTGTAGTTCGTCCAGGGCCTGGGGTAAACCTTATAAAATTTTAACGAATTCTGAACCATTTAAATTTCCAGATTTAAAAATTAATGGTTATAATGACACTTGTTCCTCTATTACTAGCAATAAAGACAAAATGAGTTTACTAATGAATACATTTTTTAATTTTAAAGAAACTGGTTCTATTTCATTGGATAAAATCACAGATATAAATAAACAACAGCAGTTTGAAGTAACATATTTTGAACTAAAACAAATTATACAAAATCTGACTAATAGAAAAGCACCGTCCTCGGATGGTATAACTGACAAGCTTATTAACAATTATATTTTTTTACTTTCCAAATTTATTGTTAACACACTTTACAATAAACTATTACAATTTAATATATGTTTCCGTCCGCTTGCAAATGTGCTACTTTAATTATGTTATAAAAAAACAAAAAAGGATTTGAGTAAAGTAAATGGCCACATAGAACAATATGCTTATTAAATTCCTTAAGTAAAGTTTATGAAAAAATTATTCTTAAATTTTTAAACAACAAAATTAGCAGCACATCTGTGCTTAATGCATACCAATACGGTTTTAGAAAATTCTTTTATACAGAACTTGCTGTTGCAGATGTAACTGATAATTTATTACAAAACAAACAACGGAATAATCCGTCTATTATTATTTCATTTGATATAGAGGGAGCATTTAATAATTGTGATCGTCAAGTGATAATTGATACATTAATTGTAAATGGTTTTAGTTTTAACGTAATAACCCTAATACACGATTATTTAACTAACAGGAGAGTAAAGTGGGCCTATCAAAACGACATTGTTGATGTTAAAAATAATTTCGGCGTTCCACAAGGTTCAGTTCTTGGACCGGTCTTGTGGAATATTTTATATTCTAATATCCATTCAAAATTAAGTAATATATGCGCAGGCCTACGTTTATACAGCTATGCTGATGATTTACTTTTGGTCTACAACGTACATTTATCTAGTAACTCGATTCTGTCGTCCCACATTGCTAATTGTAATGAAGTTATTTGTAAACTTAAAACAATAGTAAATGCTTTAAACCTCAAATTTGAGATTACCAAATCTCAAATCATGGTGATACCTGGTCGAGACAAAAACCTTGACCAAATTTGTTACAATAATATTAAAATTAATAATCATACCTACTGTTCTACTGACCATATTACATATTTAGGATTCATTTTAGACGATAGATTAAAGTACAATAAGCATATACAGTACATAAATAATAAGATTAATAAATATTATTACATTTTTAAATCCCTTGGCGGTTAATTATGGGGACTAAATTATAAATCTAAGGTAATACTCTATAAGGGTTTAGTGCAGTCATTATACTCATATTGTGCTGGTGTCTACTATAACCGGTTAACTAAACAACAAATACATAACGTAAACTCCAACTGTCGGAAATTTCTAATTGATTTAACTTCTTCATATGTAACTGCTTCAAATATTGCAATTCAGACCATAGCACGGGTCTTACCTATCGATCTTTACATAAAAAAGAGATCTCTAATTTTTAATGCTAAAAAAGAAAATAATGGTTTTATAAGTAAAGAACTTCTCAAGCAAGTTGATTTACAAATTTTTAATGAATTTAAAACAAGATACGATACTCTATCAAATGGTAAATTAATAAATAAGTTCTTTCCTAACGTAATAAAACGCTTTAAAAATAAAAACATTACAGTAAATTATTATATGACTCAAATACTCACTGGTCATGGTTCCATTGGATACTTTTTAAATAAATTAAACATTATTTCAGACAGTAAATGTTGTAATTGTGAAAGTAATGAAGTAGAAAATGTTCAGCATATAATATACACGTGTAGCAAGTATAACCACCTGCGACAATTGTATATGATTGACTGTGTACTTCAACTAAATGAAATTATTCTACTAGAACAATTTCCTGTATTCATTTCTGAATTATTTAAAATTAAACATATATACAAATAATCGCTACTAGTAGCCATAAGCTAATTCGCAGGCTACTCTAGTTTGTTATATTTCTTTATTAAAGTAATAATAAAAAAAAACAAAAAAGAACAACATATATATATATATATATATATATATATATATATATATATATGCGTGTATGTATGTAACTTGTTAGGAAAAATTGATTTTGAGGTTTTTGTGTTTTTATAAAAACTTATTTTATTTCAATTTATCCAAAAGACTTTATGTAAGTAAATTACAACATTATATAAAATCAGTAATTGAAATAAGGAAAAATCGCCATTATTTCTTATGATGTTTTTTTGCTGACAGCTGTTCGTTCTGACTCTTTCATAATAAGCGTGTTTTCCTTTGCAACCCTTTACCCAGCCATATCATAAATTAATCTACTTTTGCCGGACCTGTACACAAATGTTTTATTAAAGAAACGCCGTCATTTCTTTAATTGGTAGACTTTTTATATTACTTTTTTTTGATCGGCCTATAGTACTTTACAAACTGTACAAACTGAACCTCAGAATCAACTTACTACTTACAACTAACCTCTGGTTACCGTCACCATATATGTAGGTAAAATACAAAATGATGTTACGACATCATGTATGTTTTGTAACGCCGCTTCAAAGATTTATTGCAAATCATATCGTCAGTCTTAAGGCTGTGTTAATCCACGAAGTTAAATAGTATTAATCGGTTAACATCGCGAAACGGTGCACCAACAACAATCAATTTTGAACATCACATGAAGTGATAATATTATTTAACGTTAAACCGTTTTTCTTAAATAGTATATCATGTTAATCAGATTTTTTTTTCCAGCCGGTTACACAACGCGCGCATACACATACGCACACAACTGCACCCCCTCCGTGATATATATTAAAACAACTGTATAGCAAATAACTCTGCATCGCACCCCTCAAGAATCTCTATTTCTTACCTTCATAACGAGTACTTCTTCATACAAACATAATTATTTATTTAAAAGAGATTTACATATATTCCATATTTTAAATGTTACAAACGCTATAATCTCTACAATATGTCGATTTTATGCCATCGTTTAATAATTATTTATTTTCCGAGTCAAGCGGATTTAAGTATTAATGGCTAGAACTATATCGTACTTAGCAAACGGGAAGAAGAACATTCAGTCTAATCTCCAACATCAATGACAGACTTCTAAATAAAGAACTAAACCCTAACTTCTATTTAACACAATTCTTAACTGGCCACGGAAATTTCAAAACATATCTGAAAAAATTTTAAATTTTCAATGACGACACATGCATCCACTGCAATGGAAGTATTGATTCTCCAGATCATACCTTTTTACACTGCGTTACATTCGACAGTATTAGACAGAAGTATAACATCAGTAGTGATTTCAAAAATTGGTTCAGTGGAATGGAAGAAACGAAGAATACCAGTAAATTTGTGGAAGCTGTAATGACCACTAAACGAAAACAGGAGGAAATTGTCTAAACCAGAGGAATGGAATAAATTAAAACAGAAATATTGATTACTATTATTTAAATTATTTTCAAGTGTAACGACTGGAGAACATTGAGAAGCTAATAATGGCACAAGATCTCCAGTCCATTACTATTATATTATACTATATTATACTATTATATTACTATATATACATATATATAATATTTTGCTAATATATTTGCCCCATCGGTACATCCGAATTGGAAACCAAAAAAAAAAAGTATTTTTTATAGGCTTTTATTTACCTCGCTTTGTCATTCTATCTGTCATTTTGTCTGTCTGTCCGAGGGGAATTTTGCGAACGATCTTTCACGTACTTTCCGATGAATTAAAAAAGTGTTCTTTTGCAGAAATGCTTGTTGTAGATGGCAATACAATGTTATGCAACATCTGGGTTTTCAACTTTAAAATCAACCCCTCGGGGCTTCGAAAGCTAGAACTTTTGTAAAAAAATATTTTCTTTTCCGGGCATATGATATACTGTTGGAAAGAGCGCTATTTGTCGGGAGCAAACTCGTATTTCATTTTCTTAACGAAACATTGAAAGTTTACTAAAAGTTTAAAAAAACACAAAAAACGACGTGTAGCCTCTGCTTGTGGCTCAGCTTTATAGCTAAAAAATTTTGAATAGATTTTAAAAAATGCGTATCCTCGTGTATTTCTTTACTTTGGAACATTTGGGTTTCCAATTTTAAAATCGGATCCTTGGGGCGCCGAAAGCTCGAAAGTTTCAAAAAAATGTATTTTTTCTTCGGTCATGTGATATATCAATGGAAAGATCGCGCTATTAGTCAAACATTGTGTTTCAGGTGCTGAGGATCCCGCGTATGTATTTTGTGTGAAAAAAATAAGACGATATAATTGAAAGAATGCGATTGACTATTCAATAATAAAATGTAACACAAATTTCTGTAAATGCTTTATAATCAAGATATTGAATAAAATAAAGCAAAATAAAATACAATTCTAAATTTATTGTTTTTTATTGAAATACATAGTAAAAAGTCCGAACTAAAAAATAAAAAATTAAAAAAATTAAATTTTTTTTTTAAAAATAGGCTTTTATTTATGCACTAAAAAGTATAAAATAAATTTATTAGTGTGCGACTACCAGATACGCATGTTAACATTAAAATCTGAAACTACAAAATACTATTCTGAAAAATAAAAGCGGGGGGCCGCACTTACAAAAACTTTTTCGGTGTGTGTGTGTGGTATTGTGATGCGCAACAATGGAACAACATTAAATAGTGATTGTAGTTTTGGCTTAGGATGTATTATAATATTAATATTTAATTATTAATCTGCGGCCCCCGTTTTTATTTTTCAGAATATTTTGTTGGTTCAAATTTTAATGCTAAGGTGCATATCTGGTAGTCGCACACTAATAAAGTTATTTTGTACTTCTTTTAGTGCATAAATAAAAGCCTATTTAAAAAATATATATATTTTTTTTCATTATAACGTTTATGAATAATAGAACCTCTTTCATTTACGTCATAACAACTTTGAGCCTTCTTGAATTTTATTAAAGCCGTTCTCAAGTCCGGATTACATTCTTTATATTTTTTTATAGATTCTCGGTTGAACGATTTTAAAGAATATTTTTGCATTAAGCGACATTAAACTAATTTCGTTTTTCTCCTGACGAGTTATAAATGTTGATTTAAGTTATTCCGACCGTTTTGGAGAACTTATAAACTTCACAATCGCTTCCATTGCTTTTAGAATTCTCACATGCAGTCCGTCGGAACCAACTGCTTTATACAATTTTTTCGTCTTTAATAATTTTTATTGTTTGCGACGTGATCCTGCACAATCTCAGGTTATCTTGATTACGTTCTGTATGACTTTTCTTTTCGTATCTAGAGCTATTATTCGTTCTTAATATCTATGAGGCTGTAAAAAAATCTCTTTTAGCATCGTCCTTCTATTTATTTTTCTTACGCTGCTCTAAAGGAATTATAAATACGCAATTCTTTTAGAGTTCTGGATCGTAAACTGGCTTTAAATGAAATTTAAAATCTCGCTATACAGAGACGACATCGCTACTTACAGAAAAAATATAAATAAAAAATAAAATAAAACGTTATAAAGCATCAAAAAATAAAGCTTCACTATTAGTACGGGGCTGTGTAAATAGTTAATAGAGCAAAAGAGAAAAATTATACCAAACTCAAAAATGAACATGTTTATTATTAATGGGCAACAGCCGAATAGTTAGGACGCGGAGAGCGCAGACTGAAGAATTACGCCAACAATAAGGAATTGCTGTGCCAGGAAAATTATGAAATAACTTCTTTTGTTTTCGGCAGATAATTCGCAAAAAGGGAACTTGTAATTTCCAGAAATGTTTCAGTAGCAGCTGAAAGATGCGCCACAATGGTAGTTGCCTGCGAAACGTCTGTCTGTTAATAAAGCTGAATTTTATACACTGGAACCGGTAAGTGCGTTGACGAACAAATGAGAACAAGAAAAAGCCAATACCTCTCGGTGCTGTTCCTGACAGCAGACGCGTTATAACTGTCGTCATTATTATTACGTCATTATTACACATTGTTCAAAACATCTTCTGCTACACGCTCATTCTGTTTAAACTCGATCCGGGAATTTGTGCATTCTGCTAGCCGTGCACGTGATGTATCATACAAAACGCGCCGGTAAGTTGACAGCACTAAAAGAGAGAACTTTAAGAAATAACGAACACGATACAATCCTTCTCACTGCGTTTGACGATAACGCGTTAGAACTTTTACTTACTTCCCACACCAAGGGCAAAGGCACGTTTCCTTTCTTTAAAAATAATCTATCCAGGTTTGCATTGTTTCATAGTGAGTTGCTGATCATCTTATAGCGCGCGGGCCGTAATAAAAATGGCAACTTGTTTCGATAGTTTCAAAATGGTGCACAGTCGCCATGAAACATTTACATGTAAATAACTTTTAAATTACCAAACTGTTTCTTAGGAGTCACTTCATTGGAAGTGTAACTCTTTCCACGTGTAGTCAACTTTGTCACCGTTGTTGTTAAAGACTAAATTGTCGTCACAATAAAAAAATTTAAGAAAAAAAAGAAAACTGTTTCTAAGAAAATACTAGAAAGAAGAAGGCAGGGGCGGATCCAGCGAGACACTTTTTTGAGGAGGGGGGATTATATAATTACGTAATATCTTCTGCGGTAGGCAGTCGATTTGAGAAATACGTTGTTTCACAAAGGAAATCGAACAGCGACCACCTCTTTAGAAATTTAAACATGTCTTAAAAATACATAATTATTACAACTTTTAATTTAAATTTTGTTTTAATTTTAGGGGTGAAAAATAAAACGAAATTATAAAATTCTAGCTGACATGGTAGTTCAAAAATAGTAAGAAAGATAGTATTTTTATTAGACTTTATTTCTTTTTTCTTTTTGTTAGTAATCCGATCCGAATTCTCTTTGTTCGTGAGCAAGTAAAATATATATATATATATATTTATATACAGTGAGCGATATTAATCTTTGAACAGTCGGGATCGGAACAAAAATACACAAAAAAATGAAAGGAAAAAAGGTATATTCTGAATTTATTTAGGCGAATAACAAAACGGAGAATCTGTTACTCATGTACAGAAACAAAAAAATAGGAAAATAAAAATTAAACACAGCGTCGGTTACGATGAACACAAAAATGGCGAAAAATCACATTAATCGTTGAACACATTTTAAATCACGGAAAAAATCTTCCTTCTTCTAGGGCAGCAAGTGGGAATTTAATATTTCGCATGACCACCTTTGGCCTCCACAACGGCTTTAAGCCCTCGCGGCGTGGAAAAAACTAACTCTTCTCTAGATACTGAACCGGAATCTTTGCCCATTCTTCTTGTAGACGATCTTGCAATTCATGCTTGGTTGAGACCAGCCTCTCTCGAGGTCTCAATTGGATTACAATCTGGGGACTGTGGCGGCGTTTCGAGGACCTTCGGGCAATTGTATATATAAGAGCCACTCACGCGTATGATATATGCTTCGGGTCGTTGTACAAGCGAAAGGAACTTAGGATTCCCAACTTCTCAGCACTGGGGCGTAGATTCTTTTTCAGGATCTCTGTGCACATAGCAACATCCATATTCCCTGTGATAAACTCCAATGCACCTAGGCCGCAAAACAACCGCATCCTTTAATATTGTCACCGCCGTGTTTTATTAAAGCAGTTATGCTTTTACTTTCCAGTGCCGTATTGGGTTTGCGCAATACTCTGACTTTCCCATCATTGCCCAACAGGTTGAACTTCGATTCATCCGTAAAAAGGGCGTCACGCCAAAACGTTTTTGCGGTTCGAACTGGTACTTTTTTGCGAACTCGAGGAGCTTTTGCTTGTTCGTTTCACTAATGTCCCTAGGGTTTTCTACGAGCCGTTCGCGAAAAGTAGCCCATCCTTTTCACTGCTCGGCGTACAGTTGCGGCCGAAATTGTTACACCTGCTCTTCGGACTAGTTCAGGACTTAATTGTGGTGCGCTTACCTGCGGAGTCGTTGCGATTTTCCGTCTGATCCAGCGTTCATCAAGCCTCAGTTAATTTTCTCGGTTGTCCTTTTTGCGGAATTGAATGCATGCGATTTCCTTGTTTGAAGCGCCGTAAAACGGCGTATACGGTGGTTCGCTGAATATTTAGAAATTTCAATATTTGACCTCCCGGTAACCTTCCTCGTAATTCGAAATTACGAATTTACGGACCGCCAGAAGGATATGTTGGCCTTTACGCGACATTTTTTCAAATATCAAGCACGCTTTTTTGAATCGTGACGAATCTATACTATTTCATGGCGAAATATTTCCATGCACTGATTCCTACACGTAAGTACACTTGCACTGTATGAATCTGACGAACTTGGGAAAAACCAATTACTTGCTTCACACTTGGCCTTTTTTACGTGTTCAACGATTAATGTTACGCGCGTCATTTCGTCGCATTTTCACGTATGCTGTTCTAACTTCCAACCTATTGCATTGAACTCGCTCAAATTTTGGTGACTTAGACTTCGACATATTCTCTTTCGTCTCATAGAACAGTTGCATATTTCATTCATTACCAAAATATAGGACTTTCCCCAACTTCAACGATTAATATCACACTCACCGTATACATTTCTTATTGAACTATTTTCATTTACATTAGAAAATAAAAATTAAAAATAAATAAGAAAGGCAAAAGATCGATGACAATTGTGTTTTTAAAATTAAATAAAAACGTAACATTAATAATTTTACCCAGAAAACAGTATTAAATATTAGCTATAATTAAATCCATAGGGGTAACATTTATACAAATCTTTTATAGTATAAATTAAATTTCTTTGTTATAACAAATTTTTCAACATTATACATTAAAAATTATGCTAAAGCAATATATGGCCACGCCCACAACCAAGTAGAACTCACCTTGCTCCAGCATACAACTAGTCCAGATAGGCACTATAGTCCTTAGATCACCCTAAGGCAATGCAGACAAGTATAGGCCACACTGCTCTAGAACCGCAACTGTGCTTACAGAATTATGCTATGCGAGTGTCTAAGACATCGAGGGACAAGCGTTAATAAAAATAAGAAAAAAAGAAGCAAGGAATCGGAGAATATGTAGGAGCACATACATTTATCTAGCGTATATTTGGACTACAAAATTGGAAAGTATTAAAGCCTGAAAAGGGTAGAAAATATTCAAGATGCGACATAATTCATTATTAACGGGGTTGTATTAGTGTTTAATAAAAGAAAGCAGGAGTTCATATTTTAATGTGAGGTAAAATTGATAATAAGAAATTAGAGAAAATATTGATGAGAGTTAACACGCTACTAAGTTAAATGCGATAAACGAAAAAAAAAAAAGAAAAAGTGTAACGGTAACCCAAACTATTCTCTCTATAGGGGTACACTTCACCTTTAAATTTTAAAAAAATGCTCGAATTTACGCGAGAGTCATTAACAGATATTTCAAATTTTTGCTGCAGCGTTAAAAAGGCCATAAGAAAGGAAATCCGTTTATTTCCACTTAAATTAGAAAATGTGTTACATAAAAATCAGTTGATTTATTCGTTAACATTTTGAACTGACAAAACATTCGATTTTAAGTTTATACGCGAAAATGAGTAAAAATAAAAAGGTGAATAACCAACCTTACTTGGATTTTTGTGTTGTTTGGCGATAGGCCACCTCTAAGAATAATGAAATTTTTTCTATTTTTTTTTAATGTGCCACGAGAGGACTCAAACCCCGGGATCTACTTGAACGACACACCACTGCCTAACCAACTACACGACGATTTTGATTGTAGATGAAACTAGCTTCCGATCAAGCACAAGCCGTTTTTAGCGCCGATCAAGTCGTTTCCGGTATTACGAAGGAAAATCAGTCGGCTTTGGTTGGTTTCGCTGCGTAACTCATAAACGAAACGAATGCTACGTTGAACGAATATTACGGGATATTATTGAATTTTTTCAAAAGAAGTTTACATTGAAAAAAATCTATTCCCGTTCCATGTATTATATGTGTATACCGTAAGTTATTAGTTTTTATTTTGGGCCCGTCAACCGCAGACTCTTACCCAGAAACAATTAGAATAGGAAGGAATGCCAATTATATCTTTATACGATATCAAATGTTATTAGGAGAAAGGAACAAATAATAGAAACAAATAATAGGAACAAATAATAGGAACAATTTGTGGAGAGGCAAAAAAGATAGGACATAAGAGGCGCAATAAAAATACCGAGTATCAAATGGAGTAGAAAGCAGAGCACTCAGCAGAAAGAGGCGAACACTCAACTGTAAGTTTTAAATGCTACAAGCATCGTAAATTATTCTAGTCTCATCGGATAATTTTAAAATTAAATTTCTTCCTTTCGAAGGAGACGACTTCTTCAAAGGTCGCAAAGTTGAACAGTGACAAAATTTTCTTTTGTAAATTGAGTTTCGATTTTTTTTTTCCTTTCTTTTTGTATATATATATATATATATATATTAAATAGTATAGGCCATTTAACGATATATTTCAAAGAGTGTGGAACGTGAAGCGTAAAGCAACTAATGATACTTCAATTGAAATAAGAGAAATTTTGGGAAACATAGAAAGGGAAATGTAATAAAATAAATCGCTACGTGCAAAAACTTCGACTATTTTCGCCTGGAAATAAACGTCGCGGACCGTTAACTTTTCGGGTTATTGTACAATTAAGACAACGCAATTATACAAAACGTGGTACAGCCGTACGACTGTACAGAGAAAAAATTGCAACTACTAGCGGCCCTCTTTGACTCGTTAGACATTCAAATAAATTTCAGTTGACTAATTCGTGAACTAGACAGCTCGCGTGTTTCGCTTTCATTAGATTTTCGTTTAAAAACACCGTCTCATTTTAACAGTTAGCTGAAAAAGAGAACCCTAATTACCCTTTTCTCTTAATAAGAACAGTTTTTGCACATTATTTGCTTTGGTATCGGAAGGTTTTTTTCGAACATAATTGCGAATTTCAGTTTTGATAGCGTGTTGTTCTATTTTTTCTTCGTCGGCATAAAAAAATGAATATTGCCCTTTGTGTTAAAGACGCTAATCGAAGCTATCGTTCAATTCGACAATGTGTAGAAAAGGCCCTAACGCAGGCATAGAAACGATTACCGAATATAAACGATTGTTAAATGTAAAGTCGGTTTAATTTGCACCGCTTAATTAAAACCTTTTATACATCTATTATGTCTTAATCCTTCGGGTCATAGCCTCCCGGGACTGCCAAATCATTGTTATAGCAAACTCGGTTTTAATATTTAAAAACCTGTTTTATATCATCAGTTCACAAAAACCCCTTTCAGACTAGTAACTTTTTTTTGAAAAATTTATGAATTTTTAACGAGTCGATTACGGTTTCCCAATGACGAAAAAAATGTTTAAAATGTTGACCTTTTACATCTCTTACAAAGGCATCCCCCCACACGATTGTGCAGTTTAGGAATATACAAACATGAAACATTTGATATATTTAATTTCGAAAAATTACAAATGAAATTCTTTAAAACAATTTTTTCGGACGTCAAATATAGCATTACATTTCTCATTACATTTCTCATTACACTTCTCATTACATTTCTCATTACATTTCTCATTACATTTCTCACAACGTGTTCTGGTTCTCGACTTACAAGTTTGATTTCTACACATTCATTCTGTTGTTAACTCGTCTATCACACTAGCCAATGATCATATCCATCTGTTCTTTTATATCTACTCCTGGAATTCAAGCTCGCCAATTTTATGGTTTTTCAGGTAGTTCTTCTTCTGAACTGGAGTCATCATTATCGATTCGAGCTCTTACTGCTAGTCTCCGGAACGCTAATAAATTGAGGATCTTCGCTTTAGGAATTTTTGCTCGAAAACAGTCAGCTCTGTGTTCCATCCAACTGTTGGTTACAAAAAAATCCAAAATGCATTTCAACGTCTATTTGCGATTTTTCATAAAGGTTCAATAATACTCGACCGTTTGATTAAAAATATCTACACCTCCCATTTTTTGATTAAAGCAAGGCACCGATATATTTAGAAAAGGTATTTCTATCTTTTTTTTATCCTTTTTGTCCCACTGTTCGACATCAGTGATAGGTAAAGCGCCATATTTCGATGATACCACAGTGACAGTTTTATTATCCTTCCACTTCACTGCGTATACTCTCATTTTTGACCACGTTTTGCTAAAAACTTCTGCCGATCACCTTTTTGCATTTTTTCATCCTTTTTCCACTTGAGATGTAATCGATTAGTCATTATTGTCCCAATTCCAAATTTCCGTTCTTCTCTTAATTCTTGAATTAAACGTACAGTAGAAAAAAAAACACAAAAAAACAGATGACTCTGTTTCGGAAGAAATTCTGCTGATCGTATTAAGACTGCTGGACCTAAACCTAGGTCTCACACGTTGAGTGGTAAACTTCGAAGTCTGTTATTAGACCAGCGCTGGTTGTTATTACAAAATTTTTGAGACCTGATTTATTCGATACATACAGCTTTATCTCACAATGATCAGAAAAAGGAATCATCTGTTCGTCGATGGAATAATTGTCGATAGTTTTTTCTATTTTCAAACACCCTTCCCTAACCCCGAATCAATTATCGGTTGAATTTTCCATAAAAAAATTGTTGTTACGTTCCCTTTCGAAGTCGTTACTTATATAATATTTAATTTAGGCGACACAGTTTCATTTCAATTTTTTCGATTAAGGAATAATATGAAAAATTCAGTTGTTTTTTAAATTAAAAAAATGTAATTACAGCTAAAATATTTAATTTTTTTGTTTTTGCTTGGTTGTCAGTCAGCATCATGGCTACATATTTTGAATTTCAATACAGAACTCCCTTTTCGTGTATAATATTCTTCTTCTTTAAGGTGCCATATCTTCATCGGACTTCAGGCTGTTGACATGTAGTGTATGAATTATTTCTTCTGTTGAATGGTTTGTCCAATTTTTTATATTTTCAAACCATGTCGTATTCTTCCTGCCAATCCATCTTTTTCCTTCGATCTGCCCAAGTAAAATTGTCCTCAGTAGCTGATATTTAGGGCCACGTATTATATGTCCTACGTATTCTAGTTTTCTCTTTTTTATCGTATTCACTAGTTCCCGATTACTAAGCATAAATGAACCGATAAATTGCAAAACTGGTATACTGCGACGATCACCGAGTTCTACTTTAACGCTCACGAATGAAAAATATAGAAATATTAAAGGGTCGTTTGGTAAATGAAAAAATGTTTTAACCATCTAGAGTTTGTGTGTGTGTGTGTGTGGGGGGGGGGGGGGGGGGGTATTATAATGCAGAAAGGATGAAAAACCAAAACCGGCGCAATTACTTCAGTGTTTCAGGATTTAGTTTAAAATTACTAGCTCGTTCAAAAATAAAAAAAAAACAACTAATCCTGCACGATACTACTAAAATCAATTAAAAAAAAACGAAAATAAATATTTCGAAAATACGGCATTCATTATCGGGGAGAATAGGTTCGATATGATTAAGAAGAATAAATATTAGTTTTCATGAAATATTTTCATATTTAAATTATTTATATTAAAAAGTATTATTAAACGAAGCTTACGATCATTCGCGGTAAAGGTCTGAAAAATATTTCAAGTTCCTACTTTTTAGAATAAGTTAAATCAAGTAGCGCCGTGAAACTTGGAAACGCAGCATTATTTAATTTTTTAAAAATATGTTTAAAAGTGTTACAGTTATTATTTAGAATATTAAAATAGAAACATTCGTGTTTTCTTTTTCTTCTAAAAGTTCACGTGCTCATGAGCGCTGACCATATCCTTTTTGAATGTCCATCCCTCGTGAACGAACGCACTTCTTTGTACTCCGATCTGCTATCACTCAAACTCCCTACTCCTTTTTGTGCCTCGTATATCTTATCGTTTCCGTCTATCTCCGTTTGATCTTATCCTCAGTTCTTTTTTATCTTATCAATATTTGATACCGACTCTACATCTAAACTCATCCTAGTCCCCCGTTTCGTTTCTGGGCGGAGATCATTTGTTGACATGCCGAAAGGGGGGTTAAAAAAAAACAAAAACATGGTAGACCAACAACCTCTATTAAGTTTAACTTTTAATCAAAACAAAAAAGCATATTTCGCGTTAATACTTTTTTTGCAATTTACTCCCCCCCCCCCCACTGTAAAAAAATTATTTTTTAAACTCATCTATATGCTTTTTTAAAATTAATCAGTTCGTTCTAATTTCCTATTATAGTTTCGTTTTATTTTATTTCTTTTTTCACCTAACGATTGTGAAGAAATTTTTGTTCTATTTTTATTTTTTTTAATCAAAAAAAAATTGGTATTTGATTATGATGGAGCAGTAATATTGTTTTTGCTTTTTCATTTCAAAAAAAGACTGTTACTATTATAGTTCCAAGTATTAAACATTGTAGTAAGTAAATTTTTCAACTTAACAAAAAAAGCAAACACAAGAAAAATGATCGTCATTTATTACTACACACTTTCAGTGTGTAAATATTACACAGTTTCGCGTGACAGCAGCACATTGTTAATAACGTTCATTTCTCGGAGTCAATTTATTGTTATCTCGGCTTAGAAATTCCGTTTTTACAGAACCGACAAAAATTGTTTTTATTTCAAAGTCATAATCAGTATTACGAGTACTGAGAAGAAAAAAAAAGGCAGCTTTGTAACCTAGTTCTACGGCTAACTCTGTAATTATTAAAAATTAAATAAAACCTAAAAAATAATAATAGAGTACCCAAGCTCTTGCTAAGTGCTTTCCTTTTTTGTGTAAAAGATGCATAATTTTCTCATTAATTCCTTTTATAAAACAAATGCAAAAAAAAAAAAAAAATGCAATATTTCTTACAACTATAGAAGAGGCAATAAGAACATTTTCACCAAAATTACAAATTCTTACACTCTGAAAAATTGTTTTTTTTTTTTTTTTTTTTACGAATAGGAAAAATAAGTCTCGCTCGTTTTTTCGATAAAGTTTGTAAATATTTTTAATGTACTAGGCGACATAAATATACTACATCTACAAAAACATGTACGGAACGAGAAGTTAAAACAAAGAAACAATATGTACACTGACATAGTCTCTGCAAACTGATCTTATATATAGAAGAAACGCTTCCTCTTTTTCTTTGGCTGCATCTCCTAATTATCCATTGGATCCTGAAAGTTCCCAGTATGTTTGTGATGCGAATCACGTGCTCTTCGAGTGTTTATCGCGCGAGCGTGACTTACTTTATTATCATCTTTTAAAGCTCTTGGTCTTCCTGCTCCTTTCAACGCCTCTTATGTTCTTTCTCTACCTATTCTCTCTGTTGTTCCTGTTCTAGGGGTGTTTCTTGATTCCATTGTCGACAGAATAAAAATATAATTTCTATTCTATTCCATGCATCTATTCCTTTTTGCTGGGCTAGTGCTCTTTGGTAGCAAACCCAAGTGGGTAAAAAAAACAAAAAAAAAAAACAAAAAAAAAAACGCTCCCTCCAATCGCGATTACATTTATCACATAGTTGAAGAGCTGCAGTTTTTTATTTATCATACGATGTCTTTTTTGTTTTATTTTTATATGAAATGTATTGAACAAATTTATTAGAAGTTCTTCAATTTCAATTTACAAAAAACGAATAAAAAATCACTTCATAGCTGCCAAATTTACCCTTCGGTGCCTTATTTTATATAAGCTGTAATTTTTCCTCCCCTTATTTACAAATTCCAATGCGCGACACTGATTTATTAAAAAAAAAAAGAAAAAAGAAAGGAAGAAAGAAACCTTATAAATGGTCCTTGTAATAAAATCTATATTAACTACTGTCACTAGAGCGAATACAACCAGCAGATAATATAAGAACTAACTTTTACCTAAATGTATAAAATACAATAACAGTACAGTATCTTTTAAAGTAGAGAAAAACACTACAATGTATTCTCGTACATAGTTAGTGTCATTATTTCATGCACGCTCACATTTATGCTAGTGTAGACGCTGTTTCTATCTCTAACGGATTTTATCGAAAAAAATGTTAATACTAAGTCGTCTAATTTGCGGTCAGGATACTCGTGTAAAACAAAATTAGCCACGCAGTGATTAACATTAACCGTTAGACAAGAAATCCGAACTGCATTTATTCTTTTGCATGAAAATGTTTATTTTTCCTGTAAAAATTTTAAAAATCTAAAACACTTAAAAATTTTTATCATCTCCTCTATCTGCTGGTCTACCTAGTTGATCGCTTGCTAAAAACTTTTGAACAGATTTAAACTCTAAATTTTAATTTAATGTCCCTAAAATATGTTTAGAATAAGTTTTATATTATACTTTTCATTTCAATACTTAAACTACGAGCAGATTTGTTAAAAAAATCTCTGTATAAAACGGAGGAAAATTCGCAAAGCTACCGTCTACAGCGTAAACTCTTAGATTTCTATTAAAATGTTTAAATTAAACGTGATTTTTTATCTCAAAAGATTAAACACAAGTGGTTTCTTAGTTTGCGCCCTAGCCGTTGCGATTGTTCAAAATTTTTTTATCCTATATATATATATGTATTTACATTAATAGATCGAGGCAGACGTCCCAATTGTATTGCTAACTAGAAATAGAAAATAATTGTCTAGGAGAGCAAGAAGAAAAATGGACTCAAAAAATAACGAATTCTTTACAGCAAACAACGGAACCGACGCAAGAAATAAAATAAATATTTAAAGTTCTCGGAAAAGTTACAATAATTAAAAGCCGCCGAAGAAAAAACTTTCGAAAATGATTTGAAAAAAAAAGTTTTAAAATTAACGAAACATTTTTCGTCCGGCAGCTTATAATAAGGTCTGCCGGCACTTTTTTTCTTTTCTAACATTACGAGAATATGACAACTTGTTTTCATAAATTTTAAATTCGGCGCCTTTTAAAAAGTTCAAATTGCTTTTTTTTTCTTTTTTTTTATTTTTTATTTTTTATTTTTTCTCTACCACTCATCGTAAGCGGGTAACGACGTCGTTTATAAAAGGGGCAATTCGTTGAACTTCCACCGCCTCTTTTTCCACAACCGTATACGTCCATATCCTTAACTTGTAAGAAAACGTTTAAACAGCGAACGGTGTCTGATGGAAAATTAATGACAAGCCGCTAATAAAGGGTGCAGAGAAAGGGTCAAGCTGAAATGGCTGACAGGAATTCATCGTGTTTGCATTAATGCGGAAAAGGAAAAAAAGCGCGAAAAGAAAAAAAAAGAAAAAAAAAGAAAAAAAAAGGCAAAACCGTAATCACGAGCCTAGTTTATTGATCGCAGTAGTGGTCTATTAATAACGCTGATGATATACGCCATTTATGTGAATCGATAAGCTTTTTAAATATTTTTTAAAATTTTCCTTATTTCTTTTTTGAACTGCGATTTAATTTTTCCTGCATTTCTCGATTTTTTCAGAGCGGTGTAATTTCAAACAAGCCGAATTCGGTGTTGGTAGCACTAAGAGATAATCTCGTTAATGGAAAATTATTACACAGTGCTTTTCAGAGAAAAATATGACGATATCCAAAGAGTCCCGGAGTCTGCCCAGCTAGTGTGTTGACCCGTTTGCCGATAAGCAGTCGGCTCACGGTAAATTGCGAGAAATCTCTTTGTCGAACTCGACTTTGCGGATGATATGCCGATTTTCAAATATAAAGGCGACCCTCCGGAGTGTTGTAACTGCCGTCCAATAAGATTGCTTTGACACTCGCTGAAAATACTGGAACGAGTGATAGGTGAGCGCCTTTCCCGATATCATACGTTTAACATCCAATCAGTGCGGTTTCGTTAGCGGACGCGGTACAACTGACGCAATCTTCTCACTACGCATTTTAATGGAAAGGCACAGGGAGAAGGGGAAGAATGTAAGTCTTTATAGATTTGGAGAAAGCTTTCGACAATTCGGTATGCTCTGCGAGAACATGGTCTTCATGAAGAATTGATAAAATGGGTACGGTTACTCTTCAAGGATGTCACAAGCAAGGTCAAATGTGCAGTGAGCGAATCTGATGACTACCCAGTAGGCATGGGTAACTTCGGACACAGTTACATCCTCGGAAACATATCCGCGGTCGGACGCAATTGGATATATCTCCGACGACATATCTCAATTCCGAAAAACGTCACACAACAAACAAATATTATCATTCCAGACATAGTTGAATTCACCTCTGGCGGAGTGATTTGATACATCTCCACTCTGAAAAAGGCAACAGCTGCGCGCGCAACTGTCAAAATTTGCCTTTTCATTACTGTTTCACGGAATTACGTCGTAATCATAGACTTCAATGTAATAGCGCGGTGTGATTTAAAATGTTCAAATCGAATGAGTAATATGATACACAAATTTAATGCTAGATGTTATTTAACGCGATGCGAACTAGCTAGTTTATGCTTATAGATAAGAAATATCCTATTCACCAGAAAACAGTATGTATGTGTGAGGGAAGTTTTTCATCCACCCCGTCGGTAAATCAGAATTGCGCGAAGAACGTGTTCAAAGACGTTTTGTTGCTGTTTGCGTTCGGAGTGCTACGCGGAGTTAGAGTTGAATATGCAGCGTAGAGTGTGATTATCTCGATATGAGATAACTCCGCCAAGTTGGAGTTGAGAAGCGGATATTATGATATATCTGCAGTTGGAAAAGACACATATTATATATATATCTAACTCCTCTAGCAGAATTGATTTGCGCATCTCTACTACCCAGTTCAAATAGGTGTACATCACAAGGTTCTTTGCTCTCGCCACTACTGTGTTTAACACAGTTTTAGATACAATCACGCGGGATATTCAAACGTCTTTACCTTGAACACTATTGTACGCGGATGATGTCGTATTAATTAACAATTCAAGAGACAGGTTCCGAAATAGGGTTCAGGTATCAGACTGGAAAAGTTTGGCTTTAAAGTCAACATAAAGAAGATCGAATATATGACTAGAGCTAGAAACGTAGTTGGATCTGTCCAAGTCTGTTGAGAGCAACTGCCTCGTACAAGGATACCTTGGATCCTGTGCCCAGGCTGACATTTCCAAGGCAGTCCAAAATCGGATAAGCACAGCATTGCTGAAATGGAAAGCTGTAACTGGCGTGCTATATGACAGACGCATGCCCATTCGGCTAAAGTCAAAAATCGATCAGTCAGTCATCTGACCAGTTGTCCTGTATGCTGGTGAGTGCTGGAAGAGCAAGCGCTGCATGTGATGGAAACGCGCTTCTTCAGGTGGTCAATGGGCATCCGGTTATCTGACCGGATCAAAAATGAATGGCCAAAAAAAAACGAACGCTTGTACCATGTAAACAGATGTATATAGTACAGTCTTTGATTAGATCAGAAGTGCAGACAATGAAACATCTTTGAAATAGAAGAAAACGAATATTAACAGAGACGAGCTCAAAATATACATTGATAATATGACTTTCACTATTTGAAAGTTGTCGACCATTATGACAATATCTTTTCTTTAAAATTCAGACAGCTTTATTGAGCAATTTATAGAATACACGACACAATAAAGACAAAAATACTTTCAAATGAAACTGCCTTCGTTTGTCAACGATTTCTTTCAAATAGCGCAAAAGAGAAGTCGGGCAGCTGGATAAACCTTTAGACCATGAGCAGTTTTTGAAAAAGTAACGATGGATTCTGTTTATTAATGCAGTATACGTTCGAACGAGAAAGCTGCTCGTAGTTGAAAATTCGAGCTGAACCAAAAAATAAAAAAACAAACGCGATACTACTGCTTCAGAGATATTTAATTCGGTATGGAATTCGCTTCGGTCACATCTTTGCCGGTGGGCGAAAAATCTCTGAAACTCAGGTAAACAACAGCTCGATTTTATGCCTTAAATGATGAGGGTGCCTTGTTAACGGCGTCGGGGAATCAATTAATACGAATGCGAAAATTATCATCCGGCAACCGAACAGCGGCGTATAATATAAACGGGATTACTGGTGAGACTAGATAAAAGCGACCGCTTATCACTAGGATAGCGACGAATAACACCCGCCGGGAGATTCTCTCTATTAAATTTAAACGAAAAGGTCCTGTGCTCAGTAGTGTGTACAAAGCTCTGCCGCCGTCTTGCTTCCGCAAACATCTAATCCGCGATAATACAAGTAACGATAAATATGGCCGGAACTATTAATATAATCCGCTGAAAAATTACAACATGTATTTAAAACGCGGATCCTAGATGATAGTCTCGTTGTTATTTTAAGAATAAGTAAATGCAAGGAGAAAATTCTTATCGCCGACCCTTACCGAAATAGAAACAAACCTATCGAAAATGTTTATACGTCTTTCAGTCTTCATTCTGCTATGTTTCAAAGCCTCGAAATACTGCGACTCTTTTTCATCTCTTCGCAGAGGGAGAGTCAAAGATGTCTGCCGAACACGCGAATGTGGGTTTTTCTGCAAAATCGCGGCTATAATACAAAATCTCTTTTCCAACGCAAATGAATCAAAAAGCTTGCAGGATCTGTCGATTCCTACGCTAAACAGGAACATGATAAATTTCCTATTTGACGGTAAAACGTTTTGCGCAGTGGTTGTACCGAGTGATGCCCGAAAGTACGTTAACAGCGCTTTTCGAAATATCAGCAGAAAGTTAAGAAAAATGTTTGCAAAGTTACGCTTACTCATCCGGAAGATTATAAGCGGGGCTGCGTGAGATACACTTTCGCTTCTCTCATCACCGAGAGCCACTTCATAGTAGTGATACTCAGAGCTGGGTACGCTCTATACTACTAGTCCATTATATGGTGCAGAACTCCGTCTCTCCTTAGAAGTGCTCAGAATGTATGTTGAAAAAGAACGATATTCGACGATTACGCGGACTCTTAAATAATTAAGTATCGGAGAACTAAAAAAATGTCCGAAGGAAAAATCTAATTTCCTACTCTCATTAATAAAACAGAACGTTCGTCGGTTGGAAATTCTGAAGACGACGTGGTGGACGCAATGAAAACAAAAAGGAGCAAAAAAAAATTGTAATATGTATTTTTAAAAAACCGGTGTTGATAATTCCGGTTTGAATTGGAAAGGGAATATACGTATATTCCGGGGAAATGTTTCGTCAGTTGAATCATAGACGATAGTCAAATCACAGTTTATCACGAGGCATTGTCTAAAAGAAGAAGCACGACATTCGGAAATACCGCGGCAGTTAGGATTTCCCAGAACCTTTCACATAGGAGGGGCACGGGTGATATATTGCAGTCATCAGGCATATTGATCATAAAGCCGTCAAATGAAGAGGGAAAAGGGGAGAGAAATAAAAAATACCTTACAAAGAACGGAAAAACTCTTTTTTTCGCGATTAAATTCATGGCAATTTTTCAAAACCTGTTGGACTGATCTGCGGCAATGCAATGTCTTACCGCGATGGTCTCGTGCGTTTTATCCCCCTACATAAAAAACAAAAAGATAAAATAAAAAGTAAAAACATTTCAATTACACAACAACAGAGTAATTCGTAATTTTTTACTTTCCAATTCATGTCAAAATTGAATACGTTCTCTATTATTAGTTGAAAAAATAAAATTCACGCGAAATACGCTTTTTATATTATTTAAAATGATTTTGTGAAATATTTTTTAAATATAATTTTACAAAAAACGTCTATTTTATTTACTTATTTGACCGCTTAAACACCTTCCGCGTATAAAGTATGCGTCGTACCGCGCTGCAGGAATTTGTGTTATTGTAGCGGCAATCGCGCAGTTTTCATTCAACCTTTATACTAAATCAATATTTTATAGGTACATATATTTGGAACCACATCCAAGCATCACAAAGCGATGTGACAGACTACACCCTGCACGATAACTGATCCACGATCATCATAATATCACTTTGAGGGTTCAATGACAGGCTACACACCGCGTGATAACCGAACGATCATCACGATATTCCTTCGAGCGTTCAACGACTCACTGATGATGACAAATCCAAGGGTCTTTATACATCCGAAAGAAAGTCACCTTACATCGATTTTTTTTATCGAATTCGATGTGTCCTATTAATAAATATTTCAGTGAACATTGAAAAATGAATTGCTAACCCGAATAAAGTAATGAGATCGACTTTACCGAATAACTGTCCAGCACACCCTTCGACGAGATATAGCGTAAAAAAAATTACGGTTTTTCTCCTTGTTTCCGGAAATTATTCAAACCCTGCGCGATAAAATTGTTTACATGTTTTCCCGAATATTCTAAAACACTGAATACCTACAGATCGATATCTTCAAATTAAAAATGAATCCCCCGATCGCGATTAATTTAGCTGCGTTCGATGTTTTTGTATTAGTTGTAGCGAGAAATGGAATAATTTTCGTAAGTTGTGATATAAAAAACATTACCGATAATTTCTATACGTGATAGTATTTAAAAATAATTGTTAAAAAAAATTTCGTTGTTATTTATTTACATTATAAAAAAGGAAAAACTATGTAAGGATATTGGGGGAAAAAAACCAGCAAAGCCCCAAAGCAAATTATAAATGTTGCGGGTATGTAAAAAATAAACATTTTTAAAAAATATATAATTTATAAATTAAGTTTTTTTTTTAAATTAACATCACGCCGGTCCTAAGACCGTAATTGGCGAGGCTATTATTTTATTTTATTTTATTTTTTTCATGCTCAGTTACCCAGCGGCAGCATAAGCATTAGTCGATCGGAAAAACTGATTACCATAGGCTGGAGTTCATTTATTTCACATCCGAGATGTTAGTGACGGAGTTATCTTCTGCTTCTGATATCTAATACTGTTTGCTATAGAGCTGGATTTTGTTCGTTCGACGGCTGAGGTATTAACGACGATGCTATCTATCGCATTTGGCGCTTAGGGCGTCACCGGCCCATGTTCTTTTGAGCCTCCTTGGCTGATCCCAGCGACTGATGTTCGATACCTCTGGATTTTGATTGAGTTGAAGTGCCTCATAAAAGTGTTTGTATTGCTTCAGGTATAAATCGTTTACATATGGAACATCTAAGTCTGTATGTAGAGTGTGATTCGATACATAGTACGGTGCATCTACCATTTGCCTCAACGTTTTCGATTGGAACTGTTGAACCCTATTTAGGTTACCCTTCGCAGTGGCTCCATATACTTTTAATCCATATCTCCAGACTCTGGAGCTATAACTGAAAGATAAACTAGCCTCTTACATTTCAAACTCGCTCGTGACTTTTTGCCTAATATGTTGTAGCGAGCCTTAGTTCTTGAAGCCACTTTTTTGCCGGATGAACGATACATGGCTTCTTCATATAGGTCTTCGATCTAATGTCATACCCAGGTATTTGATGTGATTTTCTTGAATTATGCGCTGATTATTTATTGTATTAGGGGGGCAGTTTTGCACGTTTAAAGTGTAAGTTACTTGTCTGGTTTTTTGGTGGTTTAGCTTAATCTTCCACTTAAGGGTCCACTGCTGGATAGCGGTTAAATGCTCCTGCATTAACAAGGGGATGCGTACACTGGGTTTTTGTGCCGAGCAAGAATACAGATATCATCCGCAAAGGTAGCGATTACTGCCGTCCTTAGTACTGGCACATCCGCTGTGTAGATGGAATACAGGAGCGGGCCAAGTACACTACCTTGTGTCACTGATGCCTTTATGTTATTTGACAAAGATAATGATGAATTTATCTTGACATTGAAACCGTCTGTTTATCAAATACGATACCATAACTGCATATAAGTCATTTGTGGTAAAATTTGTTTTAGTTTACATAGTAATCCTTGATGCCAAACGCGATCGAAGGCCTGTTCAATATCCAGAAAAATGGCGTTACAGTATTCTCCTTTCTCTAATGTAGCTGCTATTTTGTCTGTTATCCTATGTACCTGGTGAACAGTTGAGTGTATTCCGCGCAAACCGAACTGATGATTCGGAATGATCCTATTTTCTGTTGTTATCGAAAGTATTCTATCGTATATTAGCATTTCGAATATTTTAGAAAGTACACTTAAGAGGCTGATCGGCCTATACGATGAAGGATATATTGGATTTCAAGTTAGCTAAACGTCCCCAGTGATAAATTTTTTCTATACAAATGAAGTATTTTTCTTTTCATTCTAAATAAGTGTTTTATTTTCTTGTTTGTTTTGTTTTTTTTGTATTATCATTAAGTATCGCCCCTCGTGATTTGTTGAAATTAATGCAACTAATAAATCACCCGTCTTGAAGATGATTAATCGGCGAAAAAGGAATAAGTATGCTCATTATTTGGTAGGATTTCAGTCAAATATTGCAAAACTGTGAAGTATGACAAATTGACAATGTAGAAAAATATGCTTAAATTTTATCAATGAGAGAAATCAACATTTGGTTTTATAACCCTAATTACAATGCGTGCAGAACCAGACGCTAGAGGACCCTAGAGTTACCATCTAGCGATGATCAAATTAATAAAATTGAAAAACAGAAATGCACTATTTCAACACTACTATGTTTCGTAAGTAACAAGCTACAAATTTATATAGTGACAGTTTCAAAAAAATAAAATAAAAACCAAAAAACAGTGTGTGCCCGGTTCCGTTCTGAGTCACTTTAAAAAAGAATAAAAAAAAGCAGTATTAAACTCGCAAAAAGTAAATGCATAATCACAGTTATTATTATTTTTTTTTTTTTGATGAGATTACACGATCCGACATATTTTTACTAAGCTAATTCTCCTTCGGGTGTCGGGTATAATCTATTTTTTCTTCTCCACTAATTATACCGGACCCTAGATGGCGGAATTAATCCTATTTTGCGATCGATCCGGGCCTGTATTTCGACCGAACGATTATTTAATTTCTCGCTTATTTTTTCAGAACGTCGTTGTTCTATTTTATGTGACACGTTCAATTATTCTTTGTACCGGGGGTCTTAAACTGGGAGTAGAAAAAATCGAAAGTTAATAATGGACGCGCTAAGAAAGGCCGCCGTAAGGAACGCGATTTTAATTCGGTCGGAGAAAAATAAATTATTACGCACCCCGATGACTAATCGTTAAAAATAGATAAGAAATTCAGCTAAGGTCCGCGGTGCGCGCCTTCAATTTCTTTCGCAGCTAAATTCAGAGACAGGCAGGTAGATTAATTATGCTCACTAGCTCAGGCGCAGGCTTCCTAGAGTTAAAATAAAAAAGGAAGGAATAGAACGATTAATCTTAGGCCTGGAAGAAGCTGTTAATGTGTACGCCGTAGATTCTATAAGTATTCGATCGGTCCTCGCAACATTCATCAACCGAGTATGCGATAAATTCTACTTTCCACAAACTTCTATTAGTTAAATGAAAATGTTCTCTATTCTCTACCACTACGACACGAGGGAAACTGCTCTCTCGTTTCATTTATCGCAGCTGTGTGTACAATTAAGTAATAAAATCGCACAAAAAATTTAAAAACCGCTTCGGAAGAAGGAAAATTACAATTCGCCGATGGATAAAAATCTTTCCTTCGGTCGTGTTTAATTTTCTCTTCGCCAAAATTTTTCCAGAAGAGTGAAATATTGAGTATTCGATAGGCCAGAAATAATAAAACGATTTGTATCGTACGAGAATTAAGCAGGACCTTGAAAGGTTGCAAAGAAAAATGCTAGTTCTACGGGTAAATCCGCGAAATCATACCTATATCGTAAAATTTTCGAATTAAAATAAGGGGAATCCGTAGGCCAACAGATGATTATAGCAGAGATGAAAATTACGACTCGCAATTAATTAAAAATGGAAGATGGTAAGTTTTTCGTAATCTTATTCTACACGATTTTGATTTTTTTTTTTTTTTTTTCTTTTCGAGGGATGGCACGTCGCTTAGAATACCATTGAAATAATGGATAAAGTAGGAAATTAATAAGGCGTAAGATGTACAGTAACGATTAGAAAACCTGGGAAATAGCAAATTTGAATATAAAACGGCGCATTTAGTCGGGAATTATCATTCGAAGAAAGTAATGATAACAGATAGCTTCGTAATTAGGATGAAGATGGGGCAGTTGGTTGTTAAAACAAAAACGTGATAACATGATTAAAGAGGAGTCGACAAATAATAAAGTCGACAGCGTATAATCAAGGAAAATCATTAACCCCAAAGATGGTAGCAAGGCAGGAAGATTCAGTTAAACAGGTAAAAGAAAAGCACGTACATAACTGACCAGTCTGGTGTGGAAATTTTTGCACAAGAGAAGTTAAGTTAAGAATTAGCTTTGAATTTCCGATTTACAGTTTCGAATTTAAATTCTCCCCCATTATTATTAACAGAAACTTTTCATTCTGATTGCTGTTAATTCTGCCGCAGTAGCATTTTTATATTTATATTTATTATAAATGGTCGAGTTTTGATGATTTCTGACTTCGATTCCGACGTGTTTGGTAGATTTTCTTTTCAAATTGCAAAAATAAGTTGTTTTTTTATTTTTTGTTTTTTAACCGGCTCGTCGACTAACTTAATAAGCCGTCTTTATAAAAATAAAATAAAGATGAATCGTCCGTTAGTTTCCAATCTCTTTTCGGTTGTGCGTTTTGCGATTTTAGTTTAGGTATCCTCGAATATCGATTTTACAGTTTTTGCTACTCCGTCAAGAGAAAAGGTTAATTTCCACTAACTTTTTTATCGTAAAACCGAAATAGATAGGGCAGTTATTGACGAAGAAAGCTGTGTTACCTTCTCCTCATAAAGATTTCGATCGTTTCTATCTATTATCTACTTCCCGAAAACTTGAACTTTCACAATTCCCGATGCCCCCTGTCGATTATATGGCAGACACTTTATTTTCTCGAAAACTTACGATTTCCCACTGTCAACCTCTGCAGTTTTGACTTCATGGGGATACATTTAAATTACCGAATAATTTTTGTCTGTTTAAATTTGATTTACCGTGCACTAACCGGAGGCTCCGAAAATGAAACAAGACGGAGAATCGAAATTACCAGAAGCGCTATGATAAGGATGAACAAAATTTGGAAAGACAATTCCATTAGAAAAATTGTCTAAACCACGTGGTTTGAGCAGCCCATAAACCTCTACTTTTCTGTAATCGTTGCTAAAGCGAAATTATTGATATTCACTAGACAGCACAGGAATTGATAGTATCTTTCTGTTCTTAAGTTGCGAGATACCCCAGCATAATGCGGAATCCGTGGGAAAAACTATTCGTTACCCAAACACGGAACGGTTTTTTTTTTGTTTTTGTAATGATTAATTCTGTTATTTCTGCCTCTTACAATACTGGCGAAATTAGCCTGTTTTTATTAAGTTAACTTCAAACGCACACGATGTTTTTATGTATATTTGCAACTCGGTTTATAAAAAGATGAAGGTGACTTAAATCCCCTATCGTTTTTGATACCTTTGGCACAATCAGTTATGTGTAGAATAGAGCGGCACTACGATGGAAGATCTCAAGACCCAGAGAGTGCTACAGTGGGTAAATATCTTACTTCGGAACTAGAAATAGACCAATCTGCGACAAAATCGCTCGAGTAATACAATTTTAATATCTTCTTTCGAGCATTTATTTTGTTCCTTTTTTTATCTTTAACTATCTTTTGAATATCGAAACTTTATTTGAAAATTATTCGGGGGAAAAATAAAAATATCAGTATCGTCCACCATCAGCTTCGATTATGACAAAAACTCGAAATTGCTGCGAAGCACTTTTAAATGGTTTTACGAATTAAGAAACAATTTTCAATTGTAATTTCGTGATGCTTTGAAATAATTAAACGCCAAGAAAAAATAAGATTCCAAAACTATAACCACTATTGCGTTCTTTAAAATATCGATTTATAACTAAGGAAAATATTATTTAAAAATTATTTAAATTTAATTTTTAAAAAAAGTAGAATTTCTAAACAGACGGTAAAAATTGTTTTTTAAACTAAATATATTTTAAAAGTAAGCCGGACTCCCGGAATGAACACGGTATGTTAGTTTTTGTCTTTTTACTTTTTTTAAAACAGAAACGGTAGGGAGCGATTGGGGGAGAAGTGGAAAACGAATCAACTTCGACGGTATTATAAATTTATTAATTTTAATTTTAATTTTATTTTAAGAATTTATTTGCCGGTTGATAAAAGCTAAAATGTTAAAACTGATTAATAAACAACAAACGATTACACCCGGAGGCCATAAATCCAATTTAAAAACAGTTTACTGGAAAATAGCGCCGCGTCAGCGGAGATTAAAATTTCCATTAGAACTTGTCGGGAGAAGTTCTTCGAGGTAACAAATTCGATCAGCACGCAGGAGGGGAACACCTAATTCCAACAGCCGTAAGTACATACAATTTGCAATAGTGTATCACCAGCGGTCGAAGAGAAAACTCGTGAAAATTGCTTTTCCGAAATTAGGGCATCCACTCCGTTAAACCCAATCGTAATATACCCATCCGCTTTTTTCTCTACATGTTTACGAGGTAGATAGCATGTGGGTTGTTGCAAAATAATCTCTTCCAACTCTGACAGAAGTTGAAAAAAGCGTCCTATCAATCAACATAGCCTACTATAAGAGGGGTGGGGTGGAGGGGGGTCTTCGTTGCTGCGCGTCTAAAAAATTAAAGAATAAAAAAAATCGTACGGACCTTTTTATTGTTTTCTCTTTCTCTTTCCACCACCGCCACTATTTCGAGAAACAGATATTTAAAAAATGAATTCGTATTAACCCTTCAAGCTACCGATAGTCGTCGGAAATACAAAAATGGAAATTTAATCGGACATATACATATATGTAATGTTGCGTAGCAATGTTTTTTTTTTGGTTGAACTTTCCTGACGTCAAACCTTCGTTGAATACTAATAATTCTGTGTCATATGCCTCATCCTTACATTTATTAAGAGCCCTAACTGACGCGTTGCTTACCGCTTGGATTTTCTATCTGTGAAACAGCATTACGCTTCTTCGAGTTTTTCACCGATATCGATAAATACACATCTGTCTGTTCGTACCGCGCATATCTTCGACACTAATTTTTTGTTTTTGTTCAAAAAAAAACTGCGTGCTTATTCTTTACAGCTACTTCATCTAGTTCGGCGAAGCAGATGGATTACATTCTCTTTATAGCCGAATTTTAGGAGTGCTGAAAGATACCATTTACGCCAAAATGTCATGAATTTACTCTTTCACTCTAGTTTTCACCTGCTGTTTGTTTTCGCTGTCGTTAAAGAATTCTTTTTTTTTTTTTTTTTTTTTTTATTAAATTTTACTCGTCGCTGCCTCGTCATCTCGATCTCGTGATTTCTTCATTATGCATAGTCGGTTGATCGGTCAATTTTGCAAAAACCTTGTACTGGACGATTCGATTCGAGGCCATATTGAAATGCTCACCTACCATTAGGCGATCGCCCGGGTGGAAATTTTTAATCGGTGTCGCGAACAATGAAATAATTTGTTTTTTGACGTTTGGTACGAAGTGATCAATGACTACGATACGCTCTAAAATTATTACTCTACAGAAGACGGGACTCTAAATTAAGCGATTCATATTTTCGAAGCTCGGTGTCTGTGTAATGTCTAATTTTGCTCACTCGGCATTTAGCAGCTAGCTACAGTGCCAGAGCTCAGTTACGTCCGTGATTTTTCCCGCAAAGTAACTCAAAATTGTAAAGTTCCGCTAGCAGACTTGACATCATGGATTCGGTAAACTAAGTACATTACAATATTGAACAGAGTTGGGTATTTGTCGGAAAAAAAGCTATTCATCCAGCTGCCGAGTTCAGAATTGAACGCGTTCCCTCTTTGATGATGATTTGACTACCAAACATTCGTTCCTTGACCAAACATTTACCCGCAAACACAATATTTTCACGCCTATACACGGAACAATTTTATAAACGCTGTGTTTATTTCAATATTTTTGCGACCCGGCTAATTCTCGCCCATAGTGATCAAATTCTCGTCATAAAAGAGTGTTTGTTATTCGAGATGCTTCTTCGCCGATACTTTGTTCACCATCAAGAGCACAATGTAATATATGAGTTTTTAAAGAGAATCCGCTGGTAAATCGTATTACGCTCTCGCGTCAAACTTATTTCCGAAAAAACGTTCTTGTCGGTATTTATAATCTCGATTGTTCGTAGCAGATAATATAACTGTAGTTTTATTCGGGTCTTCGGCGCACAACTAGACCCATATGAAAACTTCTGCTCATAGTATCTTTCTCGAGGAACGTAACAACATCACTCTGTTTCTTTATCAGTAATTTCGGCCCTGCAAAATAGCGTACATTTAGGCTCAAATGCGCGCTCTTCGATACAGCTTAATGAATTGGCGAACAGCTCAGGTGAGTAATCGGCGTAAACAAAAAAAGGTTCATCACAGTTCGAATTTTACCCAATCGAATTAATCACTTGGTCTACACTATTACTGTCCGAACAGCTATCAATCATTTCACAGACACGAATGTTTTTGTGCGAGAGATTGTTTTGAATTTACCTACTCCGGTCAAGCGAAACATCTACATCTTTAAAATAAATACGCGAACGTGATAATACATGATAAATCTCGTCAGATCCAAATTTACGAGGGGTTCGTGATTTTTTTTTGTTCTCTTTCCAATGTCAAAAATGGTAATTCCAAAAAAATTAAGTAAATTAATACAGGAAATTCAATTCCGCGAACTTTTAATTATCCTTAATATCGATTAAAATTTACAATACGTAACCAAAGACTGTGCAGACACGTTGTGTTTATCTCAGAAAAATTCACGCATAGAAAACACAATTTACGTTTTTTCTTTTCTTGCTCCAGTTTTTCACCTTTTGGCCAATTACGATTTTTTAATTTACTAATCATAGTATTAATTATATTTGCAACTGAAGATGAAACGCCGAATAGCCGGATATTCGGCCGAACATTGCCCAATCGGCGCATCGTCTCAATTTTTATTTGGAAAGAATCGGTATTTCCATCATTTAACTGCCGAAAAAATGCGTTGTTTCACAAACGGAAAGCCAAGACACGGGGCACTTTTCATGTTCTTCAATGGAAGCATTACTGAGTGATTACAACAACATTTTAGATAAGTATGACACATTCTGAGTTGCCATCATTTTAAAGATCTTAGTCGACTGCTGGGCACTATAAACTGAACTATAACTCAACTCCTCCGTTCACATATCTATTGAGCTTCTTGTCTTTTCAAATTTTATAATTACTTACCAGATGAAGTTTTTGGGGAACCGGAATGCTAGTGTGTGTACATGGGTTTTCGAGTAGGTGTGTATGATTGAGTTTGAATGTAGATGCAATTTTAAGTTGTGAGGGATGCATGTTGGCATGTTATAATACTTACCACTATAAGTTTGTTCGGTCATATTGTTTTCATCTGCTAGTGTGCGTTTATGTGAGTTTGTTTCAGCTAGACTAATAATTTATACACCTATAAGTGCAAACTATAATTGGCCGAAAGGCTGTTGTTTGTACATTTTTGCAAATGAATAAATAATTTATATATAGGTATATATATATATATATATATATTATTAAATTAAATTGAAAGATTGTTAACCTGAAAACATAGCGCAGACCTCCCTCGACCTGTTTCATTTAAGTCGCGAGCCACTCTTTTAATATGTCTTAAACATTATCTTTATATTGCCCTTTCGTTTGATTTTCCGTTTTCTCTCCTTTTGAATTAACCAATCCATTATTTCTAAAGTCCATTTTCATATTTCAATCTCGATGCAAATATTCTGCCCAAATTCCACTTTAGCCTCTTTATTACTCGGGTAAAATTCTTGTTACATTTTAGTTTACTCTTCGTTGATTCGAATCTATTCCTATCTTTTAAATTTTACTGCCCAAGATAGAGGTGTTCCCTAGTTTTACTTTGATTATTCTAAAATTTTATCACATTAACGCCCCAAGTTTAGCAGACGTATGTGAGAGCGGGCAAGGCGCTACTATTTAAAATTATTAAACCTTTTAATCGGTTACTTTTAAGATTTTTTAAGATTTTAATAATCGAAATTTTCGACAAGCCACTGTTACTGCGCGATTTATTTCCTTACGTAATTTGTGACACACCCAACAATAAAAATGGTTTCTTCTTACTACATCATTTTTACTTCATTCACTACTGTCATGTTTTTCTGTTCTTTTTTTTAACCTCTTTTTAAGTACTATTTTGTTTTGTTAATATTTATTATCAAACCAGCTTTCTCCGTTGAGCTTTGTTTAACTCGTTAAACCGTTTTAATTCTTCCGTATGTCGATCAGCATAAATCGTTTAACATTCTTCAATTTACACACCTCTATTCGCTATTCTAAATTTTTTGCAAATTTTTCTCGGAGCGCTGTAATAAATAGGACTGACGGGAATGAATTTCTTTCAATGTTAATAACTTCCTTTTCTATCTGTAACCATTCTCTAGCCGTCATTCCGGAATACACGCACGTTTTTCCGGAACTCTCGGATTTTTTAATGCTTCTCGAATTATGATCCAGTAGGTCTTTGTCTAATGTATCAAACTTAGATTTGGCGCTTCGCTATTAATTCATTGCTATTGTTGAAAACTTATTTCGAAAGCCAGCCTGTTTCGAAGGTTGTTGTGAATCGAGCTTAGTCTATTAAAGTTGGCAATTGTTTATGCTTATCGGTCTATTATTTTTTTTTTATACGATTTCGATGTGTAACACAGTAACTACGACGATAAAATAAAATACAACCGGAACATCGTGTAAGTAGAGAATATTTCGTAAAATACTTTTCCGCAGAACCACCCATTAAACTGTAGACGCCCCCCCCCCCCGATATGAAACAGAGGACAGCCTCAGTTGACAAATTAGCTAATCTATACCGTGTTAACGTACAAAATCTCAAGCATTCTCAAAAACCAATCTCAAGCGTACTCCCAGCATTAATCGTGAAAAAGAATCAAAAATAGCTATCATCTTTTTTCCAATGGTAATGTCTTTCGATAAGGAAGCTTCAATCCATAATTCGCAACAAATTTGAGCATATCATGCAAAAGCAAAAAGGAATGGATGATCATGGGTACTATTAATAAACGACTACCAAGGGACGTACACGATGGACAGATATTGTTCGGCAAAAGACGGGACTCTCATTCGTGGAATGCGAGCCCCAGTCAGAAGATCGGTGCCAGTGACGGAAACTTACTGCCTCGTGGATGGAGTAGTATAAATCACGATACCCTATATAGGCTGACTACTACTGAAGAAGAACTCTGCTTGAGCAAATAAACAGACTACACAGAATAGTGAAAGCCAAATGATTTGAAAAACGTACAGACAAATAGACACCACGTCTTTTTTTTTTTTCGACATTCATTTAAAAATAGAATTAATTAACGTGAATTTTTAAAAATCACGTTTTGACTATTTTTCAGTTGCTTAGAGAAACTGAAAAAATTCTCAATCAGTTCGCCATTACAAGTACGATATTTCACGTTATTCCTTTTAGAATTTAAAGAAGCCTTACGTATATGAATTATCTTGCAAAACATTTTTACAAACCTCCTTCTCTCGTATAGAACGTGTCCCTTATTTCGAGCTATTCTAAGTCTTCCCCGTGCTATTTTTCTTCTCAGTTTTTACCAGTTTCGGTCGAGGATAAATGTAAATTCCGAAAATATATTCGTAACCGTGCGCAACAAAACCACCGCAAATAAAACCCCTTAATTACTATCGGGCTGAGTAAAGTTTGTCGTCGAAGAATTCAGATGGAAAAGAGCATTCGGTATTTCAAGAAATCCCATTAAATGAAAAAGTACTACAAAGGTAATGCAACGACGTTTTTAAGAACTTGGACCAAACGCTTGTATGTGGGTCGGGGAAAGGAAATAAAAGCGCTAAATTTACTCGCGCAGCAGTTGGATCTGTATAACACGGTGCATTTAAACAGCACACCATTTCAGAAGAGTTTGCTTTAAATGGGCCGCATAACTCTTAAAAGATTTACTTCAGAACACTTTTTAAAAATTTTCGTTATTCCAAGCGAGAAATATCGTATAAATGATGTACAAAACGGAACTAAAGAATCATTTAAAATCTCGATACCGTCGTTTGGGAAGTAAATGGAAATTACGAAGATACGCGTTAATAAGGCATGAAATGAAGGCGACCGAAGCGAAGAAAAAAGTAAATTCGAACGATTGATCGCGGTACGTAAGGTCGTTAAACATGTTGATTCCGAAGAGTTGTTCGTTACACGGACAATAGATTTGTTGACTGGTAACGCGCAAAAGAAGAAATAGCCGAGTTCCTCGACAACTTTCACCGAAATATCAAGTTCGTCATGGAAAAGGTACAAAAACTTTGAGGTTTGAGTTGTTTCAAAAAGGCTGCAAATACACTTTTCTGCGGTTTTTGGAAGCACGAACGAATATTTACATAAAAGCGAATCTTTTAACTTAAATACGTTCGAGTGTCGGTGAGGAAGGTGGAAAAAATATGCGATAAAGAAAAACAACGAAGTGGATATAGTTAATAAAACGAACGCGATGATAGAGAATGATAAAGGGGTTGTTATATCACCTTAGCTCCCGGATAATAAGTAGGTATAAAAATAAACATTTTTTTTTTGGCGCAGCTATTAAATATATAAAATAATATTCACTTTACACATGTACATGGTAGTTTTATCGAATAATTTTGAAATAATAATGAACAGAAAAAATTAAAAATCTGGCGGAGATATGAGCCATCAGGTGTAGGAGCCCCCCCCCCGTTTGAAAATTCTTGCCAATGGCGTACTTATTTTATAAGAAAAAGTACAATTAGGTCAGCGTTTGGAACAAATAGAAAAAAGGAAGAAATTGTTTTAAAATAACCAAGGCAACTTATGGATACACATTCTGCTGGAGAACACGTAGAACCCTGCGCTCTTACAGTATAAGTTAAGATAAGCTGGTTGTTGTATAAGCCTTGAAGGTGCGAGATAGACAACACGAAGCGAATTGCGAACACAAGCGGACAGAAGAATACGATCGAACGCATGAAGAGAAAAATAAACACAAAATCGAATTAAAGGACGTGCTACAGCGCTAGCCAGAACTGAAATCTGAGTAATCGATTAAAACCCAGGGTTTTTTTTATTTATATATTTTTTATTTATTTATTTACTTATTTATTTTTTGAACTCGTCAACTATGGATGTATTAAACCGGCGCAAGAATTTTATACCTCAATAGAGAAAAACGGTCCCAAAATCAGTTCGACCTGGGAGCTTTTTTTTTTTTTTTTTTGGGCACGTCAACAGTGGAACTTACCGACACAAAGAATTGTACACATTATATAAGGAAAAGAATAGAAATTGAGGAGATAAAGAAGGCCAACAAAGGAACTATATTGAGAGAGGGGAATGCAAGAATGAAGTGGACACTATAAGGAGTAGGGAGAGGCCAAGGCGCAGAAGATTAGAATACAGAGTAGCACGTTCGGAGGAAATAAATTCGAACAAGACGTGATTCGCATCGCAGGTGCTCCGGAGGGTCATAAGGACACAAAGGAGATTGAACAATAGAAAAACGGAAAAGAGAAGCCGGAAGCAAACTATGATTGTGAACCGCAGGCGAACTACAGAGGAAATAATCGAACGGCTAAAGTAGGGGAAAAGATTAAACCAAGGATGTACAGAAAAGTAAAAATATCGAGGATTAGTAAAGAATGAAAGATAGAATCCGGTTCAGAAATCGTGGTGAGAACGATAAGAAAGACAGTAGAGAGTTTGAGCAGGAAATCTACTAATGAATAGACACCATAGAAATATTTTCGGGTATATGCCGTCTTCCGTTTATTTATTTGTTTTTCTAGTTGAAAATAGGATAAATAGCTGAATGGTTTATAACCAGGCTAGAACAAAAAAAAAAAACATAAACCAGATATGTCGACGAACTTTTCTAACATATCTACGGGCACCTCAGTAAAGAGCACTGACCCAGTGACTTCTCTAATATTCACTTTAAATGTTTGCTTTTTATATTAATATAGTTATTAATTATTTTATTTTATTGATTTTTTATACTCGTCTAAATTGTTTTTTTTTGTTTTTTTTTTGGGCGCTATAACAACGATTCTACACCCAGAAGTAATATAGAGGGGGGAGGGGGATCAAGCAATTCTTTCAGTAGCTGATAATATAAAAGAGCGGAAGAGAGGAATGATGGACAAAGAAGGGAAAGATATACGAAGCACAACAAAGAGCATGGACGTCAAGTGCTAGGAGTTGAGAGTAAAGATAGTCTTACTCCTCTTCATTTGCGAAACTAAATTGTTTAAGCGTTGTTGTTTCAGTCGACTAAAACTCGGTTTGAATTCCATTGTCACACAATGAAATTTCAAAAGGTTACCATTAAGCTGCATTAATGCCCTAAAATAAATAATATTCCTCTAAACGTAAAATATAAAAAGTATTCTTTCTTCCGAAATTAAAAGAAAAAACAGCTTATTAATACATTATTAACTCCGGATATCGTTTCCTAGGCAAAAGTTCCCCTGGTTGACAAGCCGAAAAAAACCAAAAAAAAAACCTGATATTGTATAAAACACTTTAATAGAAGATTCGACATTTCGCACCCGTACATATAAATTAACGAAAGATTCTATAAAAGAAAATTTAAAAGTATACCTTTAAGTATAGCTTTCTTAAGACCCAAATAAAAACAATCAATAATATAAAAAAAGAATAAAAACATTCAAGATTTTTTTTATAATATCTACATTATCATATTAGCCGGTCTACTGAAATATGTCAACTTGTCTCCGCATTTGCCTTGGAGCTTGACTTACTTAGGTTATATTTCCTTAACGAATGGTTGCCAATTTCTTCGTCCACTCTTATTTTTTCTTATTCCTCGATCTTAACTGGCACTTTTCTGCCAACAAAACTCCAATTCTATCTTTTACCGTTTTTCTTCTTATTCCGTTTACTCCGTATATCTCTACACCGATGATAAACTCCCATAGTTCTTGTTCAATTTTTCCGTTTTTCTTCACCCGATTAACTTTTTTTATTCTCCTATTCCACCTAAACTTGTTCCATATCACGTTGTTGGATCAGAATTTCTACAGAATCTAAATTTTCCTAACGATTTTTCAATCTTCACCGATGAGTCCAAGGAAGCCAATAGAGTTGACGCAGCTTTTTCGTCCTTCTTTAAATTACTTCGAGTCCTTTAAGCTTCTCTCCTTTTACTCAATATTTTGTGCTGAGTTCACTGCTATTCTGCGTACCCTTCATTTTTTATCGGATCCTCACTCGTCTGTAGCAATATCCTTACTCGCTTAATCCAGACTCATATTTTTTGTATTCCTGGCCACTGCGGAATCGAAGAAAATAAGTTAGCTAATAGCCATTAGCTTGGTTATCTTCCTAAACTATGGTTTAACTCTTACGCCTTCTCATTCTCTAACATGGCTTCCTTTTTTTCTTGTCTATTCAACTTTCTCTTCTTCGCTTCCCTTGGTTTCTTGACTTTCTTTCTACATGTCGCTCTAATTTTTCTGCCATTTGCCGCCTACGTTTTGGGTACAGTTTATTCCCTTTTTCGCTTTTCCGTGTTTCTCTTGTGCCATCTCCTTATTGTCGATTGTACCCTTCTAACGACCATTTTATTTGTGACCCCAATAATATGCTCGATTGTTCGTCACCTTCAACTGAAAAAACTTTTTTTTTTATTTCTCTCTTTTATCACGCGGTATTCTTAATGCAAAACTTTATTCATTCTCCCCCATTTCTTCTACTTGTGTTATCCAAGCTCCCGATTCTTTTTAGTCAGTTATCTCCGATCGAATGACGATTTAAGTCTTCTTCCCTCGTATTTTCTGTTCTTGCGTCAATGCCCCTATTGAGGAACATGAAACAAAAAAAATGAATAAATAAAAGGTTAACTGAAAATAAAAAACAAAGGAGAATTTTACGTGATCATGAAAATTTTTTTTCCATTTTAAAACGAGTCTCTTCACTTCTATACTGATAAATAATTAATTTAACAACGAGCACCAAATTAATAACTATTACAACAAAGTGTTTTGGTCATTAAACCTTTCTTATTGTTCATTAAACTTTTCTTATTGTTCATTAAACCTTTCTTATTGTTCATTAAACCTTCCTTATTGTTCATTAAACTTTTCTTATTGTTCATTAAACCTTTCTTATTGTTCATTAAACCTTTCTTATTGTTCATTAAACCTTTCTTGTTGTTCATTAAACCTTTCTTGTTGTTCATTAAACCTTTCTTATTGTTCATTAAACCTTTCTTATTGTTCATTAAACCTTTCTTATTGATCATTAAACCTTGTTTATTATTCATTAAACCTTGCTTATTGTTCATTAAACCTTGCTTATTGCTCACCAAACCTTGCTAATTAAATGTGTGGTAAATTTTCCGCGAAACTAGACATATTATCCAACTGCTGTATCTCTCTCTTGATGATGTCCTGATCAAATTTTTTTCGTTGAAAAATTCTGCATGTTTACGTCCTTTTATTATTCAAAGATTCGCTAAATGACAATTACATATGACAAAATGTCATGCTAAAATTATAATGGTATAATCGAAAAAGGCGGAAATTACTGAAAATAGTAATTAAAATTTTTCGGCTGATTAAAGAAACTATAACTAAAACTTTTTTTTCTGAATTTGCCAAAAAATGATGTCAGTCCAGCAGGCTTAAAAGATTATAAAAGTATTGGAACTAATTTGATTCGATAATAGGGAAATAATAAAAGAAGCACAGTACATGGTGGGGATTCTTAGTTTCAACAGTTCGGAAAAAAATATAAACGCTCAAGTAAAATGGAAGAACATTTGAATAAGATATGTGATTGAAGTCACATACTAAATTGTAGTTATAAGAGAGTAACAGACAATAATGAAACATCGGGAGAGAATGTATGAAGAGCGAAAGGCAATAAATAATTGTCCAGTACGTAGAATAGTGGAAATCACTGAGTAACGAAGAAATGGAAAATCATCAAATCGAGGACGATCCGGGAGTGAAGTTGCGGATAGGTAGAACAAAGCACGATTAGAAAAAGATAAAGAGTAACTATCAGACATCACAATCACCAATGACAAGCAGAAGATAAGGGGAGAAAATTAAGAGCTTTTTCGATAAAAGAACTATTTCGTGCTACAATTCAAGAGAATCGACTAACCGGTTTCCCACAAAAATCAATTTTGATGTAATATTTAGAAAGAAGATTATAAATCATAGGACGAGTTTTAATATTAAAGGGAATCGCGTAAGTAGAAACCAGAAGGAGATAGCTAAGAGAACCGGTTTAGAGTCAGATACTTTTTAAGTGTTCACGAGAATTACGAGAAGACGAAATAAATAAAATTGAATAATTAAGAAAAAATAAAATTGAATAGAAGATTGCCGTTAGTTCCACGGTAAAGACCGGACAAAAGGAGACGGCAGTTTAAATGATTCAGAGTCAACATACAATGACGGTTTTTAGGCCTGTCGGTAAAGATCAGGGTGTATGAGAGAGAAACAGACTGTACATAGTGTAGGTGAGTTCCGGTTTAGCAATTTCAAGTAAAAAATGCTTTGTAGACACCGGAAGGGAGAATAAACTAAGAAGGTAAGAAAAACAGAAGAAGTCGAAAGAAAAGTTTAGAAGCTTTTGGTGAGAATAAATATAAAGGGAGCTTAGCAAGATGATAGAAGAGGAATTTCTTTAAAAGTAAAGCGTCAATTACGAAAAACTGGTATATAAGATAAGGTTGGAGAGTTAGGAAGAGACTAATTAGAAAACGATGGCTGAGGATAGAACTACGAATAGAAACATTAGATTTTTCAATGGATTACTTTTTTAACATTTATAGAGATGCAACAATGTTAGTAATGCGGGATTTATTTTTGCTCCCGTTTCACTTGTTTTTGATTAAAAGGTAAAGAAAAATAAATTTCGGTTCTATAACTAGGTGACTTTTTTTTCTAACCGAAATTCGGGAATGCCTAAAAGAAAATAGATGTAAGGAAAACAAAATGCTCGCGATTCAAACGCATGACGCTAATAATGAAAATTGCGTCGTCTTACTGAGAAGAATGTAACCAGTCGAATTTCGTGAAAAGAATATAACTCCTAAAGGTATAAAAAGAAAACTCTTCCGACTATGTAAATCAACCTCGCATAAACTTTATTCTCACTTTGTGTACCGAAAAGTCAAAGTCCTAAAAGTCCTACCGCAGATGGAATTTCTTAAAGATTGATCTGGTACAAAAGCCAAAGTTCTTTGCAATCGGCGATGGTATATGAGTTGTTTTAGTAGTACGGTAAAGTTGGGCGTTCAAAAGGGTTAATTATTACATAAAAATACTTATTCGTTTTTTTTTGTTTTTTCTTTAATGAAACTTCTAATGAAAGTTCGGAGCTTTTTGCGCTAATTCTTCTAGCGTTATCGCAGAGAAAGAGAGTAATTAATAAAAGAAAAATAAAAACCAGTTTTGTCAGCTACAGTTATAAATATTCTATTTTTAGGCATTTCTTTTTCATAGTTGTTCTCATATTTTTAAATCTTGTCGTGCTTGTATCGAGTGAGAAAGTTCGGAAAAGGGAGTGATATCAAAATGAGTAACAACGATTACCCGCCGTTGAAAAACCGTGTCGGTTTTTTCATTGTATGTATATATACGAGGGTTGATCAATAAGTACCCGTGTTAGACATAAAAACGTCAATTTTTTCACAATTTTTATTTTTATTTTTCAACGTAGTCTCCTTTTAGGTCTATACACTTTTCCCAACATTGGGGCCATTTGTTTAATCCCTCCAAAAAATACGATTTTTCAAACTCACCAAAATACGCTTCAGTCTCGGCGATAACCTCTTCATTTGAGCTGAATTTTTTTCCTCCGAGCCATGTTTTTAAGTTAGGGAACAGATAAAAATCACAGGGTGTCAGGTTGGGTAAGTAAGGTGGGTACGGAAGCAATTCGTAGTGTAGTTCGTGCAATTTAGCCGCGACAATTGAAGATTAATGTGCTGGTGCATTATCGTGATGATAAAGCACTTTTTTCTTTGCCAAACGGGGCCGTGTTTCCTTCAATTTCTTATCAAATCTGCCCAATAACTCACTGTAGTACTGCCCTGTGATTGTTTTTCCTTTCTTCAGAAAGTCTATGAGGATTATTCCTTTGGAATCCCAAAAAATCGTGGCTATAACCTTTCCGGCTGATAGAACCGTCTTTGCCTTCATCGGAGCAGATTCACCCGGAAAAATCCATTGTTTTGACTGTCTTTTGGCGTATAATAATGTATCCAGGTTTCATCAACAGTGATCACTCGACGTAAAAAATCCTGTGGATTTCGCTTAAAGCGGTCTAAACACTGCTTCGAAATTGTTAGTCGTAACCGCTTGTTGTCCACTATGAGCAATCGCGGCACCCATCGGGCTGACACTTTTCTCACGCCTATCTTATCAGTTAAAATTTTGATTGCCGTTCCGTACGAGACACCTACGACCTCGGCTACTTTTCGCACTTTCGTTCGGCTATCAGCGAGAATCATGTCATGGACTTTTTCAACAGTTTCCCCGGTAGTCACGTCTGACGGGCGTCCTGGCTGTTCTTCATCAAAAACAGTTGTACGACCACGTTTAAACTCGTTAAACCAATATCTCACGGTTGTCGTAGATGGTGAAGGGTGGTCCCCATAGATAGAATCCGAATTCATTTTTACTTCTTCGCACGTTTTTCCATCCAAAAACAAAAAAAAAAAACGAATTACGGATCGATATTGCTGCTCTTTTTCCATTTTATCGAGAAATACAAAACACGTGCGATAAAACTGACTGTCACAAGAAAACTAACGTATGAATTAATCCGAAATTCAGCATGTTATCTTTTAATAGATAACAGTACACAGTGGTAATGTTTGTTTCACTCAACAGTGTCATCTGTTATCAAACACGGGTACTTATTGATCAACCCTCGTATATATATTTATTATAGTTGGCTTAACGTAAAATAAGGTCAGTTATCATTTCCCTTTAAAGGAAATCGAAATTGAATTAAAAAGGAAAATCCAATTGCCCCGGTACTAGAAACATTCGATCGTAAATATATCGTTAATTTTTGTAATTTTATCAAAGCGCAATAAAGTTTCATTTCAATTGTCCGTAGAAAACTGAAAGCGTTGGTTTTTCTGTTGTTTTGTTTTCAAGAAACTGGACGAATATCACATTCTTTACGTCATTAATTTTTACTAAATCTTTTATGGTCTTATAACGTTTTGAAAGGATTTTAACTTGAAAAAAAAACGTTCGAGTGAACTGACAAAAACTAACATGCTTGCTTGGTCAGAAGTGCAGCCGCATCTCAGAACCAAATTCGCGCAACAATCTTACGGAATAGTGACCGGAATAGTTGTTTAAATATTTGTAAAGAAATGCGAATACATTATCATCCATCGTGCAGACCGAAAATTAGTCCCGAGATATTTTCAATCGGCAAAAAAAAAAAAAAAGTAAAAAAAGATAATAAAATTTTTTTACAAAACTTCGTCTTTTTAATGTTTTACGATGAAGCTAAAGTAGGTAGTAGGACGCTATTGTAGTCTCCTTTTTAAGGTATATACAACATCATCGCGGTCGCTGTTACATTGACTAGACTTGAAACTGCACGATCCTTTAACAATCAAAAAAAATTACCGTTTTGCGTTACTGCGGTACAAATCCGGATTTTTCCGAATTTCCCGGGACAATAAAATCCGTCGTATTTCCCACAAAGAACACAGCCTCAATTTTCAAATAAATCTTTCCCTTTTAACATGTTTTCACCTTGTACCGTGCTCGGGTTTTTCCACCTGGCTGATTCGCATTCTTTCTATTCTTTCCATTTCGTTCACGTCAGTAAAATAAAATTCGGATGTCGCGATGAGCATAGAATGAAATAAATCTTGAATGAAACTGCTAGGCTTTCTGCATTCTCCGTTATTTGGAAACATTTATTCTCGCATCAATCAGCAGCGCGTACGATGAAAAGAGTGCAAACTGTTTCGCGACAAAATCGGTGAAAAATTATTTTATTTGTAACGCGCAACGCTTTCGTACGCGACTAAAAAGAAAATATCTCTACTCGATCGAGAAGGTTTTTTGACTCACGGTAGATGTTTTTCGCGCTAAAATGAAAATGAAGATGTAAACACAGGCGCGATTTAAAGCCATTAAATTACCAGCGATAATGCGCATTCAAGTTTATAGTTTGATGTACATTAAACCTATGCTTAAAGTATCTGATGTGCTTTTACGCGATTTAAAAGATGCATTGACGTATATTTAAACAAAATACAAACGGTGGGCCAAGGTTCCTTCCTGGATGCGGTAACCCAGGCGGGAGGTGTGTGGCGGGCTATTTTTAGGTCACCTTTTCTAGACATTTCCCATTGGTGTAGGGGAAGAAGTGCATCCTAAAAAGGCTGCTTCACATAATACTGCCAAACGCTAATTCCGCCACTTTTATCAGCGAGCGACTAAAGTCTTGCGCCGCCTGCATGCCAAGCTCCAGCTAAAAGCTTCCGGACAGTCAAGCCTGCTTCCGTCAGCCTTACTTCATCGCCGTAGGACTTTAGACGTGCATCTTGCAGTGCGTATACTTACCGGAAGTGTTGTTGCACGTCTACGTCTACGCCCGCTAGAAAGACATCACCACCTGGTTCAATGGCACATCTAAGTGAGACGATTTAGGTGAGTGTTAGTCAACTCTGCAGGAGAAATAATGAACTGATACGGGGTATTGCGGTATTGAAGTTGAATTACGAATTTGTTTCAGACATTGTTTCCCCGGGGTATTATTTAGGTTTGTTATGAATTGCACAAGTGGGGCTAGTTATCTACTTGGCTCCTTCCACATCTGTTGTCGCCCAACATTATTACTTGACTTAACAGGTCCACCGCGAGAAGGCTGTAGATAGGGGTTCGAGACAACGAAAATGATGAGTGACACCGCTTCTAGCGCCATAGCCGTGTATGAATATCTATCCATTTCGGTAACCCACTACATGCCGCGTTAGGACCCAAGTGAGACAATTTCGCTAACCTCTACTATGCTGCTCTAGCAGTGTGTTCTTAAGTTTATTTTTGCTCTGCATCTAAATCTGATTAGTCTAGTGTACTACTAATTTTAGTTGCAATAAAGGATACGTTTGATACACGTTTTTTTTTTTTTTTTTTTTTTTTTGAATGTGTTGAATCTGCTTATTTACATTTATTTTTAAGATTTTTTAAATTATTTTTTACGTGGAGGGGCACAGAGAACGATAGCTTGTGTGGAGTTGATAAACTTTATGTATATTTGATGCACAGTATATGGATGTGTGTTTAGCGTAATGCTGCTGCTGCTGACGATGATGATGATATTGTTAACGATACCGTACGGGTGCTGGTATATGTAAGCGTTATTATAGTGTATGATAAACAAATGTCGACTAATTTTTTAACGAAGCTACACTTATTAGTGAATGAGCATCCATTATTTGTCCACTTATTCACATTTGTCTTTTATTGCGGTATGATGAGTCACAATAACGTAACTACTAACTTTTTATGCAATAATATTTTCTGCGATAAAGTGAACATGTGAAAATACTTGCGAATATTGCCTGTTATAATGCAGCGAAATCGATACCAACTTAACTGTGACAATTCTTACAATCTTTTCTTGTCGTTGTTGTTCAACTGAATTAGAAAATCAAATTGTTGACATACATACATCGAGCGAAAATGTTAACGAGACTTTATTGATGTGAACGTTTAATGTGTAACGGCATATAAGAACTAATTTTGACCACTCATAACTCCAATACTCTATTCCTCATCCGTGTTTATATTATTTCGGAAAAACAATTAACCACTTAAGAATTCGATATAATACATCTTTCCCCATTTTCTACATATCCCCTAATAACAACTCATCCTTAACTATTGTACTATCGTCTGCAATGCAACCGATGGGGCGCGTAGAATCTACAAATTTCTACAACAAGTCATCACCGCATTAAAGTGATGAATGAACTGATGTATCAAGCAGTATACAATTTAAGCTAAAAAAAAACGAAGTCATCGGTGACAGAAATAGTGGACCGTTTTAAAATGCTATACAATGTACGACCTACGCGCGCGCGAACGGTCGATTTGTGTATAGAAGGGGAGCGCGGGAGTGTATATGTGTTAAGCGCCAATACGGCAATTTCTAAGGAATATTACATGAGCTCTCTATTCGAGAAACGGCTAATTTTAGACAAATAACGGGAACGGAACGCAAATCAACTAATTTAATTTTGTGTGGAATATCGACTTTACAAAGTTCAGTATCGACCGTGCCTAGAAATGATCTCATTTTAATTGCACGACATCAACGTTAAATGTTTGAAATTATCATTCGTGCATTGTGTTCGAAACCGAGCAATAATTGCCGAAACTACATATGATACCGTCCGACAAAGATGATAATCCCGAGCCTATATAATCAAAAACAGCGTTAAAAAACTACTGTATCAAAAAATAACAACAATAGAAAACGCAAAATTAAGTCTCTCATTGAACTATTTCCGCTGACATGATAACAATTCACTAACACGTGATTTTTGTTCTGATTTTGGTATCATATGTTGCACTGTAACCATCTTAACATTGGTAAACTATTTTTCTAAACTAATAAAACAATCTGAATTGGGTAAGTTGCATTTTTCGGAAAATAAAATTTTCCTACAGTTCGTGTTAGCTACGTGACTACGACACACCTACCCTTATATGTAAGGTGTAAACTGTTTGGCGCGACCGTATGAAGGATGTAAATGTTTCTTTATTAGCTTCTTGCCAATCTGGAAGCTTGGCAAAACGTCATATAAATCATAATTTTATTCATAATTTTTTTTGTTTTTTTTCAAGTAATGTACAATTATTTATCTATTAAAAATGAAAATAGTAAATAAAAGTATATTTATCCGCAGAAATGTTTTCAGGCAAAGCTTCAGTTGAAAAAATTTAAATTATTAAAAATCAAAACAGATAATTTATGAAGGAAAAATTTTAAGAAAAAAAGCTTATACGCAATGTTTAAAGAAATAAAACAACAGGAAATGATTTTCTTAAAGTTTTATCTGTTTTAATTTTTAGTATGATTTTACTTTTTGTTAGATTTCGGTTTGTTCCAATTTTTCCAGCTGAAAACGGACTTATTATGCTTGAAAACGTTTCACGAATAAGTATACTTTTATTTATCAGTCTTGCTATTTAATGAATACATCATTTCGAAGAAGATATTATAATTCAGTGACAGTACGAATGTTAATTTCAAATGCAGCTAACTTCGAACCTAATTCGGTAGCAAAAAATGTTGCTATCTACGCTTCAGAACATTAAAAAATGATGCGACACGGTTCCAACAATATAAGCTTAAAGTGAAAAAAATGGCCATTTTATCCAAGAAAACGGAAATTTCTCGGCCTAATTTAATGGGAAATTTAAAAGGGAAAAAACTTTTTCGACAGTAACATTATTACCGCTATTATTATTATTCTGGATTAGTCAACTTTAAAGGACAACTAATTTTTAATATTTCCAACGTGCTACATCATGACAATTCAACTCCATACCAGCAAAAGGCCGCTGCCTAACCGACTATACTACCCTATCTAATTAAGTCCGACAAATTAGGCTACTTATATAAAAATCAGAAAAACATATTCGTTTCATTAGAAGAACTAACAGCCTCGTGCGAGACTTAGCTTTTGACACACATATGGAGATTTCTTGATTTTGCAGTGTGTTTTTCGAAATACCACATTAATCGCAGAGAAATCTGTGCTGTTTGCTAAAATTATAAACTCTATTAAATATAATTTCGAATAAAAGCAGACAACAAGAAATTGTATATAACAAAATACTTATGTTACAGAGATATACTTAAAGAAACAAGTTAATTATATTATAGTACAGATTCATAAATGCGGGAATTTCTCACTAAATACAGGTTTAAAAATTAAATATTTATCTAGATTAATCTAGTCTTTATTTTTTATTTATGCATTTTCCTGATCAGGCTATTTTCCTGTTTCCTCACTTCTCTTTACTTTTATAGCTCTAAAAGATCATTTTTTATTTTTACTATTGATGTTATTTTTTAAGCGTATTTTATTGAAATAAATGTTATTATCAGTTTTATTCGGTTATAAATCGCGCCATATCGCCGTAATTAATTACGGAAAAATGCACCATCCTCCTGTTGTTTGCTAAAATGACCAACTATTAAAATGACGAATATAGCAAAATAACTAGAAATTGTACGCAAAAAATAAATACAAGTGAAACGATAATAAAAATATGAATAAAAAATTGATAAATAAATAAATAAATAAATAAATACATAAATAAATAAATAAATAAATAAAAATGAAATTAATGTGGACAAATTTTCATTCTTTAAACCTACAAGAAATTTCCCGCATTTTCATCTCATTTAAATTTTATTATCCTTGTCGATAAATTACATATTTCTAATCGTTTGTGAATCTGTCTTTACCTTATATAATCGGCTTGTTTCCTCAAGTGTAGCTCTCAGTAGGTTTCAGTTTTAGCCGATAACGGCCGAACCTGAAAAAACGTCATGATATCTACATCGTTACACGTAATTTGTTTAAGCGATCTTTCCCAATTCCTCATTATTTCGGACTCTAAAGGCGTCCTTCAAGCCCTATCCTCTCCTCCTTCACATTCCTCTGATAGTATTATTCTCTCAATTCGTTCTCTTACCTCCACTCTGCAGTCATCCAGCTCTATTCTTATTGATTTTTTATGGGTCCCCAGTCGAATTGATGGAAATGACGCAGCCGATTCTTTGGCTCGTTCTGCTGGTCGCCTTGATTCATTCCTCAATCATTTCCCTTCTTCAGATATCCTTTCCTTATCCACCTCCAATCACGCCAGACTTTGGCGGAATATTTATTCCTCCCTATCTTCTAATCGCCATTCGCATTACCGTTTTATTCAGTCGACTTCTCGTTCCCTGTCTTGGTTCCATTCTATTCCTTTCCGTCGTCGCTCTTCTATTGTCTCCCTAATTCGGCTCCAAATCATTGTCTACTCCCCTCTTCGCGCTTTCAATTTGCTCTGTCGCCGTTTCCCTATTGTTCTCTTCACGATTGTGATCCTCCTCGTACATGTGATGCTGATCACATTTTCTTCGAGTGTCCTGCTCTTCGTAACGAACGCTCCCTTCTATACAGTCAGCTCTTGTCATTATGTCTCCCTACTCCCTATAACTCTTCCTTTATCCTCTCCTTTCCTTCGTCTTCTGTGATGTCCGCACTGCTGTCTTTTGTTGCGTCCATTTCGGACCGCCTAGCTATTTAGTTTTTTAGCTTAGTTTTCCTGTTGTTGGGTCAATGCCGCTGAGGCGCCTACAAAAAAAAAAAAAAAAAAAAAATGTTTGTTATATTTGTAATTGTATGTTGTACGTCAAGCATTTCGTAATTCTCCGAATCAATTGACGGGGAAAAGAAAGAAACTGACGTAAAATTACATAACCGTATAATAAACTAAAAATAGAAAAATATACGAATCGTATTTTTATCCTATCATCAGCAAAAATACATCTAAACTTATAGGAAGTCCGAAGTAAAAAGCTCTTCAAATGTTCTTTGGTATCGCGTGTTTTGTAGCCCCGATAATAATTGGAAATGATTCTTTTTCATATTGTCGGTTTATTACAAGGTTAATAGAAATTTTATACTACGCTCGTTCCGTAACATGTTACACGTAATGCAAAACAGAAAAGCCTCCTAAATAGCACATCATTCACAAACTATAACGCCACAAATTCGCAAAGATAAATAAACTTAACAACTATTGATATATTTCAAAAAAATGAGTGAAAACTGAAAAAAAAAAAACAAAAGAAAAAAAACGTTCATCTAGCGAAATTACGAATAATACTTTCTGATAATGCGTTTTTCAGTTACGAATGTTTTGCAAAAGCGTTACAGCACGAAGCTAAAGATTTATTCGTGTACAGGGAACATTATATGAACGCATTCCACAATATAAAATATCGGCTAAATGGTTATTTTCAAATGAGCTTGCACTATGTTCATTTTTAATAAAGACGAGTCTCACTGGTAGGGTGTCGCGCATTGTAAAGTCAAGGTTCACAACGAGCCCAACGGCATTAATTATGAGAATTTTAAGATACGCTAATGACATAGCGGATTTTAATGCGATATACTTGGGCAAAAACACAGAGAAAACGTTAGGTCATTTTAGCGACTTATATCACCTAAATAGCTCCGATTATAATGGCCCATTAACCGTTTTTGCTTAATTCGTTGATTGCATTGAAATAGGCTTAAAATCCAACTAACAAAATCCTTCAGATGTTTAAAGGATATTGTGGACAGCATTATCAGATTACCTGTTAATAAACACGATTTCCAAACAAAGCGTAAGCGGTTAATATTTTCATGGGAATTATTAGAAGAATTTGATAGTGTGACTTTTCTCTGAACCAAAATATACATTTTACGTCATTCCTTTGATGCCAAGCTTAATATGAAACATCACGTAACGTTTTTGTACCGGCTGTATATAACATTTGAAAATGATTTAGTCAATTAAAACCGTTCTAAAGCGGCTTAGACACCTACAATTGAAACAAAACAGCTAATTCCAGATCACCAGTTTAGATTTCGCAGCAAGCACAGTACAATTGATTAGGTGCATCGCGTCTCAAATGTGATATATAAAGCTGATGAGGAGAAAGAATATCGCTGCGGGGTATTCCTCGATGTAGCTCAAGCTCCCGATAAAGTTTAGCGCGGCGGTTTATTCGTTTAAATTACGTAAACAATTTCCATATTTGTGGTATCGTATTCTGGTTGATCATACCTGATCAACCGGCAGTTCAGAATTAGTTATGAGAAAGCTATGTCTGACTGGAGAAATTTATCGGTAGGAATACCACCACAAGGTAGTGTTTTAGGACCTATCCTTTATCTCCTTTACACAATCGATATTTCAACGAACTTTCATACAGTCATTGCTATGTTTGCTGATGACACAGCAATTCTGGTCACAAGTAAGATCCAGCAGAATGTAACTAATCGCTTACAATTAACAATAAACGAATTAAGTGCTCTTGGATGAAACGCTGGAGGAAATAAAAGTTAATAGTGGTGCACGTAAATTTCATTTTACGGAAAGCTGAGAACATCCCAATGACACGCTGAATCAACAGATAATCCTACAAAAAGATTCAGCCAAGTACCTAGGGATGTGCCTTGATTCGTGTTTAAATTGAAAGCACCACGTCCGACCAAAATGTTTGGAAATGAAAACAAAAATGAGAGAAGTCTTTATTAGCTGCTAGGAAAAAACTCGCCATTATCTATTGAAAACAAAGAACTTTTGTGTATAGAAACCTATATGGATTTATGGAATACAGTTGTATGCGGTGCTACTAAGTTCCAATATAGATTGTATACAAAGACGTCAAAATATTGCACTTCGCACGATCACTGTTGCATAACGATTTGAAAACAACGACGACATACATCGAGATATGAAAATTCCAACGGTTATTGATGAAATTACCGGGTTCGCCTGCAAAACACGAAAAACGGTTGGAGAAGCATACTCATACTGAAGTCATACAACTCCTCGACAACTCTACAAGGCGGCTTAAACGTCGAAAACCATATGACTTAGCGAAATGATGTATAAAGTCGGAGTCATTTCATCGGAAGTGTAACTCTCTCCGTGTGTAGTCAACTTTGTTACCGTTATTGTTAAAGACTAGATTATCGTTACAATAAAAAATTTTGAAAAAAAAAAATTAAAATCGTCTCTTCTATAAAAATTATGAAAGATTATCAAGTCCAGCGGATGTCGCCGCAATGAAATCCGAAGAATTAACTTTATAGTTTAGTATGTATGTATATAATATATAAAAATTCGGCCCTCCGTACCTTGCAAGGCCCTCCGCCCCTTGACACCGCCACAAGATACCCCCGGAACCCTAGCTCTATCACTTCTGTACTTCGTGTAGAACGAGGAAAATTCACGTCATTGTTTCCGACTGCACGACAAAAAAAGATAAATTATTTATTATGAGTAATCACTGTGAAAGCTTAAAATATTTAAGATAAATCTATGTTTAATGTCACATTTTAGAACAAATTTTTGTGTCAGAAAAAGAAGTGCGGGCGGGCGGCAAATTATGTCATTAATATATATATATATATATGGAAGAGTCGGTTTTAATTAATCATGATATTCTTCGCTTTTTTTTCCCCCATTATAATCAAGAAAGAATTCGAAACTAATAAATTTAATTTACGGTTTGCATAGAAATGTCTGTCATTATTTCCATAACGCAAGAACGCATCAGAATTTCTTATTAACAAAAAACGTCAGCATAATTAACCATTTGTCGATTCTTTGTTTTCTTACGAATACAATATATATGTAACGTTTTGGGACAAAAAAGTGATGAGGTTCGGGCTAAAATGACGTAGTCATTAATATATATGTATATAAATTCGGCCTTTCGGGACTGGGAAGGAGGCAAACCCCCTTCACCCTCAGGATTAATTCTTCTATAATTCTTATAGAAGAGTACACTTTTTCATTGACTACGCCGTTCGAAAAAAAATTTTCGTTACCTTTTTTCGTTACGTTACATAAAATTGTGACATTTTCTTGGGACAAATCTTGTGACAGGACACTTTTCCTGATGACTAAGACATTTTTTCATTACATATTTCATTACATAGAATTTTGACATTTTTTTGGGACAAATTTCGTGACAGGACACTCTTCCTGATGATCCCTGGTGTAAAAATGGCGTAGCCATTAATATGTGTGAATATATTGATGTAGGATGAACCTCTCTGTTGATGGACGCCACTTATTGTTGTATTCGGGTCTAACCGTGTTATTAATCTGTGGACGATTTTAATGCATTTTAAGAGCTATTAATCCTGGTTGCGACTGCTAATTTCGAGTGAAATCTTCATTTCTGCTCACATGTGCCGATTTTGTACTGAATTCGAATCGAGCACTGCTGCAGGTGACAATTTGAAATTAACTTGCCGGATGTAAATTTTAAGCAATCAGCGATTTTCTCTGAAGTAAACGTAGAAAACAAAATTAAAAAAAAAAAAAACAACAAAAAACAGGCGCCACATTGGTCGTACTCACCAAATCTGTTAATGTACAGACAATGATTTAATGTTTAAAAAAGCTCGAGGCATAATAATTTATACAGATTTTATTATGCAAGGAAAACTATTTATCATTAAAAAATTGGAAAAAAACGTACATACATACAGTATATACTGGAAACGACAGAACAGGTTAAATACTTAGGGTTAATTATTGACAGGACATTATCGTGGGACAAGCATGTTATAAATTTATCTAATAAAATCAGGCAAATGATACCGGCACTTTATAAATTGGCTCTTTCAATACCGGAGAGAAAAAAATGAAATGTCTCCAGGGATGTACTACTTTTATCACCGATTACTTTAATATAAGACCACAAGTATATCAATTTCTACAATGACAAGAAGTAGGACAACGAGGAGTAATAGGGAGGTATATATTATTCGACCGAGAGGCATAAATAGTAAGGTTGATAATACTGATGAAATAGTTCTAATTAAGCTTCTCGAACGAATCCCAGAAGATATAATGCCGAAAAAGAAATAGGAACTTGGAAATTATTAATTAAGCAATGGTTGATTGATAACATTGAGTGACATTAGGTATTAGATAAATTGGGAACTGGCTGTGGAATCGACCATTCCGATATATTTGTCGAACATGTGATTATGAAATTGTATAACGATAAGTAGCTATTTCTTTTTGTTTTCATCTCTTTTTTAGTCTTGTTTTATTATCATTATTATTATTCTATTTTTAGTTTTTATAGTTTATCATTATTTATAAGTACGAAAATTAATAGTATAAGTAAAGAACTTTTGTTACACATTTTTTTTGAATAAACAATGATAAGCGTGTTGGGCACCCGCAGACGGGCAGTATGCCTTGCGGGACCCACAACTTATTTCTTAATATTAAAAAAAAATAAAAAAAAAAAAAATATTTATATATATATATTGCTGACTAAAAACATACGAAATTGTACAATTCTGAAATTAGAGCAGCTCCAAAACGAAAAGAACCAAAGACGGGAAAAGATGGTCGAGTTCAGCTGGGTTTAAAATATATTTCACCGGCCAGCTTTAGTTGTTCTGTGGAATTACGCAAATCGCCGAGAAATGTAATTCCAACGGTAAAAACCGTTGCACCAAATCTCTCGGCTTAATAAAAATTCATCATCATCTCCGTACACTGATAAATATTTCAATTTTTGACGAAACCAAATCAAGATGAATGCACATGCAAGTACTAGCCATTTTAAAAATACCATTTACTATTTCGTAATTTCTGAAATCACTTTTTCATATATATATATATATATATATATATATATATATATATACTCGGAGATATAGTGACGCGTAATCCGCTATTTTGAAAACTTCTGATTTTCCTCATAAGCTCATCACTGCCGTCAGAGGAACTTCTATTCTTTCATTTCTTCCTGTAATATGTATATACGGCAGCAACAGCTGCTGATATTATAAACATGAGAAATGGTGCTTAAATAGTTAATTGAAAATAAGTGTAACTATAGTAATTTCTGCAAATAACTCGGTGACTTAGAGATTGTAAATTACAGGTTCAAGAATTATATCTCTTTCCGGGCTCAAACAAAGAAAATCTACTAAAAAAAAAAAAAAAGAAAAAAAAAAGGCGTATAATATTGATACAACATAATATTTGTCGATAGTCGTTATGTTCATCAGACACTTGTAGTAACTGTTGGTAAACGCATCATAATTATTGCGATGATTATTTAATGTTATCGATTTTTTGTTTTTCTTTTCGAGATTTTCACGATACTAACGGTAAAGGAAATCGGGGCGATAATTCGCTACTATTCGCGATAAGATCTTACCTTAAGCATTTCAACTTACCCCGCCACACCAGAACAGATTTAACATTCCATACGAAAGGCCGCTACTACTATTAAGTAAAGCGCGTCTGTCGTAATATTTATCAGTTCAAATTAGTAGCAATTAAAAATTAATAAGCGTAAAAAAATTTTGTTACAGGATTCTTGTCGTGGGACTTCAATTGTTCCACCATCGATATCGAGCACGAACTGAACATGTTAACCGAACTTGCACCACATGGAGAAATTTCCAGAACCGGTAAGAAAACGCAATACATTCTCTATTCTATTTTTCATTCATTCGCATCTAGAAGAAAAAAAAAAAAAAAAAAAACCTGTTAAATAAATTACTTTCGCATATGAGTACTCGAATTTCAAATTGTAAAGTCTGCGCAACTCACAATCAGCGGGAGCGCAGCCCAACTTTTCAACGTCGTTATCCGAGTAAACAAAAAGGCCATCTCCATTTTAAAATATAATTGCGAGCTTGCTTAAATAAAAAAAAAAAAAAATCTTTAATTACGTATGACTGTAATTATTTTTTACTGTCTGCGATGAATTTAATTAAAAAACTGATGACCGCCGAAAAAATAATCTGAATCATTAGCTCGCGTATAAGAGTCGAAGTGTGTGTGTGTGTGTGTGTGTGTGCCATACCTTTTTGAATATGGGAAAAAATTAAAAACTAAACGCCAATTTTTCACATGAATTTTTTCGCAGTCGTAAAAAATTTCATTGTTATCGAAGCAAAATTAATTTGTTTTCTTTTCCCGTATATACATATATATATGCTCGATAAAATAATTTCAAGTCAAAAACATGCGAATTAAAACTCTGAAACATTTCGTAGTTTTTTGTTTTTTTTCGAACAATTACAGTAATAATAATATCGCGGAAAAGGTTAAAAATATTCCGAAGTCTCCAATTACGCCGCTAATCGCTCTAGTTACCGAAGTTACAAAATGGTGCAATTTCGTCGGATAGCATTAACGCTATCGAATGTAAGATCTTACGAAACGAAAGACAAGCTTGAATTTTTGTTTTTATCAATCGGGGATCGGTGTCGCTTTAATTAGTGAAGAGCACATTCTCAGCCACAGTAACAGCTATTCTGAAACAGCCGAGTAGAACATACGACAAATCACATACACTCCATCGGTGGTACGGAAAATTTATGCAGGTAACATGCGCATTTCTTTCTTTTGTTCGGCTTACGTACTCATCGATTAGTAGTAGTTGCAGCGCTAGCATCTAAATGAAACAACAACAGGTGCTATTTATTACGATTATCATCATCCGGATGTAATGTTCACACTACGGAGAATGAATGTAATTTCGTCTTTTAAAAGCTCCGGATGAATTCCGGAATGCGACTGTGCGGTGCAAAAAGTCAAACGTGAAATCAATCAACAACCAAAAAAAAAAAAATTAATCATTAAGCAATGTAATACGTGGTAAAAATTACTGTTCATCCTTTATGTCTTTTACCCGCGTTGGCCAGAGAAATTTAATAGAGCATCATTATTTACATTTTTTTTTTTTTTTCTATTAAGGGCATCTATAAGTTTTCATAGAAATCACGGGGCAAATTCATTCTCGCTGTCCATGTTCCCCAGGTATTACAACGCTGTATGTTAATTAACGGTAAATACTTATGCAACCATTCTCAACAGACTGAGAATATTTCGTAACTTTCGTTGAAAATGACGGAGATCTAAAAACCCGATTAAAATGTGAAAACTGCATATAGGGCATAACAAATTTCATTGAATATGTCGAAAATGAATCGCGCAAACCGAAAACGAACATAATTTAAGAATTGTTTTTGAAAAAGAAATTATCCTTCATTAGAATAGACCTCGTTACTGAAACTGAAAGAAAACAAAACCGGGAAACGCAAAGAACATTTGTTTAAAATCTACCTAGAACTACTAAAAACATTCGGAAAGCAATCAAAGAGAATTTTCTACAACCATCTCTGATTCGAAGAAAGCTTTTTTCACACTTCTCATAATAATATCAGTTCAGCACGTGCAGTTTTCGTTCGACGTTTCTTAGAGCAACGCTAAATACGCCCGCCGTTTTATTCTTTTCGAATGAAGTGCAGACATGTCTAATGAAAGCTCCGTAAAGAAAATCCTTGGACCGGATAGAATAACTGCGGGGAACACTCACCGACCACAAAGGTTGGCACCCTCTTTCGAGCCGTTTTATAAATCAGTCATAAATTACGGAAAAAGAAATCAACAAAACCTCCTCGGGTTTCGCTTCCGTTCTACAAGCCGGTTAGTTTATATCTAAAGAAAATAACGTAATCCCGGATTATCCGGTTTTCGATTACAAAATTTTACTGCACAGTAGAGCAGATTTCATTAATACTATAAAATCAATACGTTCTACGGCGTTTTTGGATGTAATAATAATTCAAGAGCATTGGGACATTCAGGCATTGATGGAAATGTAGCCGTCGACTTCCTTGCTAAAGCTGCTGTTTCCAATGGGAATTTTATTAGTAGGGTTTCAGCACACAATATTTTTCTTCCAACTAAATCCTGCCATCTTAGACATTCTGTTTATGTATCTCTTTTCACTAATCCTAATTCCTTTTATCTCTTGATTAATCCTGTTCCTCCTCCGCGTCCTTGGTTCTATGATTTCCCCCCCAGTTTGTGTCGGTCCATAATTATTAAATTATCTCGCCTCCGTTTCTCGCATAGTCTCCTTTTTTCTTTTCTAAATCGGTTTTTCTTGGCTACACATCCTAATTATCCATTGGATCCTGAAGGTTCCCACTATGTTTGTGATGCGAATCACGTGCTCTTCGAGTGTTTATCGCGTGAGCGTGACTTACTTTATTGTCATCTTTTAAAGCTCTTGGTCTTTCTGCTCCTTTCGCAACGCCTCTTATGTTTTTTCTCTACCTATTTTCTCAGTTGTTCCTGTTCTAGGGATGTTCCTTGATTCCATTGTCGACAAAATAAAAATATACTTTCTATTCTATTCCACGCATCTATTCCTTTTTGCTGGGCTAATGCTCTTTGGTAGCAAACCCAAGGGGGGTAAAAAAAAAAAAAAAAAAAAAAAGAGCATTCGATCAAATTCGTGACGTATCAGACAGATTCTCCCAGATTCTCGCATCTATTTCCGTTCCTACTTGCAAGGACTAAAGATTAATTATAGATCAAGGTGAAGAAAACATTTTTACAAAGTAGTCATTTGGCCCGAATCTATATACTGCGTTTATACGTTGATTTCCCCCAATATATCGAACGAAAAAATTCTAGCGACATCCGCTGCTATTTTTTCGTTTAACTCACTGAGTTGAGTTTACTCGCTTAATTCGGTATTTTTCGAGAATTTTTCACAGTGTATAGCTATATATTAATAGGCAGAAATAAAAAAATTTACCGATCTATTTCGGAGTTTCCTAGTGTACATATTCTCGCTATTAAAATTCAAATTTAATCACGTATGGCAGCGCGGTAGCCTAGTGGTTAAGGTGCTTGGCTACTAAATCAGAGGTGTCATAGGTTATCGAGACTTGTCTCGTTCCGGATCAAAGTCGCTCCGAGGTTTATACCTAATCTGAAATTGAATATTGGTTATACCAGAGAAATCTGGAAAAGTAAAGGCGGATAATCCAAAGGTAGAAAGGAACTGGCCCTAATATTCTCTTTAGTTCCATTAGGCTTAGTACATTATGAAAAGCTTAATTTCACAATCCATGAAACCTTATCAAAAGGATATCCATGGGACTTGCTTTACTTTACCATATAATAATCGGTAGTCGATTGTAAGTGTAAACAGGAACGAACAGAAGTGTGTAGTAATATAATTCATGGTATTACACTCTAAGTAGAGCCTCTCAAGGACTGGTCAAACTGCTGTGGACAATGTTTAATTGCGTCAATCATCATGGTGCGCTTATTGTTCGATAGTGTTTCCTTAATACAGTCTACACCACTGATATGTTTAACCCCGCATTCGCTGTCATAATACAAGAGATTCTAGTATTTTTGGTTAGATTAACGTTGTTACAATTATCGATTTTTTTTTCCCCGTTTTTAAACATGGTCCTTTTTTCTTGTTAATTTAGTGTGCGCATTATTTCTCCCTCCTAAAGCTCGATATATGTTGACTTATTACATGTATTTTCCTTGTTGTCTGCTAATATGCTGTTGTTTTCTCTCCACACTCGAATTTATCAATGATATCGTAGCACACGATCACTGCACTTTTCCTTATGTATTGTTTAACAGAAAAAGTTTTTAAACATTTGCCACGTTGTTCATTTTGTATTCGTGTTGTCATTTGGGGTGGGTACATTGCTTGGAATTCAGAGAAATCCGAAGAAAGAAATATTCGAACGGATCAAGATAAAAATCAAATATAACCAACTTCTCGAAAAAAGAAAAGAAAAGAAAAAAAAAAACAAAAAATAAAACAATTCAAATTGTGAAAACAAAAAAAACAGAGTACTGTAAAAGAGTTTGCGAATAAACCAAAAAAAATTTGATGATAAACTTAAACTGAATCCAACAATTTTCTCTTCATAACGATACAAATTCTGATTAATGGTTGTGTTTCAATGATATATTATAAAGTTAATGCGTGGTCTCGCTTCGGTCGATTTAAATCCGTGCATGATTTCACTCCCATATTACCTGCGCATTCATAAAAATTTTAACAGATTTACCTTGAGTGATGCGCAGTATTTCTAAAAATAAAAATACTTACTAGGACGTTTATTCGAGAAATTATCTCGCGCACTTTCCCGAGCGTTTGCCAGTATGCGCATTTGACAGTAGGAAAAATCTGGCCAGCCGTTTTACTTCTACGAAACCATCAATCGCACACGGTTTTTTTAACGGGGTACAAAATATAGTTTTAAATATTTATAATGAGACATTTATTTCGTTACCTCAACATTATTTTTGCTAGATTTTTTTTTCTAATTTTTTGTTTTTTGCATCTTTGTACTTTTCATACTCTTTTTTTTCTTTCTTTTTTTTTTTTTTTTTTTGTATTATTCATTACAGCAGTAACACAGAACACATGCAGTGTAATTAAACTAAAAACCTTAAGAAAAATATAAAGTGACGCATTATATTGTACATACGAATTTCTACGAGAGTCAATAAATGGATCAAAGAAATTACGGATTTTAGCTAACTTATCTACTTTTAAACGGTGTTTACGAGTGTGTTAACCATACTAAATTTGTAAATCGTCGTTGATTCGTAACAAAACAACTCCACACCAGTTTCATCGGAGTGCACGACAAAATAAGAATTTCAAATATCAGAAACAACTTCATAAGTTAACAAGTGAAGGATTAGTGAACATGTTCGCGAAATATTTCTTGCATACACATACTGGTAGGTGAATAGAAGCGAAAATCACACGAGCTGACTAGCAATAAAGATGCTGTGTCACTGCGGCAGCACTCAATAATTTGAATATACCTAACATGACACCCAACGGTACATGTGAAGAACAGAGTACTAATATGTCAACTAATAAAACGGCAGAAAAAACATCACACTGGCATGTAAGGCAAGTGTTCTTGTAAAGGCTAAAAATACCGCCTATTGTTGTTGTTAGGAACATTAGGATATCGAACACCTTATGCAGAATTTATGTGAGCTAAATTATCCGAATTCTATCATACGGTCGTTGAACAACGGAGATACTATAAATTAATTCGCTCTGACCAATTAAATTTTTGTATGGCGATGGACAAATTGAAAGGAAATCATTCCCTAGATGACATTCAGTTTCATACGTTTCAGGTTTTCAAAATTGTTATTAAGTATTTGCACCCTACAACAAAACTGGAAAAAATTATTGAAACCCTTCGCAAAAAGGGATATCAAGCAGTATACATTACAAATGTACTACTAAACAAAGTCTCAAATTAACGCCTAATTCTAATAATAGAGATTGACAACCTAATCGATCAAGAGATAGAAGCGCCATACTAAAAGGCGAACAAAGTGGTCCAAAAGAAGTAGATTACATTAACGAGGGATCGACTTTTAAAGAAAATATGGTCAGGATCACAGACGGCTTCGTCGTCAGAATGAAAAGAATAATTAGGGGAAAGAGTGCGAGATGAAAACGAAAACGTGAGGAAGGAAGACGAGTCTGATTCAGGCGTAAACGGATAATAGGGACAATAACGGAGCGGCGAAACGAAGGAAAATCGTAAAACCAAGGCCGCGTGGGAAGATTAGATTAGATGGAAAAATTTAAGAGGAAGGTTGATTAGAAAATGAATAAAAACCTGGCCAAAATCTAAAATGAAACTTTTTACAAAATGAGAGCGAATTAGAAACGGGAATTTTAGAGAAAAAAAAGCGGGAGGATACAACAATTTGAGCCAAGGAATCTGTCATTTCATTACCCTCTATCCCCATATATGCGCGGATATCATGAAGTGTGAATGAGAAAGCGAATACGGAGGATAAAAAGGTCAGAGGAGTGCGAAGGGAAATGTGATGAAATAGCTTTAAGAACACACATGGAGTCGGAGATAATTAAATATTCAGAAGAAGAACGATGGGAGGAAATATAAATTATGGAACTTGGAATGGCCATTAACTCGGCCGTAAAGATAGTACAAAAGGAAGGGAGACGAAAAGATTCGGAGAAATTAATGCTCGGAAGGATAGTTGCCGAGCTGATGATGCCGCTAACAAAAAACGACAAGAATAAAAAATGACTACGCTTCGTACAATAACGTGGAATGCCAATGGTCTCCCGGAGAAAATGAAGGTAATCCAGGTGTATTCCTTTGACACAAATACATAGACATTACTCTAATTTCTGAGGCTCTTTCGTATACACGGTTACATAACATATTACACGCCGCATCCCAAGTACAAAGCTAATATTCTTCATAAACCGCACGCTGGCACAGCTATAATCGTTATGAACGATGTTAAGCACTACGTTAACAGAGAGATTTGCAAAGATTATATTCAAATTACGAGCACAGTTGTTTGATAACACTGAACAAACACTTACAGCAGTATACTGTCCTCTAAGGCACGCAGAAAAACAGGATAGTGAAATATTTAAGCAGTTGGGTAGTAGATTCATCCTACAGCGTTCGCAGTTGATAACAACTGAAGGTAATGGAATGTTTAAAGCAATTAATACGAAGTTGCGTGTGGTGTTTCATACATCCGGAAATCTAACATACTGGCCAACAGATCCTAAAAAAATTCCTGACCTCATTGACTTCTACGTAACTCACAGAATAGCGGATGCTTACAGTGAAGTTAAAAGCCGTCGAGAACTTACTTCTGACCATGTGCTTCTTATACTCAGTGACGCGGTGAAGCAGACACGTTATAATCTTACCAGCAAATTTACAAACCGGGATCAGTTTCGAGTAGATTCTAATATAAACTTGAAAGGCCGACTAAAAACGATAAAAAGAACTGGAAATGCAGAATCGGCAATGCGTCAAAATAATTTGTAAGGCTGCTAGAACTGCTACACCAGTTTTCAGTTCAAGAAAACTGTTACCTGTTTGCAGGTTACAAATCAAGTAACCAAGAAAAACACCACAGCATATTTGTCACAGAAGACAAGAATGTGTTCAGTCGGAACCGCAACAATCGATGGCACAAAGTTTGAAGATGTCTTGAAGGACTTGAGTCTTAGTGTTGACAAAGATTAGTTCGTTCAACACGTACACTTTCACTACGGTCATATCGATTTAAATATGTGCCCGTCTTTCCGCGAAAACTGCTTCAACGGACGCAATGCCAATAAGAAACTACAATCTACCGACTTTTTTCATCGTATAGACGATTATAGTTAAAGAATACAAATGGTAATGAGTAGAATTGAGAGAATACAATTTTTAAATTTTATAAGTCCGTTCTAGAAAGATAAAAATAAAAATAAAAATAAAAATAATTTTATGTGTAATTATACAAAAACACGTCTAAAAATTACTGAAATAACTCGGAATATGTAATAGGATTTTTTTTTTTCTAAACCCCCCTTGGGTTTGCTACCAGAGAACATTAGCCCAGCAAAAAGGAATAGATGCGTGGAATAGAATAGAAAGTATATTTTTATTTTGTCGACAATGGAATCAAGGAACATCCCTAGAACAGGAACAACTGAGAAAATAGGTAGAGAAAAAACATAAGAGGCGTTGCGAAAGGAGCAGAAAGACCAAGAGCTTTAAAAGATGACAATAAAGTAAGTCACGCTCACGCGATAAACACTCGAAGAGCACGTGATTCGCATCACAAACATAGTGGGAACCTTCAGGATCCAATGGATAATTAGGATGTGTAGCCAAGAAAAACCGATTTAGAAAAGAAAAAAGGAGACTATGCGAGAAACGGAGGCGAGATAATTTAATAATTATGGACCGACACAAACTGGGGGGGGAAATCATAGAACCAAGGACGCGGAGGAGGAACAGGATTAATCAAGAGATAAAAGGAATTAGGATTAGCGAAAAGAGAAACATGCCTAAGATGGCAGGATTTAGTTGGAAGAAGAATATTGTCTGCTGGAACCCTACTAATAAAATTCCCATTGGAAGCAGCAGGAAAATACAAAATGTATTCAACAAAAGAAGTTAACGGATATTTTTTCTCCTTGGGCACTTAATGTAAAGAAATAAAAAAGTCTCGCAATAATGAAAAGAATAAAATAATACGAATAGTACGGATACTCTGAAGAATTTATGATTTCGTAATGTAAAGTTCGGCCGGAGGAAATCATGAAAAAAATGTTAGAATAGATGATTCGGGATTTAAAATAAACTCGGCAAAGAATAAACGAGATGAGTTATATAATAAGCAGACGATAAAGTTTTATTAGCGGCGTCGGAAATACAAATGCAAAAAAGGACTGACAAAATAAATATAGCAGGTTTAAAATATGGAATGATGATAAATTCAAGGAAAACCAAAGTAATGAAGTTTACACGTATCGAAAATAAAAATGTGCGCATTAATAACGATGAAATAGTGTGCCAGTTTTTTTTTTTTTTTTTGTTTTTTTTTGGCCCCAACAGAACAGTTCATTTGGCCAGCAAACTACGACACGACTAGATATTAAAAAATACTAATAATAGAAAATTCAGCAAGAGAAATTTCATTCTACATTATGGCCGCAACTGCTGGCAGTGCCCACAATGCTCAATGAAACAAAACAAACACAAACAAGATTTTTTCTTTCTGGAAAAAGGAGCAAAAGAAAAAATAGATAAATAGATAAATATTTCTATCTCACATTTTGACTACAGTTGCCTGGCAATGCTCACAATGCATTATGAGAAAAAGTAGGTAGTCACAGCCACACTGGACAAAGACTACAATGTAAGAAAAAAAAAAAAAAAAAAAAAAGTGTGCCAGAGTTCAGACACTAGCTCTTATTAAAAATGACGAAAGATATCGAAAAAAAAACAAAACAAAACTAGAATCGGAATGACGAAACAAACATTTAATATAATTTAAGCGCTGTATTTAAGGACACAAAAATGACCCTTAATCTGAAAAAAAAAGTACTACGTGAAGGGGAGGTGTAGTACTCAAATACGCTTGTGAAACAACACGGATAGTTAGCGCAGAAAAAAGGAATCAACGCGTTTGAAATGTTGTTGCAGGATATTGAAAATGTCACGGATGGAGCATATTACAAACAAAATGGTGAAAGGATTGGAGAAAAAGGAAATACAATTATAAAAGACGTTGAAAAAAGGAAGGCAAAATATATATTGCTCACGAGATTAGAGAAGGTGGATTATTCGCGACAGCCATGCAGGGAAAAATAACAACGAAACCAACAAGAGGAAAAGACTGGAAATAGCATGCCGTCCCATGACGTACGTAAAACCATAAGAAAAGCTAGAGATCGGGACACATAATATGTACTATAGTATACGATGTATGTAAACTCCTGAACAGGAAACGCGACCTACATATAATGATGAATGCAAAGTGATACCGGCGCGAATTCGAGATCAGGGTAAATTATGGCCCTAATAAAGAGGGACGCAATTAAACCACCGTTCGTGTTCGAAAGACTGTATAACCAAATAAAGTTCAACATCTCGCATTTCCCTCAAGATCGATATCTTATATCGAGTCAATAGTATCGTAAATAATTTTGCACGAGTATCCTATATTAGATCTCCCCGTAGAAAGACGATCTCATTTACTTCCGGATGTTAGATTTTGTAACTCTTATAAAAGATCCGCTTCCACTGACGACATTCTTCGCAAAATCAAATAGTACAAATACAAAAACATTAGCAATTTCTACTAATTAAATGAATACATAAACAACAAAGAAAACAACTCTATACATATTAAATTTAAATTAATACCGACATGTTTCGCAGATTTATCTCCATAATCTTGGTGACCAGAAATAAGTGTTAATTTAAATTTAATATGTGTACAGTTGTTTTCCATATTGTTTATGTATTCATTTAATTAGTACAAATTCCGGAAACATGTATGCAATTAAAAATTTCGTTCCACAATTGTCTTTTTTTGTCCCAAGCGTAAGAATTACAGTCATACATGTAACTTAAAGCTACGCCATGAAAGGGAAAGGTGCCTCTCCTTCATCTTTTTTGTTTTATCCGCTCTTCTTTTCTGTTTGCTGCAAAAAACCTAACAGCTCGCTCGTCATTCCTTGCTAAATGTTGAGGAATGCCATTCGCTTTTTACCTTTAGGATTTTTTGGTACAATACTTTAAGGGAATTTCTAAATCACTATTTAATAGTTGAGCAAGTATAGAGACCTTTAAATACCGGATACAGTTTAATATAATATCAATATAAAGTAATAAAAAATTAAATTATAATAAATCTTCGTTTGAATTACATATATTTTGTATAAAAAATTTATTTTACAAAAGAAGAAAATAAGCTGAAATGAAAGAATACATCCACATTAAATTTTTCGCATAAATTGTAGACAAATACTATATATATATATATATATATATATATATATATATATATATTCCACGTTAATAGTAATAAATAGATTCAGAAACTGTGCATCAAGATTTGCAAGATCTTAATCATACATATATGCGAAAATATAACACCTTGATGAGAATAAAATCTCGATGGATGCACTTTTAAATTGAAGGAGTGATATATACCGACAGAAAACGAATAATACAAAAAAAAACATTTTCATTAAGATTTACGTTTGTTCGTGTAATTGTTTTTTTGTTTTGTTTTGCTCTTTTTATTTTTCTATGCGGAACAACATCAATGAATTAAACACGGTATAATATAGAGTTTGAAATAGTGATAGTATTTTACCGGTTAATTTAATCGCGCATAATGGTTACCTTCATATAAGTGAACTAGTTACGCTTAGATTTTCATTTATTTTTATTTATCTTTTTGGTCGACCATATAGGCGAACGGCTTATTCAACATGCCAGCGAACATTTGGTATCGGAAATTTTGATCCATCCACAAGTAAATACGATGCGTCAATGTGTATTAAACTTATTATCCAGTTTCACCAAGTACAGATACGTAATACACGCCGGATATACTTTTGCCGGTAACGGGTCTTGGATGCTTCAGGTAACCAATACTCCGTGTATACTTTAACGATAAAAAACCTCTGCCATCCTTTCTGCTTATGCTAACTTATGTCTCCGAAATCAATGTCTGCTTTTCATTTTCGTGAATAAAATGCTGACTGAAAGTACCTATCCCGCGAAAAAGAAAAAACACACAACCATTTTATCAGCTTTTCTCTTTTTTATTCCTTCCTCCGGGCCGGTCAATAATGACCGATTAATCAACAACAACACGAGAAAGATTCATTCAAAGAAAGAAGACTCGGAACACAAAACTAAACCGGAAAACAATAGGTGGCAACCAATAGAAATATGTCAAGGGAAAATACAAAAAGAAAGAGAACGCGTAGAATAGACGCAAGAAAAAACAATGGATAAAACATCCTGGTAGACGCGGGGTAAGAAAAGTTAAAAAATTCCCAAAGAGAAACAAAAGTGGCTTCACAGCTCTAAAGATCGCTCACGTAGGCTGCAACGTTTTCCCATTTAAAAACTACCACCACTATAAGCGCATAGGTAAGATTAGGAGACCAGTTAATTCAGTTTTCACTAAATCCGATAGCCCTCTGAAATGGCACGTGTGTAGCTCCAGTTCCGCTTCAACCATCATTTGTCTAACCCTAATATCTAATCTAAAGAGAAGTCGAATCAAACTGTGTTCACAGTACCATCAACAGATTACGTAAATTTTTTACATTTTTCCCAGGGATTGTAAGCGAGTTGTTGCTGAACTCATTTTCATCAGTGCGGAATACAATCTCAAATCGGAATAAATATTTATAAAAAATCTGATATCGTCTATTCTCGCTCGATTTCGAGTATGAGATATCCCTTAAAATTCAGAGGAGAATTAGGGGGGATAGAATAGCCGCGCAATAGATAAAGCACGTAAGCAGGAGCGCAACCTGACTTCCGTGCTGCCGACAGCGTGAGAAAGGTACCAATGGCGAGGCGAACCAAGACGACTGGCCTTTTACTCACGTTGATGCGATTGTTCGCCGACTGAATATTTCTATACGACGCTAATACACACGACTACATTCGGAACTGACTATAGTCGCTTGTTATCGCGCTACAGTTGCAGTGTCCAACTGTGTCTAAACTGCTGTGTACGAAACTAGCGCCGCATAATTTTTGTCGTCGCCCGGTATCGAACCCGAGACCGCCGGATCGGAAGTCAAGCGCTCTAGCCACTAGGCCAAACGCGACGACAAATCTGATATATATATATATATATATATATACATATATATATACGTTAAATACTGGAATAATAAAAAACAGATTATAAATCTATTACAGGCATAGAAAAATTATTGTTTCTCAACTGATCGTCTGCTTTCATTCGTAGACATTTAATCAGGAGCATGTATTTCGATACAATTGAACCGTCTAATTTAGAGGTATCCCTTCATCCTTGAACCATCCATCTCTCGTTTGATTGCTATCGTTTCCAGCCAATCACTAAGAAAAAATGAGACAGATTTTAAACAATACTACGACCATTGATCTAACTCGTCTACTAAAATTTAAATCTATTTACACAGAATTCCGACATACATGTATTTAAATAAAAGGTTTGGGCCTTTCTACATGGTGGTTTTATTTTATCCACTGTATCTTACAAATCGCCAATGTCGGATAAAAAGTAACAATCTTACTTACGCATACAATTGTAGAAGGCGACTAAAATGAAAACTCTTTTGCGAATTTCATACTCGGTAGATCACATTGTATTCTAAAATCATTAAATCTAATCATATCAGTATCTTTTAAATCTGCGCTCCTATAGTTTTGTTTGCCATCGCAATAACCTGTTCAAATCACGCCACGTTCTGGTGACTGCGCAACATAGAAAATAATCTTACACACGCTGCAACCTCTATGATTCTTTGCACTACTTATGCTCGCAGTAATGTGCAGTACTCAATTCATTTCATCTATCCACTGTTTTACTCGATCGCGAGTTAAGAATAAAAAGATGAAACAAATTTGTAACATGCGCTAGTTATAGTTTCACTCGACGATTTCTTAAAATCGATCGCACTACATTATTCTTTCCCGTAAGCTCATCATTTCTGGTAATAGTAATAATAATTATTAGCCGAAACTTTACATTTTTTTTTTTTTTTTTTATATAAATCACTAAATATTATTACCTTCAAATTTCAGAGAAAAAAATCAAAAAAGAAATTCTCCTTTGATAAACCACCACTTGGATATACAGTCCGATATATATTCGCACATTTTAATACAAAGTGCATGTATAAGAGAGCAAGGAAATCGTCAACAAGCTATTGTATCGGTTTAAGTGCATTCATTCATTGGCCTTTCTCTATACAAGTCTATATTATAATTACAGTCTATTTCAATTAGTCTACCATTAATCCATCATAGTTATAATGATGTTAGCCTATTCGATTCCAAATTAATGTATAACAAATAACATCAAATGAAAATTAATGTTACGCCACATACATATATATATATGTATGTATATATGTGTATATATATGTATATATGTATATATGTATATATGTATATATATATATATATATGCACACGCTTATGTACATATGCGAACTGAACACAACAGCATACTTATAAGAATCGAATCATATCATCATTTATCGATAACTTAAAATATATAAATATCCATGCACGTACACATTTTTTTTTTCGTCAGCTATCATGAGGCGTATTATGTGTTTCTTTTTTTTTCTTATTTCTATCCTGGGCGCGCCAGCGGCCTTGACCCAACAACATGAAAAATTAAGAGATAGAACTAAATGTAGGTGAATACATCCTGTTTGTTAAAATGGTATAATAAAATAAACTTTAATAACAAACAATATAGTTCAATAAATTAGATAAATACCTATTTAGAAACGTTTTCGGGCATAACCCATCATCAGCTAACACTAACTTAAAGGAAACTTAAAACATAGTTTTAAGTTTCCTTTAAGTTAGTGTTAGCTGATGATGGGTTATGCCCGAAAACGTTTCTAAATAGGTATTTATCTAATTTATTGAACTATATTGTTTGTTATTAAAGTTTATTTTATTATATTATATGATAGAACTAAATAGCCAGGCGGTCAAAAATGGAAAAGACAAAGGACAGCAGCAACGGAATAACTGAAGGCAATATTATGTGTTAAGGGTGTGTAAACATACTGTTACTAATCGACATGATTCATTTAAAGCAATATCCCCATCTGTTTTACATACGCGGATCTGGTATGTATTCTGCCGTTATAAAACAAAAGCTATCGTGACCAGAGCATTTATTGCCCATATTGAGGTTACAATCGTTTTTTAAAATTTCATTCCGTGCAGTGGCCTTTTTTTTTTAGTATTTTCGCAGTATTCTTTATGGGTAATATACTCGTAGATCTGTCTAGCATTACACTCAAGTGTATTTTTGACAGTTGTTTTGTTCAACCGCCATTTAATTTTGACATTTTGATTTTGCCAACGCATTTTTTAAATGAAAAGTATATATTTGCGTTTTATTTTGACTCGGTATGAGATTATGTTTTTCATAATATTTGCCTAGCTGCTGTACAATTACATTTAATTTTTCGACTACTTCACTGAAATTGTTACAGCCAGGTCATCTGCATACGGGAAGTATTTCATTTCACTACCAGCTGATCATTTATCTACATACTAAACAAGATTAAAGACATCATGCAGCCCCGCAGTAATCCGTTTATGTCTTCTTCATCATCGTTTTTTCCCTTAAAGGGTTATGTAAAAATAATGATCTTTTAACGTCGTTTGCATACTTTGTGAATGGTATATCTTTTGTTGTATTTTTAAATTATTTGAAGAAACAGTCTATAGTAAACAGTTTCATAAGCTATCCACGAACACTGCTCCCGTAATCTTTTTATTTTCATAACCGGTTTTTGATATGCTGTGAAAAATCCGTGATCGGCGAATTATATACGCTAGCATTACTGAAACCAGTTTTATCTATTATTTGTTGGATACGATTTAGCACAACAAGCCCGAAAAGCTTAAAGCTACAACGTTAATAGTGAGATTGGTCGATAATGTTTTGCTTCTGTACAACCCTTCTGTGGTTCTGTTAGCACAACCATGTGCTTCTTCTATACCTTTGGTTTTAGTTTATTCATACGGATTATATTACTAATTAGCCATTTTAACGTTTTTTCTGCAAAATGCTTAATTCGCACCGACATTATTCCATTTCCCCCAACTTCCTTTAGTTTAACATTTTTCATTGTTTTTTAATCTTATCTACTGTGCAAGGGGACCTAATGGTGTACGTCGGAATATCGCTTTCTGACCAGACATGTTCTTAACGGGCGTTTCCCTACCTTTTTTATTTAGCGTCAAGTGCGCTGCATTAAGGTTTGATATTAAGAGCTTCCAAGTAGTACCCTTGGAAACGCGGTGATCATGCGACATTATACCGAAATGTTCGAAAAATTTCAAAAGAATTTTGCGACGAATACAACGGCTAATTCTACCAAACCCCGATTCGTTTAATCAGAAATATCAGAGTCAGGCATCATTATTATAATGTTGTTGAATACCGGAGGATTACGGAAAGATAAAGAGAAAAAAAATTCAAAACTCCGCAGAACGATTAATTGCAATATGCTCCGCTTAAAAGAAACTCACCGAGGCAAAACCCAAGCAGGGACAAAAATTGAAGGCACGCGATTAACAGCAGAACGATCGCATGAAAAATACGGTAATGTAATTTACATGGAAAAATTAGCAAAATACGTCAATAGGACGGTAAACGATAATAATATCGGGATTATAAACGTGGAAATGTATATAATTATGTGTAAACCATCTAATAGAACTTTTGAATTCAATGTCTCAAAAAATGTCAACAATAAAGATATCAAGCTAGTGATCGGAGGTTTTTATAGTTATAGTATAATCTTTGAAGAACAATAAGGCCCCAGGAGAGGATACAATAATAGCAGAGTTATGGAAAAACTCGAATGATATATGCCAAAACAAACTGGTTGAAATAATCAAAAATATTTGGAAAACAGAAACAATCCCCCAGGATTGGACGACAGCATTGATACATCCACTACATAAGAAAGGAAAACAGACAGATGTGAACAATTACAGAGGTATCTCGCTGTTACCAGTTATCTATAAAATATACTCTCTAAGACAATTCAAACTAGAGCAGAAGAACAGCTGGACCCACAAATTGACGAATATCAATGTGGTTTCGGGAAACATAGATCATGTGTGGAACAAGTTTTCAACCTCAAGTCAATAATGCTGTATCTGAAGAAAAGATCTAAAAAATATGTAATAACGTTCGTCGATTTTAAGAAAGCGTACGATTCCGTAGATAGAACAGTGTTGTTTAATGTCCTTAAAGAATTTGGCCTGGACAAAAAAACCACAAGCTTAATAATAAAAACGTTGTTAACAAACGCATATGCTAAAGTGAAATTTAGAGGCGAAATATCTAGATAGTTTGAAATGAAAACAGGAGTTAGACAGGGGGATGGTCTGTCACCTTTACTCTTTAACTGCATACTTGAAAAAGTTACAAGAGAATGGAGAAAAGCTATGAATGAAGAAAATATCACTGGGAAAATTAAACTAGGATACAAGAAGGATAATTTATTAACAGAGATTGCTTAGCTTTTGCAGATGATCCGGCAATAATAGCGGAATCTATAGAGACAGCAAAGTGGCAGATAGAACTATTAAAGGATCAAGCGAATAGAGCAGGGCTGCAAATTTCCTTTGAAAAAACCAAATTTATGACAAATATTACAACCGCTCCTAATAGAATAAAAACTGATGTGGGTCAAGTGAAGAGAGTCAATAAATTCAAGTACCTGGAAGAATTAATCGAGCAGAGTGGGTCAGAAAAAGAAGCAGTCAAATATAGGATCGATAGAATGAAAGCGGCTTTTTATTTAACAAAAGAAATATATAATAAGAAATATCTATCAAGAAATTCCAAACTGAGGCACTATAACACTGTGATCAAGCCAGTAGCATTATACTATGCAGCGGAAGGCTTAACAATGAACAGAAAAGGATTAAATGAGCAACTTGAAATCGCAGAAAGAAAGATCGTAAGAAGAATACTGGGACCAGAGAAACAAGATGGAAAATATATAAAAAGGAGCAATCAGGAAATATACCAACATGTGGAAAGCATCACTACCGAGATCCGGAAAAGAATAATTCGGTTCTACGGTCATATGCAAAGGATGGAGCCGAGCAGGCTCACCGGAAAGTTGCTTAATTACATGCGAAAACTGGAAAAAAAAGTGTCACATAGTACACTGAGACCAAAAAGGACCTGGATGAACTGAAGATCACGCCTGAAGATATAGAACAGCTATCAACGTTAAAAAAGAAATTATTTGACTGCAAAAGATTCGCGGAGAAACGGGAAGGAAGAACTGTCATTCTGTGGACCGAAGAAAGAAAAAAAAAGACACGGTGAAAGAATGAAAGTAGTATGGAAAAAGAGGAAGAAGAATGGCAGAACCAGTTGACAACGTAGTCCACCAGTGGCTAATTCGAAATAATAATAATAATAATAATATAGTGATACCGACGATTACTGACGATAATGGTGAAAGAGAGTTGAAAAGCGAATAACAGCGGGAAACCTTGTTCTGATCCGTAATCCAAAATTATTGTTTTATTTTGCGACTAAAAGATGGAAGAGGACATATATAATGCTGATTTAATGTTTGCAACAAATGCAATATAGCAAATCAACGCAATAAAGAAATTTTGAAGTTAATTTTAAAAACCTCAACATTGCCCGGTTAAATTAACAATAACCACGGCTACCACGATCTGTTCCAATAAAGAGAAGATTCAATTTCCAAAAAGCCGACCGGACAAATTTACAAAGGAACGAGTAACTATTAAACCGATATTTGAAGAATGTGAAGATTTTAAAGAACTTGCTTTTAAAACCTTCGGACTGCCGCATTTCGCTCATATCAGGGATAAATAGAGAAAATACGACGGATACTCGAACGAATACGAGAAAAGAATAAACCCTTTTCCCTATAAAGACAACAGAACTAGGGGAAAAACAAGACGGAAAAAGTGGCCAGAAACTATCGAAAATCTTGACATGCAGCCAGATGGCCACAAAGCATTAGGATTGTTAGGAAGATGAAACGGTGAAGAGCAAAAAAAAATTCAATTATTATAAACAACGTGAAATAGGAAATATAATAATTCACAAGGAATTTAACATTTTTTTAAAAAACCAACATGTTTCGGAGTCATTTGCTCCATTATCGTGGTTGCAACCAGGATTATGAAGTGACTCCGAAACATGTCCGTTGTTTAAAAATTTTTGAAATTCCGTATATTTTGTGAATTATTAAGTTTTTCGTTTCACATTATTTACACTAATTTATATTTATACGCAGAAAATGGGCAATTTTAATATTAACATTAATTTAAAAAGGTATAGTTATAAATTTTGATTATAAAATTGTTCTTAATAAACGCTACAGATTTCGTCGTAACATATCTGTAAAACTATCCGAAGATACCGAGAAAAAGGTAAAGTGAACAACTACATGTTCCAACGTGTCTCCGGATAAATTTGTATATTTCTTCATAAAACAACCTTTTTCATCTATTGACGCTTATTTTTCCAACTGGTACCGATTCTATTTCTTGCACAACGAGAAAACAACTAAAAAGCATAACCAAAAAAAAAAAAAAAAAAAAATCGCAATTAATCAGTCGCGTATTCCTCGTATTAGCGTTATATTCTTCGATTCCAAAAATTCGCCTACACATCTTTTTCTCATCTTCGACCTGTACAGCGCTTAAAGATTAATTTACTGAGAAGATACTTCATTTCCATAAAATACACAGGGATCACTCTTTGCTGATTTCTATTACCATAAGCAGTCTATCTTATAACTATTTTAGGGTACATACGAAAATGCATCTCTGAGTAATTATTCAACTGGTAACCCCAGAACCCAAGCGATACTGACCAACTGGTAACTAATAGCCGACCACCATGAAACCCAACAGATCTTATAAAAGTGAATAATTTCGACTCCAGTGTATTTCTAAACTTTTTCTCTACCCTACGCCGGACATCGGGGCTAAGCAACGTGAACTCTTGTTTATTTTCTCCGGAACCGGTGAAAACGCTTAAAGATGGCTGTTCGAATTTCATTGAGCTGTGTCAAAAAGCACGAATTATATTATTCACTTTCACAGAATAAAATAATAAACTATTAATTGTATTATCGCTGCTATCTAGATACGCGGCGGCGTGGCAAGCCAAGTTCAAGCCGAGAAAAAGGAACTGGTGACGATGTTATATTACACGAACCATTTGGAGCTACTATAAAACCGCTTAATAACTCAAAATCTATTCAACATCAATGCTTGAAATTTAGTTTATTTATTAAAACCCCCCTTAGATTAATTAGAACCCCAAATTTCATAAATACAACTCAATCGGTTATTGAGATATTAACGTCTAAAAATCGACATTTTTATCACTGAATGACATATAGATCAAAAACCTAACCCGCTTCCAGGTAACCTAGAAAGTTGAAACTCGACGTTCAGCTGGCTAATTGTGTGTGTAAAAAGAAAAAATTCAGAAAACAGTGGATTTTTACGATTTGAAATATTTTCCAAGCAATCGATTTTTTATTAACAGCTAGCGAACTTAAAGGCTTTGCGTGAGTTTGTATAACAAAATTCCAATCGAGATACTTGACCTACCGGAAAATAAGTTTATTAAAATTGCTGTGAAGCAAGTTTTTGCTTGACGAAGCTCATTATAAAATAGATGACTATCTTAATGATAAACATGTAATATTATGGAGCAATGCGATTCCAGCACAGGACAGGAAATGAACATGATATTGTATACTGATTTTGACATACTTGTAAAAAAACAGATGAAAATAACATGACATATTTGTAGGGCCCTGTGTGTTGCAGTAAGAGTTTGTCGCCACTTCTTCCCCTCAGCCATACAAGTCCAAAGCGGTGGTAGTTTTAGAGTTAAGGCACAGACGGACTCGATAACTCGACTTTCGAAAAGTGCACACTTTGTAAGCCTATTTTGAAGAATAAACGATTTGAATTTGAATTTGAATTTGAATGAATAATAATAATAATTTCTTTACAAAAAGTAATAATATCCCATCAAAAACATAAATGTAAAAATGGGAGCCAAGTTCAATATTAAAATTATGTGTGGTTGTCGACTTCGCTGACAAAAGAATTGAGATCTAAATGGGTGTGAAATTTTGTAGATGAAAATTAGGCAATTAAATATAATAGAACAAGATCATTTAAAAATTTGCATTGGCGTAATAATAAATTCAAAACATTCCCATTTTAAACTTATAATATCATCGTGATGTATTTTCCCGCAGCATTCCTGTAAATATATACATATATATATATATATATATATATATATATATATATATATATACGAGTGCTTAAAAATGTTTGCGTCATTATCGCTTTTTTCTGAAATTTTTTAAAACTCAAAAAGTTTCTATTCATTAAAATTAAATTTTTACTCGCTATATTAAAATCTGTCACGGCGCGCTCAAAAATAAAAAAAAACAAAAAACTATCTAATATTAATTTTTTTTTTTTTAACAAAATTTCATTTCGATTGTAAAGAAATCTAGTATATCGACAAAGATAGTCAACAAAAAAGAATCAAGAGCTTGGACAACAGAAAGAGAAGGAAGGGAGGAAATGAACGAAGCACTGTATGGAGTGAGAATAGTAATTTGTAGAAGATCAGAGTAGAAAGAAGAAGAGACGAACACCCGAACATTATGTGATCGGGATCACAAACAAATTCGATATTGGAGGGGTGCAATGGACAATAAGGAGACGACACAAGAGAGTAACGGAAAAGTGTGCCCAAAGCGCAGACGGCAAATCGCAGAGAGGCTGGAGCGATGCATGAAAGGAAAGTCAAGAAACCAGGGGAAGCAAGGAAAGGAAGACTGAATAGACAAGAAAAAGGAATCTGGGTTGAAAAATGAAGAGACGTAAGAGTCAAACCATAGTTTGGAATGAGCAGCTGAAGACAGAAGGGTAATATTGGAAGAAGAGAAAACAGGAAGAAACCTACCGGAAAAGAAAGATAACTGAGCAATGAGTCAACTAACTCATTACCCTCAATTCCGGCATGACCAGGGATCCAAAAGAGGTCCATTTGGATTAAGTGAGAAAGGAAAAGATCATGAATCAAGGAGCGGATAAGAAGAATAACGTAGTCGGTTTAGTGAGGAGGGAGAGGAGATGCGATAGTCTGTAGGACGCTTTGAGCATTCGACAGGACAAAGATATTGCGAGAGACAGGTGAGCATCTGATAAAAAGAAGAGCACGCAGAATAGCAGAGGACTTCGCATAGAAGATTGAGCAAAAGGAGAGAAGTTTAAAGGACTCGACATAATTTAGAGAAGGACAGAAAAAAACTGAACCAACACCACTTGGTGGTCCCTTGGAGCCGTCAGTGAAAACCAAAAAATGGTTAGGGAAAGATTAGATTCAGTAAAAATTCTGATCTGAAAACATTATGAATGACAGGTTTAGGAAGAATCGGAGAATAAGAGCAGTTAATAGGATGAAGAAAAGAGGAAAAATTGAAGTAGAAATATGGGAGTTTATCGTGAATGTAGATATATACGGAGAAAACTGAACGAGACGAACAACGATAAGAGATAGAATGGGAGCTTTGTTAGCAGAAAAACGCCAGCTACGTAAGATGGAGTAATAAGAAGAAATAAGAGAGGAAGAAGAAATCGACAACCGTTTGATGAGAAAACGATAACCTAAGTAGGAACGTCGAAGAAAAAGAGAAGGAATGTAAGATTCAGCATGCAGAGCTAGAATAGGAGTAAATTTTGGAGCTCCAAGGCATAGACGAAGGCATGTATTTTGGATTCAATCGAGCTTAGATAGAAGGGATCTAGAAGAATTTTCGTAAATATAGGAACGGTAATCAAGAATAGAGCGGATAAAAGATTTTTAAAACATAAGTAGGATCATGGGATCACTACCACAATCAGTATGAGAAAGGGATTTAACGCGGTTGAGCCTTTTGCAGGCAGACACGAATAGATGGTTGATATGGTCATGGAATGAAAGTCGACTACCCAGACAAACACCCAAATAACGAAAGGAGGAACAAAGAGGGATTGGGCCATTATTTAAAACGAGGTTGACTAAGGAAGGAATAAAGAGACGTAAAGTAAAAACAACAGTAGAAGATTTAATAGAGGAGATGAAAAGATGGATGTTGGGTAAAGCGTCTTGCAATGAAATTAAGGAGTTTTAAAGTTGGAAGTTAGCCTGCGCGATGTTGCGATAAGAGGAATAAATAAGGATGTCGTCAGCAAAGAAAAGAGAGGCGGAACTCAGAGACAAAGAAGTAATTGTGATGAAGTAGCTATTGAACAAAGTTGGGCTAAGGCAGGAGCCCTGCGGTAATCCACGAAAGATTTGTCTAGTAACCTTCGGAAGGAGTGACTGTTCGGCAAAGGAAAAGATTAAAAATAAGGTAAGAAAAATGAGCCGGAATGTTAAAGGAAAGCAGTAAATGAAAAAGAGTAGGAAGGTGGTTTGTCAAAGGCTACCGAGATATCAAGAGAGGGAACAATAAGAAACTTTTTGTCGATGAATGACTCGTAGACGTCTGCCAGAAATACACTAATACAGCCGAGAGGGCCGCGATCAAGACAAAAACCAAACATATTACTAGACAACAAGTTATAATGTTCAAGCCACCAAACAAAGACGCCTGTTGATTAGGTTTTCGAAAAGTTTCCCAACTCAAGACGCAAGAGAAATTGGACGAATTGAGGAAGAGTTGAGTTTAGGGATAGGAATAACTATGAAGGTATTCGAAGATAAAGGAGTACAATCAAAGCGAAGAAAGGAGTTAAACAAGTTTAAGAGGAACCGAAGAGAAAAATCAGAAAGATTTTTAAGAATAGAGAATGTAATTCCATCCACTCCGGGAACAGAGTCTGAAGAATTGCGTAAGGATTTTTTGATGGGAGAGAAATTGCCAGAGGAAGATAAGGATCCAATAAGGGTCCACCCATTAGAAGGAGAGGGAAGACGATTAGAAGGGAGATTAAGAAATTGTGAAAGAGAATTTAAGTGGGGTTTAGGAGAAGAGAGTTTGTGAAAAGTGGGCGATTTAGGGCAAGGGTGGATTTAAGCAGCGAAAGAGATGACAAAGGAGAAGAACTAGAGGATAAATTATTAGACTTGGAACGGGAAATATTTGGATGCATTTTCCTGTGGGCGATTTTAACGAAGGAAAACGCAGAGGAAGTACGATTCTTCTTTTTTAATTGGCAAGCTTCACTGAAGGATATATTTCCAAACACCATAATTTTTTTAAATTCCAGTTGTTCAAGAAAGATTGAGCATTGGCGGTTAGTGGAATCATGTGAGCTTTCACAGTTAAGACATTTTAAAGGTACAGGAGAATTATAATTAGCTCGGTGGGAGTCACCTCACTTAACGCACTAGGGTTTACTGCGGCACATTTTTTCTGTATGGCCGGAAGCAAGAACGATCTCGAACAACACCGAATTAAAAAAGAAGAGAACTAGGGATGAAAGCTTTGAATATATGATTTTCTAAAAAAGTTGTGTCTAACAGAAATTCGTTGACGACGGAGATATCGGTAAAAAATAACCGAAGTCTATTGCTGCCGGCTCGCACGATTTCGCTGATTTAGTCTTACGGAATAAAAATTTAGCAGCTGCAAAAGGATGTGCAGACTACCAATGTTTTTATCGGAGAGAGATTCTAGTATAACTTGAATAGAACCCGAGAAGCTGCTAGCGAAAAGATTGACATTAACGCAGTTAAAATGTTATTGTTAGCAAAGTTACCTTCATTGTTGTTGTTACCAGAGCCGTATCTAGACCAAAATTTCAGAAGGGGTTACGAAAATATTTTCATATATATATACACGTGTGCGTGTGTATTATCATGTAATATACTTATTTATATATAGTACACTAAAGCCTTATAGTTAATTATTGTATATATGCAATATTTGAACACTACAATAAAAACAAATAAAAAATAGTCGTTTCCATAGAATTCATAAAAATTTCAATTTTCTTTTCTTTTGTCAAAAAGTGAAAAGAAATAAATTTATTTTGAATTTCGGTCCATTTAATTCAAGCAGTTATTATTTCTCAGACATTTCGGGGGGGGGGGTACCCTGAAACCCTCCCTCAGATACGGCTCTGGTTGTTACTACCATTGTTGCTTATATTATTAATTTTACTTTCAACTTTCAAGTCGTTAAAATTATTTTTATCGGCGTCTTTTATTTTAAAATTTTCGATAGCGCTGCTTATAACGATGGAGTTCGCCGAACTAACCAAGTCAGTTTGCGAGAGACAAAACTTCTTAACGGGGAGATCTGATTTTGGAGAAACTGGGCTGGAGGGTTTTCGTTTATTGGAAAGTATCCACCTCCATCATATTGAGGGAAAGTGCAAGTTTGGAGGAGGCCGCTGCACGACCTGCTTTAGACGAACTCATCAGCTAATGTAACAATAGATCGTAAGAAAATTATGAAAAAGAGAAGAAAAAAACAAAAAAAAACACTATACTAAAAGTGAAATTCGAAATAAAATGGCGGAGAGAATCAATAAGAAACGTAAACCGCTACTAATAGTTAAATTAAACAAATAAAAGGGGGAACGAACTCACCGAAATCGGATCGTTATCAGTGCGATGGCAACGAGAACAATTAGCCGCGCGGAAATTTACGATAAACGAATAAAATTATCTAAAAACCGTTTGCGGACGAAACAATGAACGCGTATGAGAACGTGTTTATTCAACTGATAGAAATGTTGAGAAGCACTGGTTCGGAGATCATCAGGCCCTAGTTGATAATGAGTTGGCCTATGTTTTAAGGTCGCAAAGAAATAACCTGATTTTTTTCGGTTGCCAGTTGACGTGTTTTCCTTAATTACCTTTGAAGTTTAGTTACCAATTGGCCAATTCTCGTATATTAATAATAGCAATTGACCGAAGAATACGGCATAAAAATACGATGGCGAAAAAGAAATTTATCAAAGACGGTCAAGAAAAATTTGTGCCGTATTTTTTAATGTATTTTATGTTTTTAGATACAAGAGAAAAACAAAAAAAAAAAAAAAAAAAACATTTATTTTCTCTACTTAGTTCATATTAAAATTTACCCTTTTCCCCCTTTTTAATATTACCCGTAGTCCCAAGGCATTTCACACCTGGTTTGCGTTCTTGTTAAAAAGATACATATAATATTTTTCTTCTTCTCCAAGCAGCCTTTTGACGCCAATATTTGACATAGGAAATTCTTCCACCATTGTCCGTCCTGAGCTTCGCATACTGAGGGCTCTTATTCTTTGTATTTTTCATATTGTGTTGGGAACAGGTTGATACTGCTCTACTAATTTAACCTGAATACCCCACCGTTGCCTTTTGGGATCTTCCACTACCTCTCTATTCCCATCCAGTCTAAAGAGGACTTTCTCAAGTTAGACTTGGTATTTGCCCCCCTCAGACCCTCCGAACATTATTTTACTTGTCGACCTGTCTCCTTCTGAGATTCTCACCATAAACTTCCTCGATTAAGTTACTCAACCGGACAGCAGATGTCGGAGTATATGTGGAGAGACTATACAGTCTGCCGGTGGACTTACATTGCGTTTCACATATCTCGCCCCCCCCCCCCCGAATGAAATTCACAGCAGACACGATGTTTTCAAATTATTATATTTGACGTTTCGAAAAGCTTACACTCACTATCATCAGAAACCGACTAAACTAAGAACGCGATAAATACGATCTCAACTAGTAACATTTTAGAAATAAACAAGCCCCAAACGTACAAAGCGAACGAGTAAACAGAAAACCAAAGAAGCAGATTACTCGCTATCTTTGTCCCCTCGACTTTACTCTTCCCTTTGTAATATTTAATACCCTGTTTATAATATTTAATATCTTGTTTCTTTCTAAAATGTTCCCATTTAAGACTGTATTTTTTGGTGATGGGTAAGTTCGTTATTTTTTCGGATACGGATCCGGAACTGAATCGCAGGCTCGTGAACTGCGTCCCGGATACGTATCCATCGGACCCATATGGATCTGACATTTATGTGAACAAGGCACTCAACACTAGTAATACTTTGCACTGGTTGTCGTCGCAACGTAATGTTACCAGTGTTAGGTTAGCTTACGTTATATAAGCCGTTTAATCAAGCCCGAAGCTGCACTGATTGCGCATGCACAGGAATAGATTACTTTTACTCTACAATTAATAGTAATCGATCGTGAACAACTTTGCGATCATTAAAATTAGACTATTTATTACGAACTATTAATTTATTTGTGTTTGAATTTTTATATTTAGATTTATAACAAGGTGATAAAAAATAAATGAAAAAGGCGTTCAATAATCAGCATCGTAAACGAAGGGAATAAGTGAGGGAATAGAAAAAGAAAAACATCAGGACGAATGTTAGAAAGGAAGAAGGAAATGGCAAAAATAGCTAATGCAGCAGCTGTGTGTATAGAAAATAAAATGTTTTTTTAAAAAAAAATAAATACCGATACTTGAAGATTTATTATAAAAATTTAATAAAAATGCACTAAAAAGAAGAAAAAATTATTCCCGATAAATAATATATATCAGAGTGTGATATAACTTAAGATGATATTATCGTAATTCTTATATAACATTAATACCTTAATCAGAGTCAGCATCAAATTCATGTTACAATATCTAGGAACAATTTAATGAACATTTAATGCAGTTTTTATTAATTATTATTGTAATATAAATTTGATACCGACTCTGATTAAGGTATTAATGTTGTATAAGAATTACGATAGTATCACCTTTAAGGGTATATCACACTCTGATACAGGGGCGGATCCAGAGAGACATTTTGGGGGGAAAGTTTTTTTTTTTTTTTAAATTAAGAACTACATTTCAATAGCGCTTTTTTTACAAGTTTGCATACAAAGACGCCAAGCCAAGCACTGCCGTTAGGTTTAATCTTGATCCAGAACCTTCTTAAAATAAACTTAAGTAATAAAATTTATTATTATTATTTTATTTTCATATCAGGGTTTGAAAAACTTAATGCTACATGATCTGGTGGATTATGCATCGTGTACTTTTTAATAGACAATAATATTTTTATTGTTTTTTTTATTTTTATTTTTTCTTTCTGAAAGACGCAAGTGTGATTGATTTCGGTTTGATTTACCATTTAAGCTAGATTGTCTTGTCCGGGTATTAATATTGAATATTATATATGTGTTAATGATCAGATTTTAAGTGTAATGTTTCTTATTTAATTGAGTAATGTAGATCACTGTAGATTCTTATTTTTGCCAGTAAATTTTGGTTTTAAAACTAAGAACACAAATTTTTGAAATTTAGTTGCCAAAGTTGAATTGCTCAAATTGAGATTTTCTATGTTGAAGTGTCTGATGTCATACTTACTGCAGTGAAAGATTACATAATTAGCGTTTTCAATTTCCCCACAATCACATTTGTCGTCTTCAATAATTTTGTATTATTTTTTTAAGTAGGCTCGTAAGTGTCCGTGGTTAGCGAGGAGTTGGGTAGTGTAAAAGTCAGATGTTAACTGTAAGACTGTTTTAATATTGGGATTAGCCTATGCGTATACCGATCTGCTGTATCTCTTTCCCAGGAGTTTTTCCATATGGACATGAAATAGTTTTTAATGTGTCTTTTGAGTTGTTTTAATGACATTTTTATATGTAAGTCATGGTGGATTAGCATGTAGGAACTGTTCTGAAGAGGATTTATTGGAGGCAGAAAGTTAATTATTTGATAGACATGATCGTTAATATATTCAAAATTTTTATGGTTTTATATGATAAAAATGATTGATCTATAGTTACTTTCTAGATTTAGTGGAAGGACTCCCGTAAGAGCAACAACGGCGCTGTGAGAAATTATTCCGTAAGTTCTGCAGGTGTTTATTAAGTATTTGCGTTGTGTAAAGTAGATTATTTGCTTTAAGGTTTTCTTTTTTAGGTGTTGGAAGAACATAGAGCTCCAGTAACACGCTGTATTCTCAATAAAAGACTTGTGCAGTACAAGTCTGTATCTGTAATGAAAGCTGCATGTATTTCTGCACACTTTTATTAATTGATAGTATTTAGCGTCCAACTTAGATGTAGTGTAGTCTATGTGTTTTTTAAAGAAAAATTTGTTGTCTAATATAACTCCTAGATATTTAAAATGTTCGACTACTTTTAGAGTGATTCCCCTGTAAAATACTTTAATATTTTTCCTTTTTAGCTTTAGGGAGTTTGTGAAGAAGGACACAAAGCATTTTTCAACTGAAAGATTAAATTTTACTTCATTTAGCCAGGCTCTGAGTAACTTAAGCGTTTTATTAGCTATTCTTTCGAGATTGACTTTTGTATGGTCCGTTATTATGAATAGTAAGTCATCTGCATATGCACATAGGTCAACGCTCTTGTCGTGTGGTAGAGCTTGGTTGAATAATATATATTTCAGAAAAGTGGACCTAAAACACTACTTTGTGGGCAGCCTTTATTGGTTTCAGTGTTTGCACTATGATTACCTGTTTGAAGAGTTGCACGTCTGTTTTCAAGATGGCAGTATATTGTACTTAACAATGGTATGTCTTTGATCAGAATAGATTTTAAAATGTCAAACAAAACAGGATGCCAGTAGTTATTAAAGGCTCCTTTGATATCCACTCCTATGACAAGAACATTTGATTTTTTCTTAAGGATGCTGCTAATCTTGCTGATCACATAATTCACAGCATGTTCTGTGGACAGACCTTACCTGAATCCAAATTGTTTTTTATTTCAAAAGTTCGTTGAGTTCAGATGGCAAGTTATCCTATTTTTTTTATAGTTTTTCGTAAATTTTAAGACATATTGGACGACAGAAGGTTATGAGATTTGCATCTTTGTTTGATTTATGAAGTAGGATTACATTTGCTTCGCGCCAGGTTTTAGGGAAATAGTTTAAGGAGAAGATTTTTTTTTGTATAGAAGTGGAAGGAGTTTTGGATAGACCTTTTGAATTCATTTTAGTGTCTTATTTGTAATATTGTCAGGTCCAGCAGCTTTATTATTTTTAAAATTTTTTATAATGCTATTTCGTGCGGAAATATCAAGAGGAGTCCGTTGTGAGTGAGCAACGTTTTCCTGTATGGAAAGTTTAAAGTTTTCTCGTAGTATTTTCCGTTTGTTTCTGACTTTGTCAGTGCTGTTTAACGGAAAAAGAGGGGGCAGGGAGTAGTTTAGATTCTCTTTCACGTTGGTGATTTTATCGCCGTTATTTTTTGTGAAAAGTGGAATATTGTTTGGTTTGCTTGATTTCAGAAACGCTAACTTGTAGCTTAAGCTCCATGGTTTGACATTTTCAGAACAAATTGGGTGGTGGTGGGGGGGGGGGGTTATATCTTTTGTAGAGGCAGTAGATTTGAGAAATACCCCTTGTTTCATAAAGAAAATCAAATAACAACCTCTTTAGAAATTTAAAAATGTTCTAAAAATACATAATTATTACAATTTAATTTAAACTTTATTTTATTTTTAGGTAAAAAATAAAAAAATTATAAAATTCTAGCTAAAATTGTAGTTTAAAAATTGAATAGTAAGAAAGAAAGCATTAATCCAATCCTAATTCTTTCTTTGTGAGCAACTACAAAAAATATATATATTTATCTTTGATCTATTTTTAATTAAAGTTACAAAATAAAAATTAAAAATAAATAAGAAAGGCAAAAGATCGATGACAGTTGGGTTTAAAATAAAATAAAAACGTAACATTAATAGTTTTACTAGAGAACAATATTAAATATTAGTTAGAATTAAATCCATAGGTAACATTTATGCGAATCCTTTATATAAATTAAGTTTCTCTGTTATAACAATAATTTTTTCATAGAGGCTTTGGTTCTTTGGGGGGGATGCCCCCCCCGTAGATCCGCCACTGCTCTGATATATATTTTTTATCGGGAGTAATTTTTTCTTTATTTTTAGTGCATTTGTATTAAATTTTTATAATAAACCTTGAAGTTGGTATTTATTTTTTGTAAAAAAACATTTTCTTTTCTTTAGCGTTATACTTGAACTTTTTTTTCTTGTTAAAAATCAATTTTTTCTCACAATAACAATTGGCATACACAATTGCATACATAGACGAAGCACGCGGTGCGGGCAGGTCAACGCGGGCGCCCGGTAGGAGGGCAGGAAGGGTACAGTCGAGTGAGCGAGCCAAACGCGTTGGCATACACAAATCATTAATGTAGTCGAAGTCAATTAAATACGCATTATTAAAGATGACTCAAAAACTACTGGTCATATCTTCATAAAATTTAAATGGGACCACATGAGAAGCACCAACTTTCAAATAAAAGAAGAATCATCAAAATCGGTTCACCTAGAAAAAAGTTCTAAGGTAACACACATAAAAAAAAAAAAATATACAGTCGAATTTTGCTCCTTTTCTTGAAGTCGGTTAAACGAAGGGAGAACGTTTATCATTTTAGCCTTTTTTAGCTGATCTGGCACCTTCGGCTCAGATATTCTTTCCGTATGAAACGTAAAAAAAGACAGACGGTCTATTCCTCTCTATTCAAGGTCTATGTACTTTAGCTTCTATAGCAGAACCGTGTGAACCTGGATCTGCATAACATTCATCGATTTAGTATTTGCTGTGTCGAAGTTGCACGGATACGTATCCTTCCAGATCTACTTGTCACTAGTATTTATCACGTTGTTAGTTTAGTCTGTTTCTTATGATGGTGAGTGCAAACTTTTCGAAATTTTAAGAAATGCTGTCCTACTGTAAATATTTCGAATTGTAGTCACCATAGAAGTTTTCCATGTTTAATGCATACATACCAGTAAAAATATATTCTCCAGCAATAGGGGAGGGAGCACACCCCTTGTATCTCTTTTGGCTTTACCACTGGTTCTTGTATTTTTCTTCTCAATTTTCCTTTTTATTTTTTCTTACTCTTTTAATGGAGAGTTTTTTATTCATTTAAGTCTTAATCGGTTTTTCCAAATTTAAATTAATTATTGTTTACTATATTGAAGCTCTACTTTACTATAAGAGTATAATATTCAACAGTTGCCTAATTCGTACACTTGCTTACGGATGCCAAACCTGGTCGTTAACCCAGAAAGATAAAAATAAACTTACAACAACACAAAATTGTTTGGAGAGAGTTATTCTAGGTGTCGAAAGAAGCGACAAGGTAAGAATCAGTAGCATAAAAAAAAAGTTTAAAACACAATTTAAATATAATACACTTTATAAGAAGAATAAAATGGCGATGGGTGGGCCATATATTGCGCCTCACGGATGGAAGGTGGACCCATAAAAGCACTTTTTGGTATTTGGGATATAAGAAAAGGAAAGTAGAGAAACAACTGACCAGATGGATATACGACATAGAAAAATTTATACAATATAAACATTTTGACAGAATCGCAGCAGATAGATGTGAACGAAGTCAACTTGAGGAAGCCTACGCCCAAAGTCGGGGCTTTTCGTAGCAGTTTTTTTATATATTACGTAGCATTAAATATTACATGTTACTCATGTAGGCATAAAATAAAAAATAAAAAAAAATATTGAAGCTACACAGCCGCTAAATCGATGAATGTCGAGTTACAAAAAAACAACCAAAAGAAACATCGGGCAATTTCCCAATTTAATGATCAGAGTATTTTATTTTTTTTTTGTTTTTTTTTCTTTTAAAGATCAGAGTATTTACTGCGAAATAATGAATTAATATAAGTTAAATTTCTCGGTATTTTATATTATATAATTGTTAAGAAAAAACTTCTAGCTTCGTACGAAAGGCATATGGACCTTTTTACCTCTATATTTTATTACCCATTTACAAAAGAAAAGAAAAAAGTGTCGGTGCAGAATATGCTAAATAAGTTGAAGTTGATATTTCTTCAACTTCCCAGATTGTTCCGATTAAAATGCGAAGAAAAATTCCTCGTGTTGCGTGCCGTTTATCATTTCGCAGACAAGTAAAAAAAAAAAAATACAGAAAAACACGTGCTTATCGTAAAAGTTGAATTTGCCACAATTCTTTAGTTACCATTTTTTTAAAAAAAATCGACCCACTTAATGATAGCAGCGATAAACTCGAAATGGAAAAAAAAGAAACAGTTGCAGGACTACTATATAGCTTCTGAAAATTCACTTAAAATTTTTCTATTGCAGTCATCAGTTTATATAAACATCTATGTAAAGATTTATAATTTAGTGCCCGAAATTGATCACACCGGTTATCGGTGTAAGGTGAAATTGATTTTTGAAACTTCAAAAAAATCCCCGTACAGCGTTGTAATTTTAAGTATCTTCTCTTGAGAAATCGGAACTGGTAACTCGCCACTAGCGCATTCTGACCGTAAACACGTATTATAATCGCGGCTAAACATGCTGATGTCGAAATTATTTGCATAAACTCTCTAATTCGAAATAGTTGAAAATTGCAAATATCACTTTCCGTTTGTAATTCCATTGCGATAACATACGCTGGCACAAAGGGGTAATTTTTAACAAAATTCACTACGGTCGAATTTTTTCGGCACCTGCTACGGCACGTGATGTAAATTTTGTTTTTTTCGGTTATTCAATCGAATGGTGCATTGCGATGTTAGATAAATCATGATTGTTTTTGCGTGTTTCAAGGCAAATTGTAAGCAAGTAAAAAGCTCGTGTATTTGAAGTGCTCCGGATAAAGGTAATTAATTTTGTGACGCAGAAGACGTTAATGATTTTTGAAATTTCTGTTCTACAGGATGGGACATTTTCGATTTCCGATTTCATTAACACGTTTTACGAACCAGAAGTACAGCGGGTTATCAGATCGTATGAAAATACAATTCAAACGGATGTGCGCTGCCTAGTGGAAGGAAGCTGGAACAACGCTAGACTGGCGCAAGAACACTTCAGCAAGTTCTGTCAGGTGCAAATAAACCCGGCCGACAAAATCGTGTCCATTAGTCGGGCCGTGAATAATTTCGTCGACTATCTGAAAGATTTCCTAACAGCCGTCCCGATACAAGAAATATTGGAACCGTCCGATGTTGTCGGCAACATCAGATTCACCCATCCGACGTTATACATTTTCCCCGGCGGTGACGGAGACGCGGCCTTATTCGGTATCAACGGATTCAACATGCTGGTTGATGGAGGTTTCGATCGACGAGCTTGCTTTTGGAATTTCGTCCGACACCTGGACCGATTGGACGCGGTCCTGATGAGTACCATTAATAACACTAACATCGGCGGAATGAGTGCTATTTTGCAGCGTAAAGTTATTTCCCACGTCTATCCTCAAGTTGGCCACTTCTTCGGAAATCTGCAGGTACCGTAGCTACATTAAATTTCCGTGCTTATCGATCAATTAAAAAATTCATAACACGTCGGAAGCTTACGGAAGTCCACAATAAGTTTATCGATAATCTTATCTCTTCATTCAACCTAGCTGTTCTCGTAATCCTTCGGTTTTTACATTTTCTTTTTTTCCGTCTTCCTGTTGTTGTCCCCATCATTTTTCTACGCTTTAATCATACGTTACGTTGCGCCTCCAACTCACTTTCTTCAATTTTCTCTTCGTACTGTTCCTTTCATCCGAAATAATACGTCATTCTAACCGTGTTTCCTACGAATAGTTTGAACTCTCTTTATCTCTCTGTTGAACGTTCAATTCGGCATTTATCAAGTTTCAGCTTTCTACATATCATTGCGCCTCGTTTGTTCTCCTGTTGTTATTATTTTCTTCGCGCTAACAATATCCGATCACGTTAAAATCTAATTACTTCCCTTTCCTATTTAGTTATCTATTTTTTTTTTTTTTTTTTTTTTGATAATATATACAAACAACTTAGGGACCGTGTGCAATTACTAAGACTATTATAGTCCCAAAGACTATTATTATGCACTACAGAATGGATCAGGATATTTTCGCAAATGAGAAGCAACGTTGACCCTAGGTCTGGTCTTGTACTTGAAAGGGCCGACTGCAAGTTTTAGAAGTTCCGAACTTAGCTTGTGAGGACAGAAATACGGGGCATTTTAGTAAAATATGCCCGGTAGATGGTGCTGTCTAGGTGTTTCAAAAAAAAAACGGTTGATCCGTCACCCCTACTTAACGCGTGATAGTGCGACAACCGGATCTAGCCGCATGCGGTTAAGCACACAATAGTCCGCCCTCGGGGTCCTATCAAGGAGTCACCACGGCCCAACCGACCTCTTAATGGTTTGGAGAAAAGGAGTGGAAAACTATCCCCAATGCCTAATAAAAGGGGCTACGCCATACGCTATTTTAGAGGGACTAGAAGCACTTCACGGGCTTGGGGCCAGCAACACTGCGTGGAATAAGCAGCCGAGCCCACTCTTTCATTGCCGGGGATCCCAGCGTGACCAGCAATCCATAGTATGATCAAATTACCATCCTCTTTCTGCAAGTCCATAATGAGCAATAGCACTGATGCTGTTCAGAAATCTCGTCAGTTAACGCTCGGGCAGCCACAAAAACATTAGTAACTAAGATAACTTCTCGGACTGTTACAATGACCGACAGGATCGTCGCCATATAAAAAAAAAAAAAACATTGAGTATGATTTCGCATCCAGTATAGTACAGTAATTTCCGAGACGGACTGTGAAGATTTCACTATTCACTTTAAAGGCGTCCGCAGTGGGTGAAAACCCTTTGTATAAATGCAGCTTTTGCTCTATCGATATAACAGCAGATGACGTTAGAGTACTGCCTGATAACTTCAGAGGCTTCCTGCGTAAGTTGTTTTAATCTACCTTTATTTAGTTGACGAACCCATTAATAATAAAATAGATAAGAATAAACACAGACGATGAAAGAAACGATGAGAAATAGAAGGATTTAAGAGTGAAATTAACATGAAAAAAAAAAAAGGATTCTCATTATTAAAATAAAAACTGCAGGTCCGAAGTAAAAAAATAATTTAAATGCTTATTAAATTCGATGAAAATTATGATTGAAATGAAAGAATAAAAAGTGAAAGAATAAAAAGTAAAATAATAAAAACTGAAAGAATAAAAAGTGAAAGAATAAAAAGTGAAATAATAAAAAGTGAAAGAATAAAAAGTGAAAGAATAAAAAATGAAAGCAAATTTAACATGTTCATCAAAGGCGATGTTTTCTTTTCAAATTGGTCAAAGCATAAAATTCGCCCAATAATACAGACCTAAATTACATAATTTATAACTGCGTTCGCTTGGTGCACGCTCAACAATGCATACTGTTGTGACTAATTTGAGGATAATTATATATTTGGAAGTAATAGTTGTTTCCCCGCACACAATACACGCTATACAAAAAGTAATAATTACGAAATAAAGGCTTCGAATCCAACGCGAATTAGGTCATTTCGAGCTTTTTCGTTTGAATTAATTTCGTATTCTGCTCGTGCAGATTTCACTTTTTTCCATATCTTCTCGTTTCGTTTTTAATCTTGGTACGAAAGTAATTTAAAAAATCTTGCATTCTATCAAAAACCAACAATGTTAATAAAAAATTTTTCACCTTCTTCAATTATTACAGTAATCTTACGCAAAAGATGATTCGCATCTTTGATGTAAAAATAGAATCAGTTCAAGTGAAGAAGAAAAAAAAGCGTGATACGTAAACTAAATGACCTTATTTAATGTCGAGCATAAATAAATCATGCTTAGACTACCAAAAAACTGGAGCATTTCATTAAAAAGCTACGCGGTACTCCGTAATTTTAATAAAGCTCAGCTTCGGGAAGGTTATTATTACTATTATTATTATTATTACTATTATTATCATTATTATTATTAATTCAATTTTTCGTAAACTTTTTCGAATGCATATTTTAACTTAATACTGAAACGGTCCACAGACTTGATAGGTGTTTTTTATTTCGTAAAATACCATCTACGTAATTATCCACGTCGAGCCAATTAAAATTACTAACAGGCGGATGCCTCTTTATATTACTTTTTGCCATATAGCTTTTTTTCTGATAATTTTCGGACACCTACCGTTAGTCACCTTTCTACTTCCGACGCAATACGGTTAAAAGGATAGAATTGTTGGGGTTCCTTCTAAGTCAAGATAGAAACGCATGTCCGAAACATGCGTATATGTAAAATTTTAATAAATCACGATTCTCGTTTACACAATTCTTATTATCAAAAATGAACCCATAAAAGAAAATAAAAATCTATTCAAAAAGTTATAATTAAAATAGATTCTCTGCCAATCTCTTATTTTTGTTTTTGTTTTTTTTTCTTTTTTTTTTTTGGGCGTCAAAAATTCAACCCATCGACAATTTTTGTTTGTTGTTTTTTGGCACTATTTCGCCATGAATTTTCGATAGAATTATTTTAGATACATTGAAATATGTGTGTGTACATATATACATATATGAATATATTAATGGCTACGTCATTTTTACGCCGGAGGTCTCTTCGGGAAAAGTGTCCTGTCACGAAATTTGTCTCAAAAAAATGCCACAATTTTATGTAACGAAAAAATATCTTAATTTTATGTAATGAAAGTTAAATGTTGGAATGTGATTCGATTATATTGTATCGTTGTTGTAAATAAAGATATTTTTTGTCGAACGGCGTAGCCAACGAAAAAGTTTACTCTTCTATAAGAATTACAGAAGAACTAGACCTTGGGGTGAAGGGGACTTGCCCCTTCCGAGTTCCAAAGGGCCTTTTGGTCTCGCAAAGAACTGTGCCCGTTGACCCCTCTTGCTTACATTTCTGTCTCTTTCTCTTCTATACTTTGTATGAAATGATCAAAATTTACAACGTAATTCTAAATCGGTCCATATGAATATATAATAACATAAACACAAAAATCCTATAAAATATAACGCAAACCTTACATAAAATTAGGGGGTAGCTTAAAAATTACGTTGTAATTAATATATACATATGTATATACACATGCACACGCGTACACCATATTTTAGCGTGGTAAAAAAAACTGCTATATCATCTACAAATACATTAAAGAAAGCAAGTTTTTGTATCGGTAATGAATTGTTATTTATCATAATTTTGAATAGGGCTAAGCACCGAACCCTGTGGTACGCCATTCTCAAATGAGCAGTGTGTTAAGTATACATTCCCAATACGAAACTGATATTTTCGGTCATCTAGAAAGTTTTTTTATGAAATAGGGCATATTTCCACTAATTGGCCAGTCGCAAAGTGTATCTAAGATTTTTCGTCTCCAAGTCGTATCGAACGATTTGATAAAACATGAGCCTTGTTTTGTATATAAAATTGTACTTTATTACGAGTATTAATATGATATATAGTGTGCGTCGATTGTTAATATTCTCTGACAGAATCCGAACTGATGAGGTGTTAATAATCCTCGCTTTTCAAAGAGCCATAGTATCTTCGGTTGACCATTCTTTCCATTAATTTACATGATGTAGAGGTTGCAGGTATTGGTCTAAAGTTTTAACATTACTTTTATGCGGATTACTATTGTTCGTTTTCATTTCGTTGATAATTGATATGATTCCGATATATAATATGGTTGTAAATGCGAAGTAATCAAGCCCAATTGATGAAAGAGTTTTTAAGAATTCGTTGTAAATTCCATCTGGCCCTGCAATTATATGTTAATATTTGCGGATTTTAGAGCTTCTTCGAGTTCCTTATAAACAAAAAAGGAATATCTCGTAAGGTTTATCATTATATCAATAAGTCTTTTTTAACGGTACTGCTTCATGTTCTAGCCGGCATTGTAACTCTTCATTCGATAAATAGCAATTACTTGATATCATCTGCGTTAGGTAATTTGCAAAAGCTTCTGCCAAAGTGAGCGGATTATTATATATTTTATTTTTTATCAGGATACCGTAAAATATATTTTCATGTGAACCATTCTTCGTGCAGATTTTATTCCACATTGTTGTAGCCGATGTTATATAGATGACACATGTAAATTCATTGCATGGATTTCGTTTTACCTGTTTAAAAATAACTCTTAGTTCTTGATGATTAATGTGATTTTGCAAGTGTTCGATAGTTTTTTAGTTTTCTCGGTGCTTTTTTTAGATTTTTCAAGGAAATTTTGCAATCGCTGTTCCACCTAGGACTAATTTCGTTTCTAAAGAAGTAGATTTTTTCTGGAGTTGAGTTTTTTGCCGCTTCTAGTATATCTCTTGAGATGATTGAATTAATATCACCCACTGAGAGTTAAACTGTTATTTTGTTTCTGTCATTTTGATACGTTTGCCGGTTAGCCGTCTTAAAATCCCATCTCGATGGAGACTGCATTACCGGGACGTTTTTGAAAATATCTATTATAAGCGATCGATATCTACGAAATTAAAAGTAACTACAAACTCCATATTTTTTAAAAATTCCTAGAAAAAATATTCTCTCTAATGTAATCTGAATTCTCGGATCGCTGCCGCCTATGCAGAAATTTGAAAAAGAAAAATAATCCATCACGCTACGAACCCCGCAAACTTAGCGTAATAATAAATAGCCGTCGAGGTCAGTCTGTGTATCGATTTTTTTTTTTTTTTTTTTGAGCATGTCAACTAAGGACGTTACTCAATTCAACGGTATGATAGTATTAATAATTATAAAGGAAAAATATTACAAATGGAACATACGAAAGTAGCTAACAAAGGAATAACCAAGGGAGACGGAAAAGAAAGGATGCTGTGAGCGCTGTAGGGCGTAGGCAGGCCAAGACGCAAAAGACCGGAATACAGTGTCGCGCGTTCTGAAGAAATGGAAGGACATTCAAGTAAAATGTAGTTCGCATCACAAACGAAGTTTGCTTCTGACGGATCAAATGGACAAAGAGGAGACTGAGTAATGGAGAAACGAAAGAGCGAAGCAGGAAGCAAGCTGCGGTTTAACCGAAGTCTAATTATGGATGAAATAGTTGACCGGCTCATGTTGGGGAAATCAAGAAACCACGGAAAAAGAGGAGGAGTGAGTTGTATAGATAAGTAAAAGGAAGCAGGATTGGAAAAAGAAGAAGGATAGAGATCAGACCAACAGTCACGGTGGCAACGCGAGGAAAGAGTAAGAAGACTTTGAGCTGGGAAATGCCTAATAAAGCGACCGTTTAAAGCAGCCGAACGTGCCAACGAGTCAACTAACTCGTTACCCGAAATTCCACAATAACTAGGATAATCTATAATAGATCAGTACGGACAGAACGGGAATGAATGTGAAATTAAGGAACGTATGTGAAGCACGATAGGATCAGCGGATGGTTTAGGAAAGTGAGTAGCAATGGCTTGTAGAACGCCTTTTGAATCAGAAGATATGAGAACCTTACGATATATTGTGTTAGTGGAGGCTATAAAAAGGATTGCCTGTAAGATCGCAATAGATTCGGCTAGGAATATGGAGGAGAACGAGGGGAGTTTGAACGATCAGAATAGCCGAAATCCGGCAAAGTAAAAGCCGCTCCAACTCCCGAAGCTGACTTTGAACCATCTGTAAAAATTAAGGTATAAGAAGGAAAGAGCGAGGATAAAACATAGGTAAATTCGTTATGAGCAGCGGGAGAGGGAAGAGACTTGACATACGAAGGAAGAAAAAGTAAACTGGGTGAGTAAATAAAATCTAGGAAATTATAGGTAAAATAAGGGCATTTGTTGTAGGATAGCACAAAAGGAGAGAAGGCCCCGAGTCATGAAGAAATCAAGGAAAGGATTGGGGTTTTACGAGGAGAGAAACGCCATTTGTTGAATATTTTTCTACAGGGTATATCAAACTGCTCCTAGCACAAAACTAGAAAAAAACTGACGGTCGCGTACAACCAATCTCAAGGTCAAATGCTACAAATTTATAACTATTTTTAATATTTATTAAATATACAGGACCAATAGTTGTCACAAAATACTGATAATTCGATACAGCGGACGAAATTACCGGTCCATCGATAAGTAGCATTGTAAAGCGCAATTCATCAGATATCAATCTATCGCTGTAATTATTTAAATAAACACTGGAAGCGTCGAACATTTCTGCTTTCACAATAAAGAATTACTGGGGCTAACAACACGCGTACAGCTATGACCGTAGTGATTCTAGCGATCGGAAAAAAAATTCGCAGCAGGAGTGTTTAGGTCTACAATTTTTGCTTCACTTGCGCATTCAGCATCGGTCGCGATTCTGCGGCACTCGTTCTTCAACAGCGCGTTGAGAGGAAAATGTAAACATATACTACGGTGATCGTTCGTGGTGATATAGAAAAAGCTTCAGGAAATCACTGATGCTCCAAAAATAATTCACTAGATCGATTTTTAAAAAGAACGAGTCTGAATCACGTGTGATCAACTTGGGGGGTTGATCCTTACGCGGGAGCAAATGCTAATTTACAACGAAAAGCCCTTAAAATGGTGATGCGGAAAAACCGAAATTTTCTAAAAATTGTGTTCACCATTGACCAAAGTTGAGTACTCAATTTTGACTCCCTCATGCGTCAAGAAAGCACGATGTGGAAAACTTGAGATTCTGCGGAGATTAATATGGCCTTGGACGAGATTACTTTGTATCGAAAAAAAGCGAATTCTTAGTATTTCCAGGACAACCATTTTGCAATATTTCCACGAAAACGTTTCATCTACAGATCGTTAATCTTTTCAATTGGCGCGATATGTGTATAGTATTATTTTCACGTAATTTACTAATATGTATAACAAAAATATCAGACGTGTCGCTTTTGAAACACCACTAAGACTTATAGAGAAAAACAAATGTAGCTTATTTCGCATTTTTTTTCATTTCGCCTTTTTTTTCATTTCGCCTTTTTGCAGATGAAGAAGTTTTTCGCATCACCGGACGGGAAAAAGGACAAGGACCCGCTGCTTATTAATTTAATCGAAGAAACGGAAAAGATGGTACTTAACTTGAAACATCTTCAGCTGCGTCCGCAACTATGTTACCGAGAACCGAATATAGAACCGATTAATCTGTATCATAAAGTTGGACACGGTACGCTGGACATGTACGTAGTCAGTCCGGCCAAAGACAGCAGAGAAGTAAAGGAATTCCTGAACAAGTGGAACAGCAACGACGTCAAACTGTTCGGATTATCGTCGCGGGTGGCCGGTCGCGAATTACGCGTACCGTTGCAGAATTTAATTTCCATATGCGCTCTACTAGTCTGGCAACCGGCCGATCCAAACCTCAAGATTACCAGAATATTGTTCCCGGGTAGCGCCCCGCAGCACAAAATATTCGAGGGTTTAGAGAAGTTGAAGCATTTGGAATTTTTGAGACGACCCACTTGTACCGCGAAAGACATAGCACCGGTACCGCCGAAACCAGCTGCGAAACAACAGAAAAAAACAATCGCGGAAGAGGCGGATAAAATTCTATCCAAGGAACTGTCCGCGGCGACTGTCAGCGCTAATCCGGAAGAGAATATTAAGCCTCCGAGATCGAAGAGTGCCGTAGAAAGAGTGCCGAAGGAAGTAGCGAAGCCGAAAACGGAACTGAAGAAAGACCTAACCGGGAAAATAAATGCGCTGAAGAAGGAGCAGAAACAGATGAGAGAAAAAGAAATCGCTGAAATTAACCGAACCGCTGAAGCGGCTAAAATCGAGAAAAAAGTAATTAGAACGAAAAAAATTGCGCCGACCACCGTTGTCGATGGTAAATCACCGCCGACTACGCCGAAAAAGCAAACGTCCAGGATCGACACTGGTTTGGAACGGGTAACGATAACGAAGACGGACATGGTTGCGGACGAAGAGAAACATGACGCGGAAAAAGAAATCACGACAATCGATGAGAAACAGACTAGTAAAGCGGACAAGTATGGAGAAGAGGAAGAAAAAGGAACACGAGAAACTGACGAAAAGGAAAAGGCTGCGGACGAATTAAAAAAAAGAGAAAAAAAACCGGATGTCGAAGAAGAGAACGCAACGATAATTGAAGAAGCAGAAAAGTGCGTTCGGACGATAACTCGCCAAACGGAAGAACCGATCGGAGGAAACGCGGAAAGGTACGCCGATGAAACAGCAAAAAAACGATTACAGAAAGAGACGATAGTACCGGAAGAAACGGATGATACTAGAGAGAAAAACGCGTTGAAATTCGAGAAAACGACAAAACAATACGAAATTGAAAAAGGAGAATTGGAAAAGATCGCGGTGGAAAAATTAGAGACGAAACGGAAAGTATCCGACAGTGGAAAGTCGGATGAAAACAAACCCGAAGATGAGACGAAAATAACGGCGAAAGGAAAATCAAGAATAACAAAACCGGCCGATAGCACGACGAAAAAGCCGTCGAAAGATGTAGCAGCCCCTCAAAAAAAGCGAATCATCGAGAACAAAGATCAATTGGAAACAATTAAAAGAACGGAAGAAAAAAAAGATGCCAGAAAAATAGCCGACAAAAGGAAAGACATAATTTCGAGGGTGAAGAGGAAAGACTCGAAAGGTGAAAGCGGCGGTGGACGGGACGAAATGAGCAAGAAAAGTAAAACGGACTCGAGCGAAGATTCGAAAAAGGAAGATCTAAAGAGGAAAGACGGAAACAAAGAAGCTGCACTTAAAGCAAAAGATACGAAGAAAGAACACATCGCAAAAAAACTGGAAGATCAAGCGAAAAAGATAGATACGAGTAAACCGAGGGAGAGCAAAAGAACAGAACTAACGGTAAAAAGCGATCAAACGGTTATCAAGAAAGACACGACGGCAGACGAGAAAAAAACAGCCGCCATTAAAAAAGAGTCCGATTCAAAAAAAGACTCCTCCTTCGCGACGAAGAAAGAACCGCTCGTAAAGAAAGATGCGGATTTAAAAAAACAGCCGCAAACGAGAAAAGAAGCGGCTGCAATTAAAAGTAGCGCGGGATCCGCGAAAAAAGAACTGGCCACCCTGAAAAACGAACGGCCGGCAATAGATACGAAGGAATCGCCGCAGCCAACAGGAAAGTTGCCGACAAAACCGTTCACAGCGATCAAAGCTAAAGTACCATCTAGAATCGTACCGCCGGCTAAGAGTATTAAAGACGAAAATAATCGTAAGGTGGCCGAATTAAGGAAAATCACCGTCAAGGCCAGTTCGCAAAAGGGCCCTTCCGAAAAGAACAAGCCGGAGGAAAAACCGCCTTCTCAACCGAAACCGGTGGTAAGAAGGCCCGTTCAGAAAATAATAAAGCCGGAAGAACAGAAAGATGATTCCGCAGCGGCGACTACAGCAATTGGCAAAGCGCGCGAAAATGGAACAACGAAAACCGTTGGTTCGACCGATGATCTAGTGATACCGGCTCCGATTTACGTGTCGAGTTTGATTTCGCGAGAAGGTGAAGAAGACATACTGATAGTTGAAACGACCGAACTGACCAGGGTAGATCAGCCGATCAGCGACGAAGGCAAACTGCAAAAATACTTGACGGACGAAAAGGAGTCGGAAAAAGAAGCGACCGAACGAGTTACCGACGACGGGCGAGTGTCTAAAATCGAGGCCGGCGACAACGAAACGACGGAACCGGACATCGATAGGAAGCCGGATACGATAACGCCGGACGATAAGAAAAAGCTGTCAGATCAGCTGGACAATATCATAACAACGGCGACGAAAATTATCGCGAAGAAAGTGGAAGAGCCGGGAGAAAAGGTGAAAAGTTCCTTCGAGGAGACGAGAACGCCGTCTACGTTACCGATAGACGAAGTGCAACAAGCAGGAGATAAAGTAGTAACGATGCTGCCGACTCGAAAAGGTGAGCTGAATACGTCACTACCGCCGGAGATACGAAAACTAACCGCGGTAAAGGATCTCGTAAAGACACCGGACGAAGTAGCCGATTTACCGATAGATGAAGAGGTCGATGCTGCAGCGATGGAGGATAAACCGCTACTTATAGCGGGAGAAAATATAATCACAGGCATCATCGAAGAGCCATCGGAAGAGGTAATGACAATAAAGTACCCGGAATACGTTCGACTAAGTCCAGTTGCATCACCGCTCGATGAAATGCAACATCCGGTCGATACATTCGCCGAACGATTACATGCCGGCTTAGAAGACCGAGAAATGGAAAAATTGGAAGACGTAGAAGGGATATCGTCGGTCGAAATTCCAACGTCAAGACTACTGCATGAACCAGATGCAGTGCCGGCACACACAGAAACGAATGTAACTGCAAAAGAAAGAACGAACGAGAAAATAACAGAAGACAATCAAACTTTAGCCGAAATTCAAAAAGTAAACGAAGAATCACCGGAACAACTTTCGAAATTTGCGCAGAAAGACAAAATACCGGCTGTAGAAACACCGAAAGAAACAGAAACGGTAACAGAAGGTGTAATTAAAAAGTTTGAAAAAGCTGAAATTGAAGAAGAACCCCCGATAAAAATCTTAACCGATCGAGATGAAAAAGTATCGAGCGAATCTAAGCTAAAAGAAACGTTAACAGAACCTTTCACTAAAGAGCAACCAGCAGAAAACATTACTGCAAGTAATGATGAATCAACAAAAGTAAAATCGAAATCTGAGAAAATTATAATGGAAGAAGACAAATCAGGAATTATGGAAGATCATCAGGTAGCGGACAAAATTCCCGAAAAGAAAGATGAAATAAAAAAAGTACAAGTAGAAAAACCGGTATCTCATGAACCATCAACCGAATCTGCGAAAAAAGAAGACAAAAAAGGTCCTATGAAAGAGAAAGTAACGGAAAAGGTACCAGAAACAAAAGACAAAATAAAAACAGAATATATGGAAAAGCGGGAACACGAACAAATAACTATTGAAAAGATGGATAGAAAAATAGAAACTCCGGAAGTGCCGACAGATGAAAGGGTTCCAGAAACAAAAGATAAGATAATACAACCTGAAGCTGAAAAGCAAACTACAGATGCGGAGAAGAAAAGAGAAAAAACAGACACTGCAGAAGATCAAATAATCGGGAAGATTCCGGAAGCAAAGGAGGAAATGAAAACTGAAATTATGAAAAAACCTGAACCTGAATCAATATCTGTACACGATGAAAAAAAAGAAGACAAAACAGAGTTAACGAAAGAGCCAAAAGTTGAAAAAGTTCCAGAAACAAAAGATGACATTAAAGTAGAGAAGATAGTACAACCAAAATCTGAAGAACTAACAACAGATCTCGGGAAGGAAGAAAAAAAAACAGACACTGCAGAAGAGCAAATAATCGTCATGAAGACTCCAGAACCTGAACCTAAATCAATATCAATAGATGCCGAAAAGAAAGACAAAACAGAGATAACGAAAGAGCAAAAAGCTGAAAAAGTTCCAGAAATAAAAGATGAGATAAAAGTAAAAGAGATAGTACAACCGGTTTCTGAAAAACAAACTACAGATCTCGGGAAGAAAGCAGAACAAATTAAAGTTATAGAAGAGCAGATAATTGGAAAGACTCCAGAAGTGAAAGACGAAATTAAAACCATAGATATACAAAAACCCGAACCTGAGCTAACAACTGTACATGCTGAACAGAAAGAAGGCGAAATAGACACTATGACAGAGAAAACAACAGAAAAAGTTCCGGAAGCAAAAGATGAGGTAAAAGTAGAAAAGATAATACAACCGGAACATGAAAAGCAAACTACATATAGCGAGAAAGAAAAAGAAAAAAAAGAAACCGCAGAAGGGCAAATAATTTCGACTCCAGAAGCGAAGGACATAATAAAAACAGAAGATACGAAAAAACCTGAACACGAATCTGAACTTGTACCTGAACCCGAAACAATATCTACACACGCTGATCAGAAAGAAGAAAAATTAGAAACTATGAAAGAGAAAACAGCTGAGAAGCTTTTGGGAACAAAAGACGAGATAAAACTCGAAAAGTTAATACAACCTGGACCTGAAAAGCAAACTACAGATACCGAAAAGAGAATAGAAACAATCGAAACGGCAGAAGAGCAAATAATTTCGACTCCAGGAGCAAAGGAGGAAATGAAAACTGAAATTATGAAAAAACCTGAACATGAACTAATATCTGTACATGGTGAAGAAAAAGATAAAACAGAGTTAACGAAAGAGCAACAATCTGTCAAAGTTCCAGAAACAAAAGATCAAATAAAAACAGCGGAGGTTGGTAAAACGATACTGGAACAAATAACTACAGATTCAGAGGAAACAAAAGCAGGAACTACAGAAGAGCAAATAGCAAGAAAAATTCTAAATGTGAAAGACGAAATAAAAACTGAAGATATAAAAAAATCTGAATCTGAACCAATATTTGTGGACGCTGAAAAGCAAGTAGATAAAATAGACACTACGAAAGAACAAAAAACTGAAAAATATCCCAAAACAAAAGATAAGTTAGAAGTGGAAAAGGTAGTACAACCCGAATCTGAGAAACAAGCTACAGGTTCCGGGAAGATAGAGGAAAAAATAAAAACTAAAGAGGAGCAGATAGTCGCTAAGATTGCAGAAGTGAAGGACCAAATGAAAATTCAAGATATAAAAAAACCCGAATCCGAACCAATATCTGCCGACACTGGAAAAAGAGAAGACAAAATAGAGATTATGAAAGAGCAAACAATTGAAACAGTTCTAGAAAAAAAAGATGAAATAAAGGCAGAAAAGAAAATACAACCCGAATCTGAAAAACAAACTACAGATCTCGGGAAGAAAGCAGAACAAATAAATACTATAGAAGAGCAGATAATTGAAAAGACTCCAGAAGTGAAAGACGAAATTAAAACTGAAGATACAATGAGACCTAAACCTGAAACAATATCTGCACATGCAGAACAGAAAGAAGGCAAAATAGATACTATGACAGAGAAAACAACAGAAAAGGTTCCAGAAGCAAAAGATGAGGTAAAAGTAGAAAAGATAATACAACCGGAACACGAAAAGCAAACTACATATATCGAGAAAGAAAAACAAAAAAAAGAAACCCCAGAAGGGCAAATAATTTCGACTCCAGAAGCGAAGGACATAATAAAAACAGAAGATACGAAAAAACCTGAACACGAATCTGAACTTGTACCTGAACCCGAAACAATATCTACACACGCTGATCAGAAAGAAGAAAAATTAGATACTATGAAAGAGAAAACAGCTGAAAAGCTTCCGGGAACAAAAGACGAGATAAAACTCGAAAAGTTAATACAACCTGGACCTGAAAAGCAAACTACAGATACCGAAAAGAGAATAGAAACAATCGAAACCGGAGAAGAGCAAATAATTTCGACTCCAGAAGCAAAGGAAGAAATGAAAACTGAAATTGTGAAAAAACCTGAACATGAACCAGTATCTGTACATGCCGAAGAGAAAGATAAAATAGAGTTAACGAAAGAGCAACAACCTGTCAAAGTTCCAGAAACAAAAGATGAGATAAAAGTAGAGAAGATGGTACAACCCGAATTTGAAAAACTAACGACAGATCTCGGGGAGAAAGAAGAAAAAATGAAAACTGCGGAAGAGCGGATAATTGAAAAGATTTCAGAAGCGAAGAACGAATTAAAAACTGAAGATATACAAAAACCTGAACCTAAGGTATTATCTACACATGCTGAAGAAAAGGAAGGCAAAACAGAGACCACAAAAGATCATACAGCTGAAAAAGTACCAGAGACCAAGAATGAAATAAAAGTAGAGAAGATAGTACAACCCGAAACTGAAGATTTAACTACCGATACTGGGAATAAAGAAGAAAAAATAAAACCCGCAGAAGAAGAAGTAATCAGAAAAATTCCAGAAGATGAAAAAAAAATTAAAGGTATAAAAATATCTGAATTTGAACCAATGCTATTGCATACTGAAAACCAAGTTGACAACACAGACACCATGAAAGAGCAAGAAGCTAAAAAAGTTCCCGAACGAATAGATGAGATAAAAGTAGAAAAGATAGTACAACCAGAACATGAAAAGCAAACCATAGACGTTGAGAAAACAAAAGAAAAAATAGAACCCGGAGAAGGGCAGATAACCGGAAGAACCCCAGAAGTGAAGTACGAAATGAAAACTGAAGACATGAAAAAACCTGAACCTGAACCAATATATGTACATGCTGGAAAAAAAGAAGAAAAACCAGGGATAACAAAAGTTGAAAAAGTTCTCGAAACACAAGACGAGATAAAAGTAGAAAAGTTAATACAATCTGAACCTGACAAGCAAACTACTGGTACCGATAAGGGAAAAGAAACCACAAAAGAGCAAATAATTGGAAAGACTCCGGAAACAAAGGAAGAAATAAAAACCGAAGGCATGAAAAAACCTGAAGCTAAACCAATATCTGTACACGCTGAAAAAAAAGAAGACAAACAAGAGATAACAAAAGTAGAAAAAGTTCCCGAAACACAAGACGAGATAAAAGTAGAAAAGTTAATACAACTTGAACCTGAAAAGCAAACTACAGATACCGAGACGGGAAAAGAAACTTTAGAAACCACAAAAGAGCAAGTAACTGGAAAGACTCCAGAAACAAAGGAGGAAATAAAAACCGAAGACATGAAAAAACCTGAACCTAAACCAATATCTGTACACGCTGAAAAAAAAGAAGACAGAGCAAAGATAACAAAAGAGCCAAAAGTTGAAAAAGTTCCCGAAACACTAGACGAGATAAAAGTAGAAACGTTAATACAACTTGAACCTGAAAAGCAAACTACAGATACCGAGACGGGAAAAAAAACCTTAGAAACCACAAAAGAGCAAATAATTGGAAAGACTCCAGAAACAAAGGAGGAAATAAAAACCGAAGGCATGAAAAAACCTGAACCTAAACCAATATCTGTACACGCTGAAAAAAAAGAAGACAGAACAAAGACAACAAAAGAGCCAAAGGTTGAAAAAGTTCCAGAAACACAAGACGAGGTAAAAGTAGAAAAGTTAATACAACCTGAACCTGAAGAACTAATGACAGACGCGGAGAAGAGGAAAGAAACAGTAGAAACCGCCGAAGAACAAATAATTGGAAAGACTCCGGAAAAAAAGGAGGAAATAAAAACCGAAGACGTGAAAAAACCTATACCTGAACCAATATCTGTACACGCAGAAAAAGAAGAAGACAAAACGGAGTTAACGAAAGAGCAAAAAGTTGAAAAAGTTTCAGAAACAAAAGATGAGATCAAAATAGAAAAGATAGTACAACCCAAATCTGAAGAACTAACGACAGATTTCGGGAAGGACGAAGAAAAAATGAAAACTGCAGAAGGGCAAAAGAGGAAAACTGAACCTAAACCAGAAACAATATCTGCACATGCTGAACACAAAGAAGACAAAATTGATACTATGACCGAGAAAACAGATGAAAAGGTTCCACAAACAAAAGATGAGATGACAGTAGAAAAGTTAATAAAACCTGAACCTGAAAAGCAAACTACAGATGCCGAAAAGAAAAGAGAAAAAACAGACGCTGCAGAAGATCAAATAATCGGGAAGACTCCAGAAGCAAAGGAGGAAATGAAAACCGAAGTTGTAAAAAAACTTGAACCTAAATCAATATCAATAGATGTCGAAAAGAAAGACAAAACAGAGATAACGAAAGAGCAAAAAGCTGAAAAAGTTCCAGAAATAAAAGATGAGATAAAAATAGAGGAGATAGTACAACCGGTTTCTGAAAAACAAAAAGAAGAACAAATAAAAACTATAGAAGAGCAGATAATTGGAAAGACTCCCGAAGTGAAAGACGAAATGAAAACCGTAGATATACAAAAACCCGAACCTGAGCTAATATCTGTACATGCTGAACAGAAAGAAGGCGAAATAGACACTATGACAGAGAAAACAACAGAAAAAGTTCCGGAAGCAAAAGATGAGGTAAAAGTAGAGAAGATAATACAACCGGAACATGAAAAGCAAACTACATATAGCGAGAAAGAAAAAGAAAAAAAAGAAACCGCAGAAGGGCAAATAATTTCGACTCCAGAAGCGAAGGACATAATAAAAACAGAAGATACGAAAAAACCTGAACACGAATCTGAACTTGTACCTGATCCCGAAACAATATCTACACACGCTGATCAGAAAGAAGAAAAATTAGAAACTATGAAAGAGAAAACAGCTGAGAAGCTTCTGGGAACAAAAGACGAGATAAAACTCGAAAAGTTAATACAACCTGAACCTGAAAAGCAAACTACAGGTACCGAAAAGAGAATAGAAACAATCGAAACGGCAGAAGAGCAAATTATTTCGACTCCAGGAGCAAAGGAGGAAATGAAAAGTGAAATTACGAAAAAACCTGAACATGAACCAATATCTGTACACGGTGAAGAAAAAGATAAAATGCAGTTAACGAAAGAGCAAGAACCTGTCAAAGTTCCAGAAACAAAAGATGAGATAAAAGTAGAGAAGATAGTACAACCCGAATTTGAAAAACTAACGACAGATCTCGGGAAGAAAGAAGAAAAAATGAAAACTGCGGAAGAGCGGATAATTGAAAAGATTTCAGAAGCGAAGGACGAATTAAAAATTGAAGATATACAAAAAACTGAGGTATTGTCTACACATGCTGAAGAAGAAGAAGACAAAACAGAGACCACAAAAGATCAAACAGTTGAAAAAATTCCAGAGACAAAAGATGAAGCAAAAGTTTTAGAGATGGAACACCCAGTATTTGAATTAATAACTACATATACCGGTAAGGAAGAAGAAATAAAAACTACTGGTGAGCAGATAATTAGAAAGATTCCAGAAACAAAGGATGAGGTAAAGGGAGAAAAAATGGACAAAGTGGAATTTAAAGAAATAACTGCAGATTTCGAGATTAAGGAATACGAATTAAAAACCACGAATGACCAGGTAACGGGAAAGATTCTAGAAGCGAAAGACGAAATGAAAAAACTAGAATCTGTACAAATTTCTGCACTTGATGAAAAAAAGAAAGATGACAAAATAGAAACTATGAAAGAGCAGACAACGAAAAATTTTCCCGAATTTTCGGATGAAATAAAACCGGAAAAGTTGGAAAAACCGGAATCTGAAAAAATAATCGCAGACATTGAAATAAAAGAACATAAAATGGAAACTACGAAACATCAGACGACCGAAAATATTCCACATATTGAAGGTGAAATGCTAGAAGAATTAGAAAGACCGGAATCTGAACTAACTCCAGAGGCGGATGCTGTAAAGCAGGATGGTAAAGAAATTACCAAAGGATTAACAGCAGTGGTAACTGAACCAGAAACTGAAGATAAAATAACAACAAAAAGAAACGAAAAACCGGAGAATGAACAAATTTTTGCGGAGCTGGCGAAAGAAGAATACGAAGAAGCAGTTTCGAAAGACTTGGATGCAAAAAAAATTCCGATTACTAAAGATAAAATAATAAATGAAAAGTTTGAAGAACAGGGATCTGAACAAATATTTCCGGATATTACGAGGAAGGAAGACGAAGAAAAAATTGAGAAAGAATTGCCAGTTGCGGAAGTTCTTGAAACTAAAAATGAACTAAAATCAGAAAAGCCGAAAGAACTAGAATCGAAACATTTACTTTCTGGAGTTGCAAAGAAAGACGAAAAAGAAACGTTGTTAGATCCAGCCGGAGAAAAATTATTTGAAGAAATTATTGCAAAAGCTGAAGATACTGCGGATACGAAGCCCGTAGTGAATACTTCAGGTGGTAAATTACCAGTTGAAATAGTACCGGAATGTGAAGAACAACCGAAAGAAACGGTAATAATCGGAAAAATTCGAGAAATGGAATATAAAACGGACGAGAAAAGAACAGAAATAACGGTAGAAGATATTGAAGAACAAGAGACGGAACATTCGATTAAATTTGAGCGCAAAGAATTTATTGAACAAGGAAATGAACAACGTCCTCTCCGAATAAACAACGTGACGGAAGAAAAAACAGCAAAAGAAAAACAAGCTAGCAAAGATGGCGTAAATATGCAATCACCAAAAGAAACGGAATCCGAGACGATAACTGTAGAACTCGATAAAATTCAAGAAGTGGGAGATGAAGAAAGCGAAAAGAAAATACCAATCATAATCAAAGAATTAGTCAGCAAAGACGAACCAACTGAACATGAAATAAAAGAATCGGATAAACTGCAACAAAAAGAAAAACCGACTGAGGAAAAAACGATGCCGGTAATTAAGGAAAACGTACAATTACTGATGAAAGATGTAGAATCAGAACAGATTGAAGTTGACAAAAGAAGAAAAGTTTCGGAACATGTTCTAGAAGAGGATGCAAAGGAGGTGAAAAAGATTTCACCTACAGAGCAACAGATCGTTAAAGAAACGTCAAAAATGGAAAAGGATGAAAAACGAAAATTACCAAAAGAAACGGTAATTGAAAAAACGGTTGCTTCAGAAGGGGCCGCGGATGACACTAAAAAACAGCAACATGAACAAAGTTTGAAGATCGAAGAAGAAGGAAAAGTGACCACAGATGTCGGAAAAGTTATTACCGATGCAGGAGTAACAATTCAAGCAATACCGCATCCACGAGAACAACACGAATTTGAACCCATTACGGAATTAACAAAGAGCATTATAGACGGACAAGAGGTTAGTACAGAACTAGACGAAGTAGGAATAAAACGAACAAAAGAAGTTCCGCAAACGGTAGAGCAGATCGACGAAATAGAATTAACAAATAAACTAGAGGAAACGGAGGTCCAGTTATCGAAACAGGCGACATTTGAGCAAACGGTAAAAGGTACGGAAGAAGTAAAACCCGAGCTGGTCGGAAAAAACGATAAAATCGAAAAAATTAAGGATAACGCGGACACCGAAGATGAAATAGAAACGGTCATATCGAATAGCGGACAAGAAATTATTGAACATGAAATTAAACTGCAATCTCCGAAAGAAGAGAAAGGCTCTAATCAGCAGTCTGAAATTGAACATAGGGCAGATGTTATAAAAGATAGTGCAGAGGACGGGGGAAAAAAACACGTACACGATGAGACAAAAGAAGCGGATGTAAAAAAGATTTCACCGATAGAACAACATATTTCAGAAAAATTATCAGCCGCGACTGAACAATCTGAATTGAAAAAAATCGAAAAAGTTCAAGAACCAGAACCGGAAATAGAAAAAATATTAGAAGACTACGCGGATGAACTACTTGTGGATGAAACAAAATCAGCGGGAAAAATTACCGAAATAGAAACGAAAGGAGAATGTGAAATGGAAAAAACAAAATTCGAGACAGTTTCGGAAATTATCGCAGAAACGGGAGGAGAGGTTAAGAAAGATTTAGAAGTTAAAGAACAATCTACATTAGGAACACCGCATACCCAGGAATTAGATGAGAAACAATTAAAACCATCCGAAAAAATAGCCGAAGAGACAATAGAACCAGTCGACGAAGAAGAAAAAGAACGAACGATGATAAATGGAACAGCCGAAAAATCGAAACTAGAACGAGACGCCGAAATCGAAATTACCGGAAAAATACAAAAAGCGGAAGATACAATAGAACAGGAATTGAAATTCTCAATTCCTAAAACTGATCTGCAAAAAGAAGACGAAGAAAAAAAAACGGTAAAACTTATCGAAAAAGTAATAATAACAACAGAACCAAAAATTTCAGAAACGAAACTCCTCGAAAAACCCGACGCACATGTCACAACTGATCAAAAAACCGAAGGAATACACGCAGACGAATTGGAAGATACGAAAATTGCGGATACCGTAAAATTAAAGACTAGCATGGTAACCGGTGCAATCGAAGATACAGAGAAAATGGTAAAACCGATAGACGAAATTAAGTTAGATGTTATAACGTTAAAGCCGGAAAAATTATCGACAGAACAAACAGAAATCGCAGAAGCGGCCGAGTACGAAATTAATGAAGCCATACCGCTTGTTAAATCCGTTGAAAAAATATCGCAACCAACATTTCCAGAACTTGATGCTGTCCACGACACTAGCAGCACGAAGGATACCGAAACAGCGAGCGATATAACATTAGAACCTGAAACAACAGATACGTCCGATGTAAAAGCATCGCGTACGGCAGATGAAAAAACCGAAGCAGTACATAAAGCTGATCCAAACAAAACAACGGATAGTATGAAGTTAGAACATGTAATATTAGATAAAATAGATGCTATTGAAAATGCTGAAAAATCCGAAAGAGCGACAAAAGAAGAAATTATAGATGGCGCTACAACGGTGGAGGTGAAAAAATCAGCTACCATACCGGTAGGCCAAACAGAAAGCACACAGATAACTATGCGCAACGCCGGTGAAACGAAACCACTTGATAATCGCAACGTACAAGAGCCGCACGCTGCGAATCAAGAAATTAAACCAGCCCGTGAAATTGATACCAGCGGTACTGACGATGCTGTGAAGTTAGAACCGGAAAAATCGGAGAAAATACTAACTAGTTTAATAGCAGGTGCTGGAACAGTAGCGAAAGCAACAACAGAAATTTCAACAGATGATATAAAGTCAGAGTTTTTAAAAAAATCAGACACGGAACCGGCCGAACAAACAGCGGAATTAATTAAGCCGGACGACGGTAGTGAAACAAAACCGATTGACAAATCTGATATAAAAGCTTCGCAAGCTGCCGATCAACCCATTAAACCGGTCGATGAAATTGTCGCACAGGATATCGAAACAACGACTGAAAAATCGAGTAAAATAGTGATAGCAGGCATAACAGAAGATGCTGAAAAGGTAGTAAAAGCAACAGCTGAAATTATAGATGATGTTGCGAAATCCGAAATAAAGCTAGCGGAACAGACGAAAACCATCGAAGTAATTAAGCCGGATATCATTGGTGAAGCAAAACTAATAGCATGCGACGTGAATGAAGCAGTCTACGAAATTGACGCGAAGATTATCGAAATAGGAGATGTTAAGCTAGAACCTGAAAAATCGGGTAAAATAATGAGTGTTTTAACGGAAGGTGTTGGAAAAGTATTGAAAACAACAACAAAAATTATGGATATACCGCTGGAGCTAAAAAAGTCAGAAGGGACAGCCGTCGTAGATCATGCGGAAGACATAAAATTAACTACGCTCGACACTGATGAAACAAAACCGCTCGACAAAGCCGATTTAAAAGCACCGCACGCGCATGAAGAAACACGAGCAGCTCCTGCAATCGACACAAAAGCTGCGGATGCTATAAAACCGGGAAAAAAAACGGTATCCGGTTTATTAGAAAGCGCTCAGAACGTAGCTAAAGCAACAACCGAAATTATACGCGATTCCGTAACGTTAGAACCGATGATAAGCATAACGCGAACCGAACCTTTAATTTGTGAAACAAAACCAGCGGATAAATCGGACGTAAAAGCCCTTCCTCCGGTGGTGGTGGTGAATGAAGCTGGACAGATCGATGAAGTTTACGCGAAAGATAGCAAAACTGCAGATACCGTAGAACCTGAAAAATCCGGTAAAATATTAACAGGTATAATAGAAGGTGCTGAAAAAGTAGCAAAAGCAACAACGGAAATCATGGCAGATATTATAACGTTAAAGGCAGAAAAATCAGATAAAACACCGGTAGAACAGAAAGAAAGCGTAGGAGCAGCCGGGTACGAAATTAAAGAAACCATACCGTTTGTTAAATCCGTTGAAAAAATATCGCATCCAACGCTTCAAGAATCTGATGTTGCCCGTGACACTAGCAGCGCGAAGGATATCAAAACTATCGATGACGTAAAATTAGAACACGAAAAATCGGACAAAATAGTAGTCAGTTTAATAGGACGTGCTGAAATGACAGTTACTGCAATAGATGAAACTGCCGAAACAAAAGAAGGGGTCGAAAAAACGGAATTAAACGCATCCCGTGCTGCGGACCGTATAATCGAGACAGGGCATCGAGTAGTATCGACGGAAGTTGCAGATATTGCGAAATTGGAAACGGAAAAGTCGGATAAAACGAAAGCGGATCTAATAGAAAACGCTGAAAAGCCAATTAAACTATCCAGCGATGTGGATGAAAAAATTCTATCGGAGCGAAAAGTTTCTGAAACAAAATGCAGTAAGGAAGATGTTACCGCAACCGAATTGGGCAGCGTATCGGAGATCGCACCATCCGAAAGGAATGTTGAAAAATCTTCGACGGAACCGATTAAGAATGTGGAAACGGAATTGCTTGCACGCGAAAGTACACGCGAAGAAACGAAAGAAGATCCGGAAAAAAGGAATATCGAACGAAATAGTAAACTAGCTATCGGAAGACGGAAGGAAATCGCGAAATTAATAATAGAGAGTGCTCAGAAAGAAGTACAGCCGTTAACCGAAATCGTGGAAGCGGAGCGGTGTATTGAATCTGACGAAGGTGCCGATGAAACAGACGATGCCGCGACCAAAGTTACAAGCTTTAGCGTACTGAAAAGAGATGACGAAGAATCGAAAAAATCCTCAATGGAACTATCGAAAAGCGCCGAAAAACGAATAGACGATCTTGGACTAGCCGAAGAGATCGAACTAGAAGCTAAAATATCGCGTACATTCGAACAATCGGAACAATTACTCATCGAAGATACGGAAATAGGCAGAAAGTCAATAAACGAAATTAATACTGGAACTCTGAAAAAAACCAAATCCGGAAAATTCGACGATGAAAATAAAATAGAAAAAGAAGAAAAGTCATCGACGAAAATCGGACAATCGCAACAACTGAGTGATTATAAAGGACACGTTTGCGTCGAAAAGGAGAGACCAAACAGATCGGAACAACTTGAAGAGAAAGAGAAACAGCCGAAAGAGCTAGATACGGTAGGGGAAATTGTGGAGAGAAAAAAATCGCAGGCTGAAGAAAGTCCACCGATAACGAGACACACGGCTAAACCGGACAAAGGAGAACAACCGACGACTGAACCGAACGCGGACATTCCGGAAGACGCCGAAGATACGGAGGATTACGACGACGATCGCGTGTTTTACATCGAAGAGCAGATAATCGAGTTAACGACAAAGCGGCACTATTCGAGTAAAGACGATAAACCAGCAGAAACGAAGCCGGACAAGGAAACGACAGGTCGTATTCTCAAGGAAACGGATGATAGTACCGTATGGGAAGAAGCAACCGGATTCGCCGGGGAACCAGTAAAGAAACCGGAAGCGGTTCATTTTAAATGCGAACTGCCGCAAGATTTGATGAAACCGCAAAAATCTATTCAAGAAATTGACGAAGAAATAGATCAATTCGGAGAAAATGAGCTTGAACGAGTTCTGCACGTTGAGGAACAGATAGTTCAGCCGAAAGGTAAAATCGAACAAAGCGACGGTTCAGCGATGTTGTGGTCGACAGAACCGAAACCGGAACACGTCGAGCAGTCCGTAGTAACATGCGATAATGAAGCTTCCGCTGGAACTACTGGTGAAGCGAGAGAGATGGCGAAAACAGATACGGAGGGAACTGATGATGATGCGAAGGAAATCGTGAAAAAAACTCTATTTTCCGGATCAGACGATCTTAAAAGTCGAGAAAAAGAATTCGAACCGGGACGGAAAGATGATGCGGTCGAAGATAAACGGACAGATACCGGAGCGGATGTTACGGAAGAACTAGTAATCGCTAGAACAGTCACGGATGTAAAACATGAACGCGGTGGTGCTATTGAAAAAACGTTATCGAAAGACAATGATGAAATTAAGGAAATACCGACGAGACATCTATCGATGACCGAAGAAACACCGCTTGATAAAACTAAAGTAGGCAACGAATTCGAACTGTTCGAAGATTTCGCGCCGGACGAAACTACAACTCAGATTGCCAATGTCAAAATTGCGGAATCCGAGAAAGCAGCCAAAATTAAATCTGATGAAAAGGTAGATAACGTAGAAGCGGATGAAATAATAAAATGTACCGAAAAATTGTCCGACGCGATTGCAGATAATGATCAAACGAAAGACGGTGTATCTCAAGAGGCAAAAGAAATTCAAAAGACAGTGATTGTCGGACTTTCAGAAGAGGTCGATGTACCACCTAAACTAGATCCGGAATCGGTCTTTGCAATTTTCTCTGCGAAAAAGTATCAATCTACTGATGAAACTGAACAAGAATCGGATAAAGTTCGTTCAGAGCAGACGGAAGATGATGTAGACGAATCAGCGAAAACCGAAAACGACCAGCCACGCAAAACTACAAAAGAAGAAATTAAGCGACAGTTCGAAGGAAGCATTACGACGACAATAACAACGAAAATATCAGAAGTTGTAAAAGAATCGATTCAAATAAAAGATGAAACGAAGAAAGCAGAAACGGAAGAGCCGCTGCACGACGAAAAGAAACATTTCGAAATAGACGAAGAATTGAACAAAGTGTCGGAATCAGTGGAAAAGGAACCGTTGGCCAAAGAAAGTTCGGACGGAAAGGTCCACAAGCCGAAAGACGTGAAACAGAAAGACGACGCTGTTAAATCTGCAATCTCGACAATCGCCGAAGAAATCCTTGTCCCGCAGAAAACCAAACTAGATATAGTCGACTGTACTAAGGAAGCCGAGAAAGAGCGAGAAATTACAACGAAAGAGCCGCAAACAGACGGAAGCAAAGAAACGCAATCGTTCAGCACAGCGCTAACCGTTACAGTTCAATCGTCGGATTCGGAACAAACTGATCAGTTAGCCGGTCCGACCAAGGAAACTAAAGGAAAAACTGTTAAACAAGATGAAAAACTATCCGGCACCACGTTCGATTGGATGCAAAGTGAAACTACGGACGCTGACCGGCAGTGGTCACTAAAGGAATCAGTTTCGGAGGAGATCGTAAAAGATACGAAAGAGAACAAACGGGAATTCGATAAAGACGAAATAAAGGGTGAAAGTAGAGAGTTACTATCGTCGATACTCCAAGCGACTGAACAAATTATTACGGCTACGTTGAAAACACGAGATAAATTGGACGACTCGCAGTTGACTAGCGACATCGATATACCACTGCATGATAAACTTGCTTCGAAATCGGAACAGCCCGGGCCCGATGATAAATCGGAAAATGAACCGGATATACAGGTGAGTTCGCGGAACGTGTAACTAAGCAATATTCTTACATTTCGAATAAAAAATGAATAACGTTGTAAAATTAAATTTTTATATTTAATACGATTAATTTTCGACTAATCGAGGAGGTTCATTTAAATATCGTAACATTAAAATGCCAAAAAAGAAAAAAAAGTAAACATAAATTTAACCGGAGAAATCTTACTACATATACAAATCGGTCGCCTAATTTGATCACTAATAATTGGAAAGAATAAGTGTCTCTTAATTACAGACAGAACTGTAATAGGGTCACATATTACAGACAGAACAAAAACGAAAAAAACAACAAATATCTTACGGTACACACCGCTTCTTGACAGTTTGCTGTTTTTATTTTTACTTCTTCTAATATCAACTGAAATTGTTACTTGATGCGACTACGAGAATATTTCATCCGTTTTATTTCCCCCAAAGGGCGAAAGTCGGCGCTTGTCGTTATCTGATTTTCGAATTTGGCATTATTTCGAAAAGGTAAACCTCCTTCTAATTCTCCCCGCACAATTTTTAAAAGCCTCAGCACGTTAACTATTTAGCAATTATCTCCTCCATCCTCATTCAGTTCATGAAAGACAATTTTTTTTTTTCTTTTTTGCTTTTTGACGACGTCCATAAAAAATATTCAGTTTATCCGATATTCCTATCTCTCATATTCGCAGACTGCACAAACGTACAACTGATAACTCCTACATTCCCACTCCAGTTGTTAAGATATCACACTTTCCTTTCCATCCCTAGCTCTTGGACTACTCTATCCACGTCGACAGGCCTACAAAAAAAAACGAAAAATAACGAATCCGGAAGATATAATGCAAAAAGAAATAGGAACTTGGATCATATTAATTAAGCAATAGTTGGTTGATAACATTAATGAGTGACATTAGATTAGATAAATTAGGAACTGGCTATGAGAATCGACCATTTGTATTTTAGTCCGGGAAAAATAGCGTTTTTATCTTTTTTAGTTTTGTTTTATTGTTATTATTATTTTAGTTTTAGTTTATTTTTTCTCACTATTTATAAGTATGAAAATTAATAGTATAATTGTAAAGAATTATTGTAACATATTTTTTCAATAAACGATGATAAGCGTGTTGGGTACCCGCAGATATGCCTCGCAGGACCACAACTTATTTTTAATAATAATAATAATAATAATAATAATAATAATAATAACGCCGACCATTATTTCGAATTTTACGTTGGTACAATTAAAACCGTTCACGCTGTGTTTGACTACATTTTTTCTCACTTATCACCTTTTGGCTTCTAGAAAACTTGTGATATTGAAGCTTCTTATATCCTTCCAGGTTTAATCTTTTAGAATCATTTCATCTTCATTTTTTCCATCCTACCTTTATAAACGAATTAATGGGGTATCCCGCATTCCTTTGTTTTCGTTTCTTCTCAGCCCCTTTTTTTACTTAATTATTTAATTATTTCTGACTCCATGTGAATGCCTTTCAAGCGATCTCCTCCCGCTTCCTGTCCACTCTTCCGATTTTGCCATTCTTCGCATCTTCTTTTCTTTTGGTGCCATGACCGTTCTCGATTTTAGACTCATCTAACGGCAACCCTCATTAATTCTTTATAGGCACCCCTATCTCACGTTGCCTTATCCATTTTCTTTTCTCTCGTTACTACATTTGTATTGATTTTCTGCAGATTCCTAGTCATATGGACATTGAGCGTGATAAAATAGCAGATTCTTTGGTTCCAGTTGCTGCTTCCTTTTTTAAAAATATTCCATCCTTCAATCTCGCGTCTCTGTGTGAAAAATAACATTTTAAGTTTTGCTTTACTATTCCTCATTATAACGAACGTTCCTTTTACTAATCATCCGTCTGTTTCCTAATCCTTGAGTTTCCTTCGCTTCACCGTTTTGTTATCATTTCTAATATTCGTGTACGTGACTTCTTCTCGGTTTCGTTTTTCCCTTGTTACCCATTCAAATTGCCCTCTTCACTTGAACGAAGTAATGGTATCTGTAATGCTGATATCTTCTTTGGATGTTCAAGTCCCTTCGAGCGTTATTTCGATATTCTCGTCTGCTGAAACTCAAGCTCCGATTTTGTATGGCGATTTGATATATTTACGTGGTCAGAACGCGCAAGCTGAAATTCGAATTGATTGACAGCGCTGCCACCTGATACGTCACAACAATATGCTGTTATCGGATATAGCTATTGAAAAACCCTGTAGATGAAAATTAACAATGCTAACAATGCTGCAATAATTCCAGAATATCGATGTTTTTTACCCTTCGTGTTGTCGTCGCGATAGCCTAGTTGCTAGAGCGCTTCACTTCCGTTAGGTCACAGGTTCGATCCCGAGTGACGACAGAACTTATTACAAATAATTAAATTAAAATACTCGCTAATAATCACGTGGAAGGCAATGGCAACACATGCATACCATCATAGTTTAGTACACACAGCAGACGCACACGGGATTGCACTTGTAGCGCGATAATAAGCGACTGCAATCAGTTCCGGGCGTGGTCTTACGTGCGTACACTCGCGTTGCGTATAACAATTGCCATGAGCGCTGCCTATCCTGTACTCTCTCTCAGTCGTATCGCTCAATTCCGAGCGTCGTGACTACCTATTTGTACATTCAAATTGTACTGAATAGGCAGCGTTCATGCCAATTGCTATACGCAACGCGAGCGTACACACGCAAGAGACTACATTCGGAACTGATTCGTAATCGTTTGATTTATCGATATACAAGTGCAGTCCGGCGTGTGTCTGCTGTGTGTACTGAACTAGCGCGCATATGATGGTATACGTGGTGGTTTGCCATTGGCTACCTCGTGATTATTAGCGAGTATTTATTTATTTATTTAATTCTTGTAATAAGTTCGTCATCGCTCGGGATCGAACCCGTGATCTCCGTAACGGAAGTCAAGCGCTCTAGCAACTAGGCTATCGCGACGACCGTACTGCTAGTATACAAATAGGCAGTCCCGATGCTCGAAATTGAGCGATACGACTCTATGATGATGACACTTACAGCAATAATATATATCAAAGTGCCAACCTTTCACGACACATGACTACTTCAAGTACAAGCGATATTACATTCCTTTTTTTTTTTTTTTTGAACACATCAAACTGCAACTAGAAGAAGAAAAAAATCAGAGAAAACTGCATAGTCTCTGATGCACACCGGAATTACGAATATTTCTTTGTCGAGTTATCCGTTTCTCCTTTAAGAGGTTTCTGACTGCGTTCAACATTTTATTCTTTCCTTCTTCTCTTACAAATTCAACTTCTACACTAATTATCTGTCTTAATAAAAGTTCACTGCCTGGCGTTCATAACCTCGCAATCTTTTTCATAATTCAATTGTCGAAAATTTTTCGTATGTATGATAACAGAGAAATAGGTCTATAAGAACCAACTAGATCTGGATCTTTTCCCGGTTTAGTAATTGGACAAGTATTCTTCTATTGTTCAGAAAAAAGTCCGCAGTTCAAAGCCGAATTTAAAAAAATATTTTATTTTCTACATATCTTAACGCACCGCCACAGGGAACACTTCCAAACTACAATTCAGTTCTTACATTGTGATTTAATATTTTTAATTCGCGACAGCCTAGTTGCTAGAGCGTTTGGCTTCCGTTTCGAAATTATTACGAAAATCAAATTAAATACTCGCGAATAATCATGTGGAAGAATGGTAAACCACTACGTATACCATCATATGCGCGCTGACGACACACAGGACTACTTGTAGCGTGATAAATCAAACAATCACAATATCAGTTGCAAGGGTAGTCTTGCGTGTGTACACATTCGAACTGCATATAAACAATTGCCTAGTATACTATGCCTATGTCTGTACGACTGAAAGGTACGAATAGAGTTAGTCGCCAACGCTCAGAAATTAAGTATGGCACTATATGATATGATTTTTAATAAATTAGAGCTGTTCACTAGACTCTCATACTGCTTATCGAATTCATTTATCCAGTTTGAATTTGCATATTTCATATTAACAGACGGATTTTTAAACCATTTAATTCGTTGCCACATTTCCCGCAGACTTAACCCAGACACTCAATCTGGCTACAGTATCTTCGAGGCTCATTTCTTTTTTTATCCCCTTCGAGGCTTTTTTTTTTTTTCAGTGCCTGTTGTTTCCTTATATTTCATATAATTTTGCACAGTAGGGTCTTGATTAAATGTACGCAAAGCGCACATTTTCTAACAATCCATACATCTTTCTGTCCATCATATCATTTTTATTTTTTCATGTATAATTTTAAAAAAATAAATGAAATAATATAAAAATAAAATTATAGCATCTTTTTGTTATTTTAAAAACTAAAAGATGCTTTTGTCGGTGTGTTTTAAAAGTCATAATTTGGTTTAAACGAGATTTTCTACCTAGGAAAATATTCAAATCGATTTTTAAGAAGTCTGTTTATAACTTGCTGTTTATACTAAATATTTGTAATTCTCTATGTAAGTTTCCAAAATCTCGGTGATAGGGCACTAATAATATTTTTTTTTTACTTTACGTGAATGTTGCGAAAATAAACCAAGTCCCGATTTAAATATTTTTCATTTTAAAATTTTTTTTACACAATTAAAAGTGAAAAAAGGAAATAATACGAATTAAACCTAATAATATAAGACAAAATCACTGGTAGGCGTTAAAAACATTTAAAAAAAAACATATTTCACAAAAATACGAATAAATTTGAAGGGGATAAAAGTGTACTTAAATATACTTCCATACACGGATATCTAAGTTTATCGTAAAAATTACTGATTACTATGCAAATTTTAAACAAACGTCCGTGTCACGAAACAAAACTCCGCAGGAACCGTCCAACTTTAGACTAAAAAAAGAAACATATCCATGTCAATACAAAAACAAAACATAAACGGCTGATTAAAATTTGACGCTGTGCAGTAAGCGAAATAAATAAACGTTTAATAATAACAATGCGATATGCGCACGATTATTTTTAATGCCGTAACATAAATTTACAGACAAATTTCACTTAAAAAATTTATTCCTGAAAATAATTATGCAAAAAGAATGAATTTTAGCGCATTTTCTGAATTCGATTAAAAATATGATTATTATTATGAATTATTACTATAGGAAAAGTTAGTCTGCAAAGGCGATAAGTTTGAAAAGGAAATACGCGTCACCGAAGTAACAACGACCGACGAAATAGCGAAATTGCATGAAAAAACGTCAAAAGAAATCGATATAAAAGAATCGAAATTTTTACCGGACACAACGACGTTTATATACACAAGGAAATTGCAGCCGGAACAGCAGAACAAAGAAAAATTGCCGACAATAAAAACCGAGGTTAAACCGACCAGTGTAGGCGAGAAAGAGCAATGGAGCAAAAGTGAACAACATTCATGCGATGAAAGTGGATTCGAAGATGCAGTCGAGGACAGCGAAATTAGAGAAACGATCCGATCTGAAAAAATTGTCGAAATCGAAAAGCACAAAGGAGCAGATGAAACTTTTACGAAAATCAAGCAAACGGTGATAAAAGATGAACAGCACCAGACCGAGTCCGATGAAAAACTGTCCACCGAAACTGGCGAAGATGGCAAAGTGTACATTGTGCGAAAGACGGTGCGATCCGGCAAATTAACCGATATCGAATCACGCGACCCGTGGGTTGAGGACACCGCCGGAAGCGAATGTAAAATTAAACTAACGAAAGACGACGAAGATCGATTGAAAATCGGCGACAGTTCGTTCGGCGAAGGCGATGAAAAATCGTATATAACCACTAAAATCGACGAAGATGGCAAAGTATACATTATCAAGCGAACGATAACATCGAGAAAAACGACAGTTGAAGATAGCACTGCTGATACGCCGGAATCGCAGACCGAAATCAGACTGGCGAAAGAAGATCTAGATCGGGCGAAAAGCAGCGGCGGTGAGTATTACTGGCCCGATGAGGGTGCATCCGAAGATAGATCCTATACGCATACGGACGACGAAGGTGCCCAAATGTATACCATCAAAAAAACCATACGTACTACGAAAACTAGTGATATCGCAGATGGTGGACTATGCACGTCCACAACTGAAATACTGACGAAGGAAGACCTAGACAGAATAAAGTCGGGTGAACAATGGACCCCGGATGAAACGGAACTTGGACAACAATCATACACACACACGGACGATGACGGCAAAGTGTACATTATTAAACGAACGATAAGATCGAGAAAAAAGACTACCGGTGATACGACGGATGATGAAAGTAACGTAACATCAGAGACTGAAATTAAGCTGACGAAAGAAGATCTAGATCGGATGAAGAGCAGCGGCGGTGAGTATTACTGGCCCGATGAGGGTGCATCCGAAGATAGATCCTATACGCATACCGACGACGAAGGTGGCCAAATGTATACCATCAAAAAAACCATAGGTACTACGAAAACTAGTGATATCGCAGATGGTGGACTATGCACGTCCACAACTGAAATACTGACGAAGGAAGACCTAGACAGAATAAAGTCGGGTGAACAATGGACCCCGGATGAAACGGAACTTGGACAACAATCATACACACACACGGACGATGACGGCAAAGTGTACATTATTAAACGAACGATAAGATCGAGAAAAAAGACTACCGGTGATACGACGGATGATGAAAGTAACGTAACATCAGAGACTGAAATTAAGCTGACGAAAGAAGATCTAGATCGGATGAAGAGCAGCGGCGGTGAGTATTACTGGCCCGATGAGGGTGCATCCGAAGATAGATCCTATACGCATACCGACGACGAAGGTGGCCAAATGTATACCATCAAAAAAACCATACGTACTACAAAAACTAGTGATATCGCAGATGGTGGACTATGCACGTCCACAACTGAAATACTGACGAAGGAAGACCTAGACAGAATAAAGTCGGGTGAACAGTGGACCCCGGATGAAACGGAACTTGGACAACAATCATACACACACACGGACGATGACGGCAAAGTGTACATTATTAAACGAACGATAAGATCGAGAAAAAAGACTACCGATGATACGGCGAATGATGAAAGTAACGTAACATCGGAGACTGAAATTAAGCTGACGAAAGAAGATCTAGATCGGATGAAGAGCAGCGGAGGTGAGTATTACTGGCCCGATGAGGGTGCATCCGAAGATAGATCCTATACGCATACCGACGACGAAGGTGGCCAAATGTATACCATCAAAAAAACCATACGTACTACGAAGACCAGTGATGTCGCAGATGATGGACCATCCACATCCACAACTGAAATACTAACGAAGGAAGACCTAGACCGAATGAAGTCGGATGAACGATGGACCCCGGATGAAACGGAACTTGGGAAACAGTCATACACACACATGGACGATGACGGCAAAGTGTACATTATTAAACGAACGATACGATCGAGAAAAAAGACTACCGGTGATACGGCGGATGATATGCCGGATGAAAGTAACGTAACATCGGGGACCGAAATTAAGCTAACGAAAGAAGATCTAGATCGGATGAAGAGCAGCGGAGATGAGTATTACTGGCCCGATAAGGGTGCATCCGAAGATAGATCCTATACGCATACCGACGACGAAGGTGGCCAAATGTATACTATCAAAAAAACCATACGTACTACGAAGACCAGTGATGTCGCAGATGATGGATTATCCACGTCGACAACTGAAATACTTACGAAGGAAGACCTAGACCGAATGAAGTCGGATGAACGATGGACCCCGGATGAAACGGAACTTGGGAAACAGTCATACACACACATGGACGATGACGGCAAAGTGTACATTATTAAACGAACGATACGATCGAGAAAAAAGACTAGTGGTGGTGATAGCGCGGACATGTCGGGTGAACAACGCAAAACAACATCGAAAACCGAAATTATATTGACAAAAGAAGATTTAGATCGAATAAAGAGCGGCGATGATAATTTCTGGCCCGACACGGAAGAATATAACGAAAAATCGCATATACACACTGACGGCAAAAGCGGTCCTGTGTACACTATCAAAAAAACCGTACGGTCTAGAAAACGGCCTGATATCCAATCGTACGGACCGTGGACTTCAGAAAGGAGAAGCAGACTTGAAGATGAACAAATAAAGGTTGACAACGATGATGAAACTGACGGAGCGGGAAAAGTGTATTACATCGTTAAGGAAACCGGGCAATCCGGAACGTTATCGGATATCGAAAGTAGCGCGTCTGAAACTGGCGACAATGTAAGCCGGCTCGTTAGAATAATGAAAAGCGACAACGTTTCATCGGATGACGAAGAAAAAGAAGCGGCTGATGGCGGATCGGAGTTGCGAACAATTCTAGACGGCGCGGAAAAAGTTGTTCACGTGAAAACAGTACAGATGAGCACGTTAATGTTCGAACGGGAAGAAGAACCGGAGAAAAGCTCGTCGACAGAAGGACGAACGACGAACTTAAGAGAACGGATCATTAAAGAAAGGGCCGGAACAGAAACGGCGAACGAACCAAAATCGCCCGAATTACAGTTAGACACTAGCGGAATGTGCGTCAGATTTACCAGCGCAGATTCGGCATCGTTCGAAAAGAAAAAAACCGTGCCGAAATCTCGAAGCGAGGACGATTTCGATAACGATATCGGACACCGCGAACTAATTGTTCAGCAACGGCATTTCGAAAGCGGCGGTGAAATCGTCGTTGGAAAGACCACCAGTTTACCGTCGCTGGAACAGGATGCGGAAATCGAAAGAGCCGACGAGGAAATATCTAAATCGCTCCCGGTTTTACTGAAGCAACGTGGCTCTTCCGACACGAGCGATGGTCGTTCGCACGACGAACCGAACACCGGGTGCCGAGTGACGGAGAAGAAAACCGAACTGAAAAGTGTCAGCCTTCCAGTGGTAATGGAGGACACGGAAAAATACATGAAATTGCCGCATCTGTACAAGAGCGACAATGTGGAAGACCTATCGGTAACGAAATCTACCGACGCCGTCGGATGCGACGAGGAGAAAAAACCGCCGCAGAGTCATCTGGCGGAAAAACAATCGGCGGCCGACTCGGAGATGGAAATGTTTTACGATTCCAGCGACCAAGCCGGCGGCGGAGACAAACCGTCAACGATGCTGGCCGGAATACGTAAGGAAGCGATGGACATATTGCGAAGTGAAACGCCTTCATCGGAGGACCACGATTCCGATTACGGTAGACCGTTAACTCCACATAGCGACGTCAGTGTAGAGCAAGCGTCCAAGATGACTACGGTGGAAGACGCGCCGTCCGACGATTCGGAATTCGAGATAATCGATTCGACCGAAGTGGCCGTTATACCTTCGAGCTCGCAGCAGCAAGTGCATCGGAAATCGTCGTCCGCGCAACCAACAGAATCCGGCGATGATAAAGATCCGATAAAAAGTTGGGGTAAACCGCTCGGACTACCGTCACCGCAGATTGGTCAACAGATTGATTCAGACTTTCTAATCTGGAATCCGAACGAAGAATGGGGGTCTCCGCTGGGCTTACCGTCACCGGTGCAGTCTAACGGTGCCGGGGGCGGCGACATCGAAATTAATCTGACTCCGCTATCGACGGCAGCGACGTCACCGCAACAGCAACAGGCAGGCGGTAGCACTCCTACGCCGAAAAAGAGTGAGAAGAAATTCGGCAATGGAACTAAGGGTACCGCATCATCGTCCACTTCATCGACAACCGGTGGTAAGTAACATTTGCAACTGTTAAAATATTTACCTTATCTGATCCTCTACCGAAAGCCATAAAAGAAAAAGTTGATAAATCTTAAAAGTACCACCGAGGAGTCATCGGTATTTTTGCAATTCAACACGAAGATACCCTTCCACTTTTTATTGAAGCTTTTCAGAACTACATTACATAAAAATCCCAACGGAATCTACTGCGCACCCACAGCATTGTACAGATGTTCTAATCCTATTCTTGGCACATGCTCGTACACTTAATCACTTTAAACGATACGAATACGCGACGAGGTCAAGTGAGCCCCATAAAACCTTCGACAGCATTACAGTAATTACTAAGCTTTTCATAATGTACTTAATTTAAAAAAAAAAAAAAAAAAAAACATTAAGAGGCCAGTTCCTTTCTCACTGGAATTTGACTTTACCTTCCTAAATATCTCTGCAACCCGATTCGATTTCAAGCTGAATGAAAAAGAAAACCCCAAAATGACGTTCGATTTGAAATGAGCCTAGTTGGAATGCCTGATTCTGTTAGATGACTATTCGCTGCGTGTCGCACTTAAATAACTTAATCAGGGAAATTACAAAAACAAAGATGTTCAACTCTTAAAATAGCTGACTGAATTTTATAAAATATTCTTGTAATAAAAAATTCAAAACGTTCCAAATATCTGAAAATTTTCGTATGTGTTCAAAAAAAACTGCGCCACTTCTGCCTGTCAATATTATTGCCTTGTGAGATGATCCGAAAAGAACCTTATTATCTTTCCTTCGTCTAGCCACATCGAGCCGCCGCTTTAATATAAACAAAATGTTATACCCGCAGCGATACATTTTATAGGGGGTCACAGTTGGGAAACATTTAAACTTTCATATAAAATAATCGAAAGAAGAAAAAAAAAATTTACCAGGAAAATAACTGAAAATAATCACCGCCATCTTAGCGGATCAATCTACAATTTTCAAATTTTCGCTTCGATTTATTATAGGAAGAGAACAGTCTCGATCCAAAGAATCACCTGCTAAAATGTCCGGCAAAGGTTCAAAATGGGCGCCAGTATACGTCGATCTCGCATACGTCCCGCATCACGCTAATTCATTATACTCCAACATAGAATTCTTCAAAAAGGTTCGAGCGCGATATTACGTCTTCAGCGGCACGGATCCAAGCAGCGAAGTATTCAATGCTTTAATGGAAGCAAAAAAAACTTGGGAAGATCAAAATCTTGGTAAGAATTTAATTTAACGAGAACAAGCTAACACGATAATTAAAAAAGAAACATAATTAACGCAAAAATAAATAAATAAATGCAAACTTTATTTTTAGGTCCCTCATTAATACGATCAGTATTTTACTGCGAAACAAAAAAATTTAATTTTTCGGTTTCAAAGTCACATAATGAAATTCTTTCAAAGAGATTAGTAAAATTAAGTAACTTGGATTTTCTACAAAGGAGACCAATTTTCATAGTGTTACTACGTAACTTTGGTTTTCATCTTTTATATTTTATTCTCTATAGTTCTTCCTTCTGTTGGCCTGATCTTTAAATACTACCACTTTCTTACCTTTTTACACGGTTATATAATATATATATATATATATATATATATATATTATTTTTCTCGTCCTTTTTAGCTTATCCTTAACATTTCGAATGTCGAAACGGCCTAGTGAAAATTACTATTATTTAATTTTTAAAAGCTCGGTTATAATAAAATTTCAATTTTAGGAGCAAAAATTTCCAATCTAAAATACGGTTCTTGCGTACAGAACTCGGTTCAAAATTTTTAATTTTAATTCGTTCAATTTTCACGAAGATTGTGACAAGCGAACTAAGCCGAAGAAACATAAGAGATAAGATAGGAGTTTTCCTAGGTGGAAACGCCGGTTTCTAGAAATGGAGAGATAGGAATGGATGAGAGCAGGTGACGTGAGTGGAAGACGCTTAGCAAGGAAACGACAGCACTACACTCAGCGTAATTGCTTTGCTTCATTTTGTTTCTCATTGTTTACCTGGAAATTGAAAATGAATTAGCAGAATAAAGTCCGTTCACTCACTAAAATAATAATACGATACTACCATCAATCTGCTAGCTTACGAAAATAAAGCAGCCTACTATCGATTATTAGTATATAAGGACAGTCAACGAGCGCTCTAGCTTACATTTGTTTCCATTGGATTCCAAAGTTAACGTGAATTTGTTACATTTTTGTTTCGTTATTATATGCGAATACTTCATTATTGACTTATTAAAATGTAACGTTTATAGTAAAGCACTAGTTTTTAGATATTGAGAGGTGGTAAAAAGAAAAGCAAAATCGTTTATATCAAGAGAACCGACGAAATAAGTTGAAAAAAAGACGGAGAAAAATAAACTTAGAACGATTAAAAATCTCAGGAGGAAGTGAGTTGGGACTAACAAATTAGAAGGAAATTCAAAGAGTAATGAAAAGGAAAAAGAAAGAGCACATTTACGTACGAAACTATAAGAAAAATTTTTGATAAGAAGAAACAGGTTTTGTGAAACCTTTGCATAAATAAAATCATATCAGTTGAGGTTTTTTTTTTTTTTTTTTTTTATGGGTACGCCAACGAAGAGCAACAACCCAATCAGCTAAGGAATCTAAGTGATAGTTCAAAAGAAGAATAACATATTAGATTTCAATCTGGTGCGAGATTGAATGAATGAAAGAAGCTAGAATAGGAACAACTGACAAGGAAGGAAATGAGAGAACATAAGAGTCATTGTATGGAGTAGGAAGACGAAGATCCAAAAGCAGAGAGTGAGGAACATTCGAAGAAGACGTGATTGATATCACATAGAAAAAATGAGTCCTCTGGGTGAAGAGGGCACCGCGGAGAAGAGACGAGCGAAAAACGATAAAGCGACGAAGGGAGATCAGTTAAGGTTAAATTATGATGCCTAGAGTTGATTGTTACGTAGCTATTGCTGTAAACCCTAATCGATATCACCGCTGATCCAACGAAGCAGTAAATGTGAGAAAAAAAAGAAATAACGCAATGCAGCCCCCAGTTCAAAGAATGAGCGAGTCACCCTAACACGAGTACATTCGAGAGAGAAAGAAACGTAATAAATGTACCGAAACTCGATAGTGGTTTTGAGCACTTCAGCAAAAATTTATCAAATAAGGAAAAAGTAAAAGAGGAATACACTGAAATTATAAAGTTAGTCAATTGATTTAAATGTTTCGTCTCCTATATTAGAGGAAAGATGAAGAAAGTAATAAAGAATATTTGCGGAAGAAGAAAAGAAATAGAAGTGAATAGAAAGAAAAATATTAGCCTCGGATCTTTTTACTTTTCTTTTTTCATAATTATAGAAAAAGGAATTAATTTATCTGTACATTACTAGAAATTGAACGAGATAAAAAGCCAATGAAGAATGAATGAGAACCAATGTCATTAAAAGAGACTATCGGCTCGATGGTCGTAGAAATATTTTTAATTAAAGAAGAAATTAAGGAAGAGGAATTAGGAGTAAACAAAAAGGCAGGATTATCATTAGCAGGATTTGAGAGAATATTATGATTTGCAATAGAGTTAGTCAGAATATGGACAAATTTTCTCAGAGCCCACCCGAAACAAGGAGACGAGATACGAGATTATACGGAAAAGGAGCAAAACTTTTTTTTTTTTTTTTTTTATATCTTTACATCAGGACTGGCCTTATTAGGCCATTAACCGATTATTCTAACATTATCAACACAATGGCGAATACAATGCAAACGCTACTGTACACAGTATATGTAGATTATTGACCACTGCCAATATTCTATCTTATTCTAACTTAGTGATACTATATGTTAATTTAAAATGATATATTTAAATTAAGTCGGGTGGCTTTTGGCGTTTAAGTCGCCTACTGCCAGATAATGCGTCTACCAATTCCAACATCTCCAGATTCTCATGATGACGTAAGCGGTCCTGGTGTTTTAAAGCAAATCGGGCAATGGCTTCATTGATTGTTTCAATCCGCAAATCGTTGTGCAAGGTATCATTTCTTACATACCACGGTGCGTTGGCGATGGAACGTAACAATTTATTCTGCACCGTTTGGATTACCTTTCTGTTTGTCGGCTTTGTGCATCCCCATAATTGGACACCATATGTCCAGATAGGTTTGATTACTGCCACATACAGGAGCCTCTTATTTGCAAGGCTAAGCTGAGATTTAAATCCCAGCAGCCAATACAATTTATTAATACGAATTTTCATTTCTTTAGCTTTCATTTTTACATGAGGCTTCCATGTAAGTTTCGCATCAAGATGAATTCCCAAATATTTCGTTGAGCTGGATTGTAATATCGCTTGTCCGTTTACCGTCACCGGAATACAGGTCGTTCTGCGAAGTGCAAAGAAGGAGCAAAACTGAGGACGTTTATAAGGAGCTTTTATGTTACGGTTTTTATGGGAAGACAGCAGTGCCGGATTAACCACGTAGCAAGAGTAACAATTGCTACGGGCCCCGCGTATCCAGACCTGCCTCCGCCTGAGCGTAATTTTTTGAGTGAAACTTATTAAGTCGTGGTATATTGAATTTACTTGAGATATCACTAAAACGTGAAACGTTACACCTTTTCCAACCAAGACAATCCATTGCAGACAATTGGTAACTGATTATTTCGTTGGCGAAAATAAAACACATAATTTCATAAGATGAACGTACAAGTTCTACAAAAAGTCGCTCGTATAAATGTATAGAATCTTAATCGGCCTGATAATTGGCTCTACAAAAAGTCTGACGTGTGTGAGCATTCTTACTCAACACTCAGTGTGGAAGCGTAGTAGAATTGAAATAGCTCGATTCGAAATGTTGAAATTGTCTATTTATTTGTAAGACTTACAGTTCACATTATTTTCATTATAATTTAGCAATCATATACCAAAAAATTATTTTCTAGTGATAAGTCTATGTAAGTTATAAAAGTAATGAAAGATTTCCTGCAATTAAATTTTTCATAACCGTTAATCCTGACATAGTAAGATCGTTACCAATTTCGTTCACAGATAATTTGCGGTGTGCCCGGTTCAAATTTTTGGAAAAGATTGTGACCTGTTCCATCATGGTATTAAAATAAGCTAAATATTTTTTAAACTGGGATAAATGTTATTTTTTTCGAAAAGAGCTCTCAAAGGATATGCTCCATTTTGATATTAAAATAAGCTGAATATTGAGACAAATTCGGCGGCCATGACGATGCATGATCACGCTGCCTGAGTTAGAAAATAAAGATAATAATTATGATAAATTCCAGACTATGTTTTTTGACAGTTTCTCGGGCAAATCATTTCAATTTCTCAGGCTTCCTCGGGCAGCGTTCAACGTATGAAAGTATACCAAAAACTTAATAGTGTTTTCGGAATATTTCGACAGTTAAAATCTATTACAGTAGAAGAGATTTTGAAAAAAACTCCAATTATGGCCAATGCTTATGTAAATGATTTGGAAGACAGTCTAAACGACGAATTAGTACAGTTTGCCGAGCTACTGAAAACGGCTGCGGCTAGTGCGATTGACAGTTCATAAAACGAAGCTCTGGAAATTCAATATTATAAATTCCTAATGGGAAATTCATTAGAATCATGTTTGCCCAATTTAGAAATTGCTTTGCGCATTCATATGTCTCTCATGATCACTAACTGCAGTAGCGAACGTTCAGTTTCAACATTGAAGCGTATAAAAAATGAATTAAGGTGGAACACGATGAATCAAGAACGTCTGAATTATCTCTTTTCGATGAATATAGAATATGATTTGCTCAGAGAAATTTATGGGAATATTATTGTCTCTAAATTCGCCCACATTAAATCTAGAAAAGTTACTTTGTAAAAGTTTAAAAAATAATAAAAGTTCGTCGTTATTAATCGTCAGTTTTAACATGTTAGTTTCTTATCAAAATTATTTTAAATTGCCAGGGCAATCTCAACTCTGGCTTTTTGTACTTGTCAAAGGCCAACCGGGCCTACTGTAATCTACTTTACCATTAAACACTAACATAATTTGTAACCTATAGATGGCAAATAAACATGTTGAGAATTGAATTATTGTTATACCATATTATACTTAAGAACTCAGTAGATCAAGGGCCCCTCGATAAAATTTGCTACGGGCCCCGCGCTTGCTTAATCCGGTACTGGAAGACAGATGTAGGACGAGGAAAAGAATTAAAGAGAAGGGAGGGAGATGATAAAGAAGAACTTAGAAGAAGTATTGTGGCACTCATGGGAAAAAGCATGAGTGACTAAATTGTTATTTTTAAATTCCTCGTGGAATGAGATATTTTCAAACGGCATAATGCGTTGAATATTTTTTTGTCTAATCCATTCAGAGCAAGATCGATCAAAGGCAGAGTGTACGCCTTTATAATTACAGCAGACGGGCGCGGTTCCTGTAAGTTACAGCATTCTAATATAGTGCTTAGAAGTGCAGTGTGAACAAGTGATAAAAGATCTACGAGAGTGCCTCGCTTTGTGCCCAAAAAGAGAACATTTGGAACACTATAATGAGCAAGAAAGGAGTTAGCGGGGAAGTAGCAGGTGAAAATTTGATTGAGATATGGTGTCCGCTTTGAGGGCAAATATCTGAAAAAATAAATAAAAATAAATAAATAAAAGAAACACATTTCTTACTATCTATACCAGACCACAAAACAATTTAAGAAAAAATAAAAGCCGACGGTTGAAAAGAAAGTTCTGAAGAAAATTATACATATATATATATATATATATATATATATATATTTCAAGTCAATTTCTCCTGGACAAAGAACGCTACTTATAACCTTGAACGTTTTAAATGAAAATGATAAAATTAAAAAGGAAAAAGAGGAAAAGAGAAAAAAACTATAAAAATTCTACAATGGACAAATTAGAGCATTTATAATTGCGAAAAACGAAAATCTTAAAAAAAAAGACTGCCTGAACTAAAAACAAACATTTCCCGCCTCCAGGGCATAAAATTAGGATTACTGGAATTATAGCAACATGTCGATGTATGAAAATCGATTTAGAAATCCTAATTCTTACAGCAGCAATGCACTGCGAGCCTGATTGTGTCTGCGTACTTCTGAGTAGACGTTTTTATTTATTTTTTTTTTTTAATTGGGCTCGTCAACCAAAGACCTTCACCCAGAAACAATTAAACGAAAACGAAAGTTATATAGTGAGATGATCAGCTATCGTTAATAAGAAGGAAACAATGGAGGGGATAATAAGTGTAGAAGGAAAAGACAGGATATAACGAGCACAAAAAGGAGCAGGAAGCCCCAGCCCAAGCAAGTGGGAATACAGAACGTTTTTAATTTATACGCTGTTACTGTAATAACTCAAAGGATATCTATAATTAACGATCAACTAAATAGCATGCACCATATATCAGATAATAACGTTGTCCTTTGCGTCCCTTCTTCTTTATTTCAAAGTAGGTTTCATTATGCAATAAATAACAATTTTCAAACGGCAAAAACTTACCGTTCATTTCTCCAATATGAGACCGCTTTATTATTTCTCCGATAAGTAGAAGAAAATAAGTAATGAAAATAAACGTAAAACTGCTTTAAAACATTATAAAACATAAACGTCTACCGAAACATACACACCGTGCTGTTAAGCGGCCATATCATAGCGTAAAGAATATGAAAAGTTTGTTTTTTTTTTGTTTGACTGTCGTCTATTGAAGTCGCTGGGCAAGAAAATTGTAGTTTGTAATTAAATTATTGAATTATTTTTCATTTTTTACGATCTATTTCTCGATTAGCACTGTTGTATTTTAAATTGCACGTTTCACATTTCAACGTCCGCGCTATAATGAGCACAACGGATGTTAGATCGAATTTTACAAATTCAATTAAACGACATGTACGAACTTTCAGAAGTAACAGTCATTCCTACATACGATACGGACGCACTGGGTTATTGGATCACCGAAAATGAAGACACGCTGGTGAAATTAAAAATCGATCTTTCACCTTCGGCTAGTCGCTGTACTATTAACTTACAGGATCACGATACCAGCTGTTCGGCGTATAGATTAGAATTTTAATTTTTCTTAATTTTTTTCGTTCTTATTTTCGCACTATCGCATTAAAAAAGAAATAAAAAACGAGCAAAAAAAAAAAAAAGAAAAAGGTAAATTATAATTAATTAATTAATACAAAAAAAAAAGAAATCGCGTAAAATTTTTAGTACGTTTCCTCCGCTGATTTCCTTCCTCAGTACATAATTTTTCTTTCTTTATTTTTACTAATTATTTATGTAGGCGTGCTCAAAGGTGCGATAGTTCCTCTGCACTTGAAATAAAGATAATCCGAGAGTGAACGAGAGAGAGAGAGAGAGAGCAAAAGGATGAGTGTGATTTTTTATACTATCGACGATGAAAAAAACGTGCCATCGGACGTAGGTATATTACTTTTAAGTTCCGCGCGCGCGATACGATACCGACAACGCCTGCACTGGAATCCACAGACGACCGTAGAATCAGGTGGCAGGCGTTTGCATAGACTGATTTTTATTTGTGATACGATATTGTTAATAATAGAAGACGCACGATCGAAGATCAGAAAAGTACGCCTTTAACGTATTTTAATTTTAATTTTATCCTATTATATATCAATCGTTTTAATTTTTTTTTTTTTTTTTTAGTTTTAAAAGTATTTACATCGACGACACGTGATCGTTTACAATTTATTAGAGATGGAAACTGTGCTCGGGTCATTTAGTTTTTTTGTCGATATGATACGAAATACGAAAAAATACTTATAAAAATTAACCCGTTTGACGGATAAAGAGTTCTCTCTCATTTGAAACGAACAAGATTCGACGTCGGAATCAATTTTTAATTTTAAACGTCAATTGAACCGTTTATCGAAGATACAAAATAAGTATATATTAACAAATCTTTATATTTAGGAAAGCAGCGCCGTGCAAATAGTCCAAACGTAGCTTTGAAAAAAACCAACAATAAAAAAAGTACATACATACCGGGAAAGTTGAGAATATCCATCGCTAATGTAGACTTCCATTTTAACGTACACACGACATTCGTAAAATTATAAAATGATAAAATATAATAACTAAACAATTAAAAAATGTTCCTTTATTTCGATAAGGTAATTTATTTATCATTTTCACAACTAAAAAGAAATAGAGAAGTTCGCAACTATATTAGTTCAGACACGGTTTTTTTCTTCTTCTTATTGATGGGTCATAATATATAGCCTTTTCCGCAAAACATATCCAGCATCGATCTGGAAGGATATGACTTAAATAAAAAATATCTCTAAAAGCACAAGCATACATTTCAGTTCAATGCACGAAACGTAACTAGAAATAACACGACAATTTATAATAAATCTAAAGGATGTTATTTATGGAATATTGGTAGCAGTAAACGTTTGTTTACTTTATTCGCCGTAATGTTCCATGTTCTACGTCTCAGCAAGCGGATAAATTAGTTTTTAAAATAGCCGACTTCTTACCCCAAAAGTTCCAAGTCAAAACTATATTTTCTTGTTAATTATTAAACAGCGTGATTTATGAAAACTCTCCTAAGAATGGCAAAAAATATTTAAATCAATGATCTTATTCACGAAGAATCCGAACAATCGCGGATCCACGAGTCCGACTTTTTGCGTAACACACGACCATTTTCCATTCCGCACAACCGATAAATTTCATTATTAATTCCGAGGTCAATTGATGCGAAACATTCGGTAAAACAAAAATGACTAATTAATTAAATATAAACTGCTCAATTATTGCTGAAAAAAAGAATTATACATTTAAAAGAAGAAAAACATAGTCTTATCTAATTTTTCTTTAAAATAAAAGAAACTTATTCATCGAAAAAAAAAACATTTAAGCAAAACAAGCGTAGTCTTACATTTCAAAGAAAAACAACACACACCGACCGTTTCGATTGATCAGTGCTCACTTCTAAATGTGTAAAGCGTAGTAATGATGGAATCATTAACTTTCCCGGTGTAAATACAAATTCAAATTGCACTGTTCAAAATTATACTATTTCCATCTTTTTGAGGTGAACATCCTACCGCAACTGAAAAAAATACGTAAAAATAAAAAAAAAAAAAAATCTCCATTTAAAGGCGAAATAAAAACTTGTATGTCGCAATACAGCCGTCATAATTGTTGGCTATATTATTTCCGCTCTTCAAATGTTATCGTATGTTTTAATAATCATAGCGTGTTATTCAATATTGTACAGCTTAATATAACAGGGGTTTTTTTAATTTTTCCGTTTTACAAAAGAAAATATCTATTAAACCATACACGTTTTATTCTTCATTCACCTTTAGATAATTACATAAATAAAATCGCAAAAAAAAACAACATGAAAACAGGCAGAAAAAATTAAAGAAATGCCTGCTAGTTTTAGATAACTTCATCATATTCATGGCCATGTGTATATACATGTATATACATAAATATGATACACATCGCCATGAATATATAGTTACACCAAATTGGTTAACCTTTTTATAATTTGTTCGAGCATGTTTTTATTTTTTGAAATTTTTTCATTAATCGGAGTTTAACGTACACTGTGAGCTTATCATTTTCAATATGAAATATCAAATCATCTTTAAATATAATTACATCGTAGCTGTTTAACGCCTATTTTTTTAATCGGTGACATCGTCTATACAAATAATTTTATTTTTTACAATACTAGATCTTTTTTGTATCGTAAACAAAAGCGAACTTTTTTTTTCTTTTTTTTTTCTTTTTTTTAATTTCAAAACCTAAAGTACTTGTTTCGTAACTTCATATTTTTTTTTTGTATTTTCTAAAGTCATTTGATGACAAAACATAATGATAATTAATTTTTTTATTTCCAATCATAATATATTTTCCTACATTATGAAAAATATTTAAATATGCGACACGGAAAAACGTTAGAATTATCTTAATTTTTATAGTTTCTCGCACAGATCACACTAGCAATGATATAATGTAAACATGTTAAACTGGTCTCGATTATTATTCGCGTACTTCCATAGAAATATAGTTATTTATCTATTTTCATGTAAGTTAAATAAGCGCATTTAAATAAATCACCGTATTTAACACTCAACCAAAATTATTGCAAAATTTATTTATTTTGTAACGCAAAGTTTACAGTTAAATTTAAATTTAATAAACGACGCTACAGTGAAGGACAAGTGTATATTTATATTCCTTTTCGAATTGTTTGAAACTTTTATGTCAGATTTAAGTAGCTTTTTCGGTTACGCAGTTTTTTGGTATCACCGACGTTTTAACAGTAGCGGTTTGCATAAAAACTGACGTAAATCGGCTACTGTTATACGATTTTCCCAATTACCAAAATCGTACAACTAAAAAAGCAACTACGCATTTTTTAATTTTAAATTACGGAAAATTATCAGAGAAAATATTTCCAATTTTCAATACCCGCTTAATTAGCAATTAAAGCTAACAAACACAACATCTAGAATCTGAGAATTCACTGTAAGGTAATTTGCATCACCGATACAAAAGCTGCATTTTAATTTTCAATTAATTCCACACATATTATACACCTGTAAGCTTTTGAAATCTGATGATAAATCCCGTTCCCAAAAAACCGAAATATTTATCTTTAATATGTGGATATTTTTTTTTTGTTTTTAATTTTATAAAATGTTCGAATCGGAACAATAAGTACTTTTTTAAAATTATCGATAAAAACATCGGTGTTCATTTCATCTGAATTACTTCCCTGCCGTAACAATTTTAAAAACTCCAATCAATAAATTTCAAACAATATCCCCTCTACGTCTTATTATTTTACTCGAAAAGAACAATAATACCATAATGTCTTCCAACTAAAGCAATAAAATCAACTATTTCAAAAATGTACAATTCAAAATACAATTTCAGTTAATAGTAATTTGTTTTAAAAAGTATTTACCCTTTTTTTTTTTTGTTTTTATTTTTTGTGATAACGTTAAACACAACATATGATGTACATATTCACTATAGATTATTAACTTCATTTCAGTTACCTTTCACTTGCTTTAAAAAATAAACAAAAAAAAAAGAAAAAAAAAACAATTATCACAAAATATTAACAATAACGATATATACAAATCACTATCCGATATACACGTATGTTCTTAATTATGTAAGTAATAATAATAATCTCGTTTATTGAATAACCGCTTTTTATCGTATACGTTATATTATACGCTTTATTTATATTATTTAACTATATTATTTCTTAGTAATTGTTTCCGATATAAATATATAATACATCGATAAAATAAAATACTTTTTATTAGTGTACGTATAAAGAGTTGAATTTAATAGTTATAAACATAAATCAACTGTGTAGATCCGAATAATCGGAAAATTTTGTAAAATAAATAAATGTTTGGAATAAAATTCATTTTAACAATGGAATTGTTTAAAAAAAAAAACTACCGACTTCGAGATTTACTGTATACAAATTTTAAAAATGTAGTGAAAAGTGAAAATTAACTATTCGATAAAAAATAAAGTTACAGTAAAATATATACGTTAAAGGGGGGATATTTAAACAAAACTAATACACATTAGAGTCGATAGAAAATTCACACTACATCAATAATTAAGAACCATATTTAATCAGTATAATAACACGATCACACGTTTTTTTTTTTTTTTAAGCCAAATACTGAAAACATCACGAATTAAAATACGGTTCCCAATTATTGCCTCAAATTGAATTTCGTGTATCAAGAATACAAGTATTAACGTTATTTACGAATAATCGTAATATCTTTATTTAAAATAACTCACAAAGGAAACGATCTTTGCTAGTTCCGTTCAAGCGTTAAACTTTGTTTCAAATTTTCAGAAAATCACGATTCTCACTACGGACCCGGGTGTGTTCCGCGACGATAAAACTAATTGAGTAAACCAAGCTAAAAAAAAAAAAAAAAAAAAACTAAAAATACATAAAAACCGGTACGATCAAAAAAAAAAAAAACGTGTACTCATTCGACCAAGGCCGTGTCCACTTACCCCCTCTCCCATTAAAACTGAAATAGTGATTATAAATGCACAAAAATCTGAAAAAACCAAAAATTTAAAATAAACATTGATGATTTTTTAGGGTGTTCTTACATTTTTAAAAAAAAAGAAGAAAAAACATGCTCCATATTTTTAGGTATATCATTAATATCTTAAGGAAAAACTTTTTATTACGAGTATAATCAATAACATATGTAATTTTTATTAATGTTCATATACGGGGTAATTCATTTAAATAAATTATTAATATATAAATCAAAATGATGGAAATTATTAATAGTATGAATATTAGTGAAAAATGTATTATTTATTAAGAATAAATATGCGAAGAAAATTTTCAAACCCTCTCTTTTTCAAAATTCTGGACACGGCACTACAGTCGACCAACCAAAATTATAAAACTAAGTACGAAAAAAAGAAACCGGCATTATGTAGCGACAATAAGGTATGGTAAAAAACGGCGAGAAAGACTAGAAATAATCATTTTAGTTTTAATTCTATATGGGAGGAATCAAAATAGCGATGACCAGGACTATTTACCATAAAACAAGCGAACACCATCTCATTACTACAATTAACCTTCCACTAGTCGCGCCCACCTCAGAGGTGCATGATTTTTTTATTTTTAGTGTCACAGTTGGTTGCCGTGTTTCAGCGCGCTCTCTGGTTCACTATCCTCCTAACTTCCGTTTCTGCGATTGCCAGTCACGTCCCCGTCACCATCGGAGCTTCTCAGCGTCAGCGGCTAGTTTTGTCACCTTACAGGTGCAGCGCAACTATTCATGTAAGTTTTCCGGATAATACATAGGAAACAACTATCACGTGGACAGTCGGAGGGCCTTTCTACGTCAATTGGCCAAAGGTTTGGTAACGGAAGAAATGATTCGAAGAATCAGTGAAGAAAGATCTCCGTCCATAAATCTACGGCTACGGTTGGCCGAGGTCATCCAACAGCCCCTCCAGAGTGTCGCACCAACACCGCAGGAACGCACCAATGGGAAAAGAAAATTGTGTGCGCCGTGTTATCAGAACAAAGAGAGAAAAAGCACGAAATATTCTTGTGTTACATGTGGCAAATACTTGTGTTTGAGTCACATAACTACAATTTGCAGTGAATGTAACGGGGGACTCGAAACATAGCTCCGGATGAGGAATCTGCCAGTTTCTAAGATAATTTATTACTGAAACTCGTGTGATAATGTGGTCTGAAATTACCAACATGCCTATTTGAATTTTTTCTCATTTTATTATGTTCTGTGATTTTTTTATAGTAATGTACATGAAGAAAATAACACTATTCCTACTATTTTTCGTTCAAGTATGTGATGTGCATTTTAGTCATAACTAAATTTACGTAAAGTAGATAGGTACTCATGTTTGGAAGTTCCTCTACGTACCTACTTGATTTAAAATTCAATAAATATATCTTTTAGAAAATATATATATATATATGAATATTCGAATGTTCTTTACTCCTGCCCTAGATTTAAAACGGAATCTGTTGCTTGGGCATTTTTCTCCCAGCAAAAACAGAGTGTGCGCCTGTCAGGTGCAGCGCGACTAGCGGAAGGTTAACTGATTTCTAATAAGCTGACAACTCGAGATTTTTCATAAGTCGCTTGGCGCTCAATAGTGTTCGATATAATCCACACTCATTCAACACGGATAAAAGACGATATCGGCGGTAACCAGAATATAATATCACCGAAAAAATAAATTTCAAAATCAAACGGTATTATGAGATGGTACACATATCAAATCCCGCATCAATACCATTTTTTATCGAGTAATTATTTTTTACTTTTCAGTGCATTTTTATTTAATTTTTAGAGTAAATGTTAAGTCGGTATTTCTTTTGAAAAACAAATTTCTTTTATAATTTTTAGTGTATATATTTTTGGACGATAATAGAACAGTCGAAAATGCTATGCTACCTTCTATGGTCTAACAGACCCAAATTTTAACTGTTAAAATTTGTGGTCGTACATTTTACAAAAATATCGCATGGCAAAAATGAACTGTAAATTTGAAATGCTGCCACTATATAGGTACATATTTACCGTCAACTAAGCATCGAAACCGCAAATAACGTGTTCACCACTGTTGTTAACACAACCTGCCGTCTAGATGATGTAGAAAAGAATGTAACATAAAAAATATTGTGAAAGAATTTTATAATTTCCGTTATAAGTTTAATTACTGTTTTAATAAAAAAAATAAAAAAAAAACAAAAAAAACGCAAGTAATCAACAGTTCCGGCTAGATCAGACAATTTAGTAACAAATAATTTTAACACATTCTCCTTATACAACCAGAAGATATTTTCAGTTTAGCGTTACACATTAAAAGTATTTTTCCCTTTTCCTCATCTATTTAGGGCACAATTGACGTGCACAAAAAAAAAAAAAAAAAAAAAAAAAAAAACATTTAGCGCCCAACTGAACGCATTATATTACTAAAAAAAGAACGCCAACAAAATTAATGAATAGTTCCATTATAAAATAATGAACTGATCAATGCGAAATTTTCAAGAATTATATATGTGTGTATGTATCTTTTAAAGATGCAAAAAAAAAAAAAAAATCGTACAGTCCGTTCCATAGAAGCTAGAGTTATTTTTTTTTTTAATCAACGTATTTTCTTCGTTCGATCATAAGAAAATTGTAAAACCTTCGAAATTTTAAAATTAAAAGGTCCGAATTTTAAAAAATGTGAAAATTAATTTTTAAGAATTTTTTTTTTTTCTAAATTCCACAGCTAGTTCCATGTACACTATTGATTTTTTTTTAAACCAGTATTGTGAGGTCTCCAAAATAAAGGAAAAATATAAAATTCGAAAAATTTTGATATTTAGTAAAGTAAGTCCCATACCCTTTTGGCAGGGCGTCGAGGATTGTGAAGTTAAGGTTCACAGTGTACTAAAAGCCCAACAGCGTTAATGAAAGTAGGGGACCCAATTCCTTTCTCTCGGCCGCCTTTACTTTCCCAGATTTCTCTGGTACCCGATTATTTCAGGCTGGGTAAGGCTTGAGAGCGATTCGGATCCGGAACTAGACAAGTCTCGAACTCGTGCCCTCTCTGACTTAGTAGCTAAGCACCTTAACCACTAGGCTACCGCGATACCTTCTGGTATTTAGGGACAAACATTTGTAAAAATACACGCTTAAAGCGGAAGGAGTGGAAACTAAAAAAAAAGTCCACAGCTCTTTCCATGGTAGCTAGAGGGTCACCCTCTTTTTTTTGACTGATGTATTTCAATCGATAATATACAGGGAAAAATATACAAGACCCCCAAAATTTTAGAATTAAAGGGCTCAAAATTTGAAAAATGTGAAATCAAATTTAAGAAAAAATCATTTAAAAAAATTCCACATCCAGTTGTATATGAGTTATGGTATTGATTTTCTTTTTAACCTGTACAACACCAAGATCTCTAGAATACGCGGAAAAGATAAAATTCGAAAAATTTTGATATTTAGGGACCAAAATTTGGCAAAATACACGCATATTACAGTAAGACTGGAAACTAAAAAAAAATCCCACAGCTCTTTCTATGGGAACGAGAGAGTCGTTCTTTTTTTTAAATGATGTATTTCAATCGCTAGAAAATAGAAAAAATACGAGACCTCCAAAATTTTAAAATTAAAGGATCTAAATTTTGAAAAATAATTTAAGCTTACTAATTCTGAAAGTTAACAGTAACTTAATATATTATTGCTTATATTCCAATAAAAAAAAAAAAAAAAAAATCACCATTGCATTTAAAAAAATAAATATTGGTTATATTACACATTTTAAAAATAATTAAATTTAACATCATATATTACCCCACCAGCGGTTTCAGTTTTTCAGATATTTTAATCTAAATGTCACTTGTTTTTGACTGACGTATTCATGTACTCCTTTTAAAAAATATATATATATATATATATATATATGTGAATGCTGCAGTCCTTATGAAAATTTACGAAGTAAAATAATTTGAACTCCGAAGGAACGAAGCGGCCAGCGAGACCAATCCCCTAGTATACATATATATATATATCTTACAAAGCTGCAAGTACAACCAGTTCTATAGTAGCTAGAGTTTATTTTTTTTTTTTAGTTGACGTATTTTCTTCGTGAAATCATAAAAAATTATAAAACCCTCAAAATTTTAAAGTTAAAAGGCCCAAATTTTGAAAAATATGAAAATTATGTTTTAAGAAAAAAAATTTCAAAAAATCCCACAGCCGGTTCTATATGAGTTACGGTATTGATTTTCTTTTTAACCTACATACTAAGGTCTTCAGAATACAGGAAAAATATAAGAGTCGAAAAATTTTGATATTTAGGGAGCAAAATTTGGGAAAATACACTCCTAAAGCGGTAAGACTGGAAACTAAAAAAAAGTCCACAGCCTTTTCCGTGGGCTAGACTCCATTCGCAATGCTAAAATTGATACTGTGCAACGCGACACGAGCGTACCAATTTTTTTGCTTCTATCCATATCTGCGCCAGTAGATTGTGCTAGCAGATGTTAGCTGTACGCTTGATGTCCTAAAACTGTTAACAATTAACATTTAGCCGGTTTTGCTGTAACTATGGGAGTTTGAATTTCAATGTTCTAATATATTATAAAGTGTATGATGTACCACACTTGTATTACATAGTTATATTAATTGCATCCGAAAGTATAACTACGTATATTGTACGATATATTCTACTACATTACTCTTTGTATTGTAATCGATATAAAAATAAAGTTTTATATGTAGTTCAACTTTAATTTGAAAAAGTTCGGATATTACACAGCATTATGCATCGAGCGAAAGATTATATTTACAAAATAGTTATAAAAGCGACTAACAATGAAAATTTGAGAAATTATCTTCTATATGCAGTATGTAATGGTTTTCAAGTCATGGTTCCAACATCATAGGGGTTTGAATATTAAAAAAAAAGTTGTCGATTTATAAATGCATAGTTAAAACATTACAGTTATTATTTAAATATACCCGTATGGTTACGAATTTTTTTAAGAAGCATTTTGTAATAATAACGATGAGCAGAAATAATGGTAATAAATGAAATAAAGAATTACAGGCAAATAAAGTTCAGAAAAAATCTTACGGCAATACAACAAATTATTCAACTAACAACAATTTCAGAAACCATAATTATACTCTCGAACGTAGAAAAAATGTTGTCTATTATTTATGAACTTATTTTGTATAGTACATCGAAAAATGTAATACAAACTGAGACACGGGATTTCGGAAGTAATTAAGGTGCTTTAAAAAAATTTAATGGTAAACGATCTTTACATAATGTTTACAATTACATTCAGTTAAAAGTTGTGTCTATTTAAACATTATCATTAAATACATATTCAGATATGCAAATATAAAAACTGAATTATGCAAATTTTAATTAAATGTACAATTATGATAAGGAAGACGCGTCTTTTTATAAATAAGTAAATAAAAACTCGCAAAGCATTGACGATTTTAATAAAATGTTATGTGAGTTCCGACGGCTAATCTCTGTGGAAATTGTTCACGTAAATAATGTTTTTTAAATCATTTTCTCCCGAAAATAATTATTAAATTTATGTTTACTTCGGTTGAAATTATAGTTTTGCTTTTCCCTCCAATTCACATCTTTTTTTAAACCTTCGCTTTTTTTCACATAATTATAATGAACTAGTTTTATTTTTACAATTTTTATTTTGCACGTATTTATTTTAAATAATTTTGAGTTAAAGTTAGTAGTAAGTGTATAAAAAATATTTCACATTGTTTAAAAATAAAACAATTATTAATACTTTCTACATAATTTATTATAACATTAAGAAAATTTTTTTAGATATAAAATACATAACATTTGTTTAAATATTTTAAAATAAAAAGATAACTACGCTGTTGGTTTTAACCTCTAGTATACGCATGTGATAATGAATGCCTTAAGCATTAGACTCGCAAACATTACCACTAGACCACCATTTCACCTAAATAATTAGATCTAAAATATTGTAATATAGTATTATATATAAAAACAGTGCGATCGTGAAACATTGCAAAGTATCAATTTTAGCATTGCGAATGGAGTCTAGCTTTCCGTGGTAGCTGGAGGGTTTTGTTTAAATGATGTATATCAATCACTACAATATAGAAAAAGTATGAGACCCCCAAAATTTTGAAATCAAAGGGCCCAAATTTTGAAAAATGTAAAAGTCAAGTTTTAAGTAAAAGATTTTTAAAAACTTCTACACATACAGCCGGTTCTATGTGATTTACGGTATTGATTGTCTTTTCAACCTGCACATTAACGTGTCTCCAAAAAGAATTAAATGTATCACAATCCCCGACGACGCCCTGTGAAGGGTATAGGACCTACTTTACTTTACTTTTACTTACTTTGTATTCCTTCACATATATTACCCTACTAGCGGTTTCAGTTTTCCAAATATTTTAATGTAAATTTCACTTTTTAATTAACGTGTTATTGGTGTACTTCTTTTCTTTTTTTTTAAAAAAAAAAATTTAAGTATACGTGAACGCTGCAGTCTTTATAAAAATTTACAAAGTAATATAATTTAAAGACTAAAGGAACGAGGCGCGAAAGGTTGTCTCAAAAAGACAGAGACCAACGCTGGCGTCGCGCCATCGCGCATCGAATCGACTTGGCACCTATGCTATCGTGTAGAGCATTCATTTCTCTCACTATAGCAACAAGTAACGGAATCCGTTCAGTAGTCGTCGCGCAGTGCAAGTTTAAAGAAAACGTGTACGCGCTAACCCTACAGATTTTTTACGTATGATGAGTAACGCGAGTGTTGAAACGGAGCAACGTTACGCGATCAAGTATTATGTTTGGCGTGGTTTGTCCGGCATGGAAATTCTCCGAGAACTTAAGGAAGTGTTTAGAGATGATGTTTTAGGCCGGAGTACAATTTTGAAGTGGCATAAGCATTTCCTCGCGTCCTTAGAGCAACGTCCGAACAAAAATTCAGAAAAACGATAACTGCGAAGTGGCAGGATCGAATGCGCCAATGTATCAAGAACGAAGGACGTTATTTCAAACGTGGTTTATGTAAAATTGATAACGATTGATTTTGTCCCAATTCTGTGTGATTTTGTACTTCTTCAAATAGAAGGTATGAAAAACATCAAGTTTTCATCTTTACATCACTTCAGTAATATCGTCACAACTCGTTCAATTTTCGACCTACAGACTTTACCAAGCGTCCATTTTGTAGCCAATTAAATTCGCTACGTAAATAAAAAAATGTAAAAAAAATTCACACGCGTGCATTTAAGAAACCTGTAGGGTCAAAGCAAAGTAGGTCACGTGAAATTCCCATAACTTGGACAATTTTTAAGTTACAGATTTCAAATTGGTCTCATTTTGTAGCGAGAAGATTTATCTAGATGCCAATATATTCGCCTTTCGCCATGTGAGTCACCTAAGCGTGATACAAAACCGGCTTTAATCCTATATAAATGCTACAACTGTACTCTGACCAACAAGCTGTCCTTCGAACCGCTAACTCGTCCGATAGTATTTCTATTACGCGTGTTTGAATCAAGTTCGCCCGTGTATGGTTTGCGATACATACAAGAGGTGATTAAGAAGGAATCGAACCTATCGCATTGTGAGTCACCTGTGCAAACTAGTAAATTAGTTTTCATCTTACAATAAATGCTAAAACCTATCGAGTAGTCGTTAAAATCGCTATCTCCCATAGGGTAGTATGTTATAAGAATTGAAATAACAATTTTAATATAGCGGTGAGGCAGGTATTTCGCTCTCCTCTCTTTGCGGATTTTTCCATTTTTAAAATGGTCCCCCTTCAAACTTCCGCCTATTACAGGATCATCCGATAGTAAACACATTCTATCACAAAAAATCTAGACAGTCGGCTGACGATTTGCAATTTATATTTTGTAACCATGTCCACCGTTAAATAGCGTGCTAACATTTAGTTCAGTTTTTGGTCAGGTAAAAATGCAACAAAAGTAGACTATGGTGAGCCTGTTAAACGTACAACAGTTTCTTTGTGGTATAATCATTTTAAAAATGACCGAGGTTCGCTCGAAGACGTTGGAAAAAGCGATCCTCCGAGCACTTCTTGCGACCGTGATCGCATTTTCGAAGCTCCAGACTTGATCAGATCAGATCGACGGTTAAAACTATCCGCGAAATATCGTCGAAACTAAATATCAACTTTGGTTCAGTGGCTGCACACAACGACTTGAAATTGTCGTCAAGGTTAGTCACAGATGACTAAAAAGAATGCCGTCTCGAAATTTCGCGCGAGTTGTTGGAAAGGTGCGAACACGAGTCTGCAAAAATTTTGGAATAAAAAATTAATTATTGAAAAATAATTTTTTCGTATTTTCCTAAAAGTTTCGAAAATTAAACCCTGAAAACGTATTCTTAGGTAACTCTAATTATTTCTACTGTCCACGAAAATAGATTAAAAATTTTATTTACGGTCTTTAATTTTTTTTTTTTTTTAATTCTGCGCAATTTGTGTATAACCGCAGAGGTTATCACGCTAAATAAATGAAATATTACAAAGTGTTTCATAAGTTGTTGGGACGTAGGGAAGTACAGACTGACAGAACCCATTTCATCGACTGCCATTTCAGAATGTAATCCCGAATAAATGTAATTGACACATTACAAAACGTGTACGTAGCGGAAGCAAGGATTCATTCGAAAATACGGTTGTAAGGTACAGACGTATGTGGCAACTACAATCTATTAAAGAGAAAGAATTATTTTTTTGTAATTTGGAATGATAGCCACTAGGGTTTAACGTTTAATTGATGGTATTTTGCTGCTGTCCGTTCCAAATAAGATCAAACTAATAGCTGACTGTCAACCGAAGTAGTGGAAACGAACGGGTGAAAACCAGCCACCCGGGAGACAATTATTTTATAATAAATAAGGAACGATTACGAGAACGGAGTAATTAAAGAAAGGGCGAATGTATAATATTATGTTACGAGTGTATTGAGAAGAACAGAGTTGGCCGCTTACCGAAATAACTACGTGATAAAACTCGAACACGTAATATATATATATATATATATATAAACTCGGCCATTTTGGCCTCGCAAGGGGCTGTGCCCCTCGACTCCTCTTGCTTTCATTTCTGTCTCTTTCTCTTCTATACTTTGTATAAAATGATCAAAATTTACAACGTAATTCTTACTAGCATCAACACACACAAAAAATAACATAACCACAAAAATCCTATTCTAACATTTACCTTCCGTTATATAAAATTAAGACATTTTTTAAATAACAATAACAAAAATCCTACAAAATATAACAAACGTTACATAAAATTGAGACATTTAGCGTTACATAAAATTGGGACATTTTTTTGGGACATTTAGCGTTACATAAAATTGGGACATTTTTTCGAATGGAGGGTAGCCTAAGAATTACGTTGTAATTAATATATATATATATATATATATATATATATTGTGCGAAATGAACAATACATAAACGTTCTTAGATACCGGGGGTTTTGTCTGAAAATTTTTCAATCACTTAAAAAGAGCTTTACCGTTTAAGACAATGTTTTATTTTTACTATTTTTTTCATTTTACAACAAAAACATACGTAAAATAAAATTAGTAGATAAATAAAATGAAAACACACTTCAGTTGTCGAAGAATTTAATAAATCATAATTTTTATAAAGCACATAATTACGCAACTGTTTTTTTTAGAATTATTTTCTGCTTTTTACCTAAAAAAAAAATTAAAATCGGAACATGATTGAACAATGATGAAACCAAAAAGTGTATATTTTAATGAATTCTAAATTTAAAATAGGATGTGTAATTATAAATTTTCTACTAAATGCAATTTAAAACAAACTGATGAAAAGAAAAAAAATATTTTTATAAACTATTATTCAAAACAAATGACGTTTCTTCATTCTTCGGGTAGCTTAAATTACCCTTCAGTTCTTTCAGCTTGACTTACTTATAAACTTATTTTATACTAAAATCAAAACACCAAAAAAGGTTAGAGAAAACATACACCGCGATCATATTAGAACACAAAATAGACCATGTTGGCTTATTTAAAATCGTTAAACAAAGTATAAACTTTTACAAATGAAAAATAATATGTATTAAAAAGGAAAAAATTGAACCGATATTAATTTTCGTACTGCTACTAATTCTCATTCAACGCCAATAATTCAACAAATGGGGGGGGGGAGTAATAATAGCGAGTGTAATTAAATTTGACACGATCATCATAGATAACAAGTTAATTTGGTTTCCGCATTCATATTAAAATTTAAGCATACGCTCAACAGTTTATACTCCGGAAATTAATGATTTTTGTCTGAACAATCAAGTGCGCACGAAAATGCAATAAAACGACAATAGTGTTCAATTATTAATTTTGATAATGAGTAACTGTCGTTAGAATTGTACTATTTCGTAAAGATTTTTTTAAGTTTTCTAAAATTTTTTCATTAATTACACGTTGCGTTCGGATAACGCATACATATATATATATATTATATATCAGCAAATTAAATTATAACAAAATTAAATTAAAAAATCTTTCAAAATTGCTAAAAAGAAATTCGGACGAAAAATTTATTATATTTCGATTTTTGTTAACCGCGTCATTTCGGTAATTAGTATACATAACGATACGTAAAACTGATTCCATCATCCTGTTCCAATTTATTAGTGTTATGATTAAAAATTAAATAAAAACAAATTCAACTTCGTTATATATGTATATATACACTTTTCGTTCTGATTTATATGTACAGACACATATGTCCGCATATGCGACGAACCGAACCAAAAAAATTAAAGTAGTCCTCTGTTGTTTCCCAACTGCGTAATTACTTGCCTTCTTCAACGATACATGTAACAATTTATAATGACGTAATGAATCAACAAGGTTTTCGTTTTGTATTTCAACCATCACAGAAGCATCATACTTCGTCGCATCCCGCAAGGCCTTTTAATAGCCCTAAATAATATTACATATGAATTAGCTTTGGTACTCCACCAGCATATCAAAAATAAATTTACGCAAACTATACAAAAAAATTCACAGCATTTAGATTTATTCTAAACACTAGTTAAAATACTTTTATTCCGATCCAAAGAGGTAAAGGACTAAAAAGGGGCAAAGAATATCGGCTAAAAAGTCTCATGAGTCATCCGTTAAAAATACTTTTGGAAATTACTTATAGCAGAACGTACACAAAAATTAACTAGTAAATCGGACAATTCGGCTTTATAAAATGATTTAGAACAAAAAGGAAGCGCTGTATGGTGATACAAAGGATAATAATACAACGATGACTGAATCACAAACAACCGATTTTTGTGCGTTTTATTGGTTTCGAAAAAGCGTTTGATAACGTACAATACAAAAAACTACTATTAGATCTTCTTACAGAAAGATAGCGAAAGAATTATTACAAAATTGTATTGAAAGCGGGCAGCCTAGATGAAGGCTAGTTAACACCTCCTACATGAAATATTACATGAAACAGAATATAAACATTATAATATTGTAGAAAATACCGTTGTAATTACAGACTCACCCCCCAAAAAATGTCATACGAAAAAACTGTTAATAAAATGAATCGAATTTAAAATACTTTTTTATATAATTTTTTCGCCAATAAAACGTTATAAGAATACCAAGACAAACAGAAAATAACATGTTTTTCAATTTTTAAAAGTTCATGAAACGCAACGAACGTTAACGAAAACAGTGTGCTCGGTAAAATAGAATCGGTATTAATCAGTTAATACGAAACATTTGTATAAAAATTGCTGATTTCTCATTATTTCAAAAAATTAAAATATAAATAACGCAATAATACAGTCACGACAGAAAAAATTACGAGTACTTTTTTTATGAATTAGCGGGGTTGTATAACTTCAAATTTACAGCTGACTTACGAAATTTCGACAAAAAAACACGTGTCAACATTTCGTCAGTGTTTCTTGCAATTTTGTGCTCGAAAAACACTAGACATATTGAATCAAGTAGTTACTATGGTCAATTTTATGAAGACGAGACCGATGAAAAGCTGATTTTTCAAACAACTTGATTCAGCGACGAACGCAAACAACAAATATTTACTTATTCATAATGTGTAGAACTGTTAGGTAACTTTTTTCTAAACATAATCGAGTTTCAATTGTTTTTTGGAAACGGCAATTCTTCCTTTCAAATAATACATTCGAAACACTTAATGAAATCAATTTTTGTTTTTCAGTTATAGGAACACTTATTTCCTGATATCGGTGTTAACCAGTAGTGATAGTAAACTGCATTAATATTTATTTCCACTGAAACCAACATGTACAGCTTAACTGAATTACCATTTATAAAACAATTACAAATGTAATTCGTTTAAAATTTAATTTAAATATAACGAATAATCATTTGCACTGATAAAACAGGATTAAATTTGGTATTAGTAAAATAGATAATAATGTGGTCACTTAATCACTAAAAAAATTGTAGTCACTTTTTTTTTTTTTTTTTTTTAAAGCAACTACGATAACAAATCAGCTTAGTCGTAGTAACCGATCTGAAAAATGGTTATGCACAAAATATCTCAACTGGATGTTAGAAATTTTTCCCCCTCCTACCTATCTCTCATATTTATTGTAATTCATATAATTTTTGTTTATTGATTTAATTTCCATCTACAGTTTACATCTGGTTCAAATGTTGTTAGTAAACGAGAATGTAAAAAGAAAATGTAAACTCAGCAGTATTCAGATTTTTCTGACTGAATTAACGAAAATATTTTCTTATAGTAGCCCAAAATTTTTGTGTTCGATTAGCACTTGGCTAGTGAAAAAATATACACTGACTTCAGCGTGAATCACTAGTCTTTCTTTAATATTGAAGAAGAATTTAATATGTAACCGCCCGATGTTTTGATTGTTCCAGCACAATATGGGTAAATGTTATAAATAATATCATCATGTTTTTCCTAAATTCCCTGCTATACTTCAAATCTTCATTTTAGAGTCCACATTAAATTGTTGACAAAAAACTACTAAAACTGCTAATACTCGGCCATATCAATTTCGATCTTGTTAAATTCGGTAACAATGCGCTTTTCAATAGACTTAAGTCTACCGAGTAAATTTCAGTGAGTGCTAGCGCGCAGCCGCTACGAACGTCGTTCTATATATTAAGCAAAAACTTTCTCGAAGTGTGTGAAATATTCCGAAAGCTGACTAACAAATTTTTCCATATTTTAGTGTCTCTTGGAGATTTATTAATGTAAAACAGGAAATCAAACTTCAACATTAACTAGTATTTAATACTCTCTTTATTATTACGAATACTGCTGAACACTGAAATCGTAGAAGTAAATTAATTTATAATAATTATGTAAGTTCTAATAGGAAGAGGTGGGGGGAAGTACATTTTATAATTAATCTGCACTTTTCGCCATTTTTTGAACTAAATTTATTCAATAGAATGTAAAAATATCGATACATGTTTAACAATATTGCAATAGGTAGTTTTAAAAACTACGCTTAATTATTTATGATCTCTAATTAAATATTTTTAATATTAACATATTTTAAAAATAGATAGTCCTAACACACTTTCTTCTCTGTTTGAAACAAAAATAAATTAAAATAATATTTACATTGAGAATTTAATAAATAGCTATGAAACAGCTATAAAATAATTATTATAAATTCTGATAAAAAAAAAAAGTTCTCTAACAAATCTTTGTTTATTTTACATATAAATTACCAAAAATAAAACTGTTTAAAAACAAAGCTAACGAAGTTTCATATTGTTCATTGTGTAACTGTTTTGTTCCTAATATTTTAAATATGTCGATACAAGGTTTCGAACACTTAACTATTTCAGTTATAATTATTTTAAAAAGTACAGTATATCACTTTACCCGTCTTGATTGGCACGTGAAAAAATTTTAAATCATTTATTACAGTTAAAAAATTAATGCCCGCCTCACCTGACACAAAAGAATATGAAAATTTTTCTAAATATCTGAAAAATGATGACTGATACATGTTAGAGACAAGATAAGTAATACTAAATTTGAAAAGACCGTATAATAATAATAACAATAATAGTAATAATCTACATTAACCCATATTACTTCGCACAAAGGTTTCGTGACCATGTATCTTATGAAGGAACATTAACAAAAATAATACAAAAAGTATAAAAATATATATGCACGAATAAATAAAGTATATATTTCACCAAAAGTTGGAATTTCATTACCTTCGAAAACTGGTTATTAGGCTGATACGCTGATGTACGGTCTATCTGATATGTTGAATCTTGAGACAAGATTCCATCCATTTGAGAGTGATATTCTCCTACAACATAACTATCTTGAGACAATTCAGGTTGAGATAAACCAGGCTGCGATAAACTATATCCGGTCTGAGATAATCCCTAAAAATAAATATGTAACATGTAATTACAATTTTTCAACTTTACACATTTACAAATAAGCTAAAAATTATTTCACTATCTGGTACGCTAATTATCAAACAACTCTAGTAGCGTAACAGCAACTGCAGAAACACTTATTGGATTTTAACATCGTATAGCACCCCCCCCCATAATAATTGGAAGAGTAATAGGAAAAAGTGTCGGATTTCGGACCAAAAAGTTAAAAATTCATCTCCGCTTATCAACTTTACCATATTAATAAAAATGATTTTTTATCAATATTAAAATTAACACTATTTCATGGTGTCCACTCAAATATAATTTTTAAATTCCCGGCTTATTCCCGGTCCAAATCCTTCACGATCTCCTGATTACTAAAATTGTACAAGAAGAAAACTGGAATTTTTTTGTTACTAATGATAATATTTAACCACCGTAGCATATTTTATATGAATAAAACAGAACTTCGTAATTTAGTCTCGAGTGTGAAATACGTTAAAAAGTGCATTCACTTTTTAACGTTTCAAATGATTTTTTATTAAAAATATCGTTCTTGGCTATTTTTAATTTTTTTCTTGGTTTTACTATAAAATTCCCGGTTGGGTGGCCACCCTGTATTTAGAATATTAGGAAGTCTGTGACTCATTATTTTCGAAACCTTCTCTGTTATAGAATACTTCATCGTAAATTATTTAGAAAAAAATTTCACGCAAAATATTAAGCAACGAATTTACCTGAGACATGCTTTGACTGAACGGTTGAGTAATATCCTGACTCAGCCCGTTCGGCACAACCGTATTAAGGCCATTTGGCATTTTATCGTTTTTATTCTTATTCCGCGTTCTGCCTACCGGTATTTTTACATTTCTTGGACGAACTATAAACGTAAAGTAAAAAATAAAGAAAAATGTATTTGCAAATTAATATACAAAATGTGAAGAAAAGTCTGATACATTCAGACGTACAAAAAAATATATCTCTTATCATGTATGAAAATGAAATAGTTATCAATTATGTTACATATATTAAAAGAAGAAATAATTTTACAGAAGAAAACTACAAAACTAAACATGTACACAACAATTTCATATTTAATTGTTTACAGCTATAACGTTAATATGGACTTAAAAATTACTTTGATAGAAACGCCAACACAACATATTACAGCAATATACACTTGATTATTTTACGTTTGTAGCGTTTATATTTTAAGACTAGTACGCGTGTAATCGCGTAAGTTTTTGATGACGTTTGGTGTGTTGCTTTATAAGATCGTTTAAATCCGATGTGCGCATGGTCTATTCTCGTGTAGATGGGAAGTATCAATCTGTAGCATTTATTTTAGAGTCTTAATAGGCTGCGTATATTGGAGCGCTTAGTGTAAAACCGTACAGGATAGGCATACTCGTATAACATTATGGGTCTTATAATGCTTTGGTACATAATGAGTCTGTTTATTTACGTGACAACGCTTAATATCGGACGCAGTCTAAAGAGGGAAGCATATGAGTTTTATTAGATATGTGTCCAGTATGTTTTGAAAAAATAAGTTTATTATCAAGTATTACTCCCAAATATTTTATACTCGTAGTACTATTTTTTCAGTAGAAGAGATTATTATTAACAATTACAGGTGTCGGTGAAACATGATCTTCTTTTAATAAATAATATGATTTCAGTTTTGTCGGCATTAATTATAATTTTCCATTTATTAAAATATAAGTTCAATTTATTAAAACCATCAGTTAATCTCTTTAATACGGTATCAATTCGGAATGATTTACAATAAATGGCTATGCCATCTGCATACAAGACCATCTCTAAATCTTTGATTTTTGGAATATCATCAATGAATGAAAGTAGATATGGCCCAAGTATGTTTCCATGAGAAACTTCAGTCATGATAGCTCGCGAGAGAAAACTATCTTTCTTATTCTGACGGTAAAGTTTTTATTACTTAAATAGTTAACCAGAATACGGAAGATCTAATAGGAAAATTTATATTGTATTAGCTTGTAAATTAATCTAAGATGTCACAAGTAGTATCAAACGTCTTTTCTGTATTGAGTAGTAGTCATGCTGATTTTTACTACAACCATCGGTAACAAAGTCAGCAATTCTAGCTACTTGCATGACTGTAGAAAATTTACTTCTAAAACCGAATTTTTGATTTAATAAAATATTATATGGGTACCTGTAAAATTTTGACTTTTATTGAGTAGAATTCTTTGAGCAACTTTAATATTAATTAGTGAAATGGGGCGGAAATTTATATTTACCTACATTTTGGGACAGAAATTATTTTTCATCTCTTTCAGGAGATAGGGAAATCAGTTAATAATGGTACATAGTTTATTATTATATAGGTTATTTTAATTATTTCTTCCAGCGATAAATTTTTGAGAAAAATGACAAATACTCGGTTAAAAGCTGAATTTATTATAAAAACTTCCTTTCTGACATGTACTATTTGAAAGCAAACGATTAGCCAGCATAAAACATAAAGTTCGCTAAAAAGCGAGATAAATGTGTACTAGTAGAATTAATTACAGGCTATATTAGCTTCATAAAGAAACATATTTTACAAACTCCCGTACCTCTACGATGCAGTGAAATAAAAATATTTATTTTATCTATTATAACGAAAACGAAACAATTAAAAAAACAAATTTTTACCAATTTTTTCACCGACCATACGTACCTTGGCTACTAAATTGCTGATGTTGACCGAAGAATCTCGGACCCACCGCATTCATATTCATGATCATACTGACCGGGACGGGCATATTTGACAACGCTGCAGCACGAGCATGTTCAGGAGAAATATAACCCATCGGATCGTGTGGTACTCGAGAGAACATTTCCAAACCACCTATTACGCAACACGGAAAGAAAAAAAATTAAACGTTACACGTCTTTGAATACGCATGTAATCATTACTTACATAACGCGCCAGCTTTTGCTAAAATAAACGTTAATCAAAGAAAATATTTTTAAACATTTTTCACTAAAACTGTCATATTTTATTACATAACTGCTTTAAGAGAAGTTCGAATTTTTTTTATATATAACATTTGCTTATATGCTGCGTTAAAAGTAGAACTGGAATTAATAAAATTTTTATTAGTAACTATTCCGCAATACAATTAAAGATAAATAATTATTATTAAAACTTTTTTTAAAAAACCTATCAATTTTTGTTCAACTATTCAAACTGAAATTGTTTTCCTAACGTATTCAATTATTTACGTCTTTTTTAAGACATCAGAATACAATTTTATCAATATACAAAATATGAATATCGATAACGCGTTTTTAATAGGTTACACCTATTTGAATGCTCGAAAAATAGACATTTTTTGAGATTTTTTTTTTCGTAATATAAGAAAACGATAAAAATGAAATTTTGAGGATCTATTATACATATAATGAGGTGTAGAATATAATTTTTTTAATTTGTTTTTTCCTCAAAATGGCGGCTGCACAGACGTTTGAAGCAGCATGTCTTTTTTGGGGGGAAGGTTTTCGGCATGTAAAATAACTTTTTCTCATCTGCACGTTGGACAACTTTTTTTTCTTCATAATTTACACTAAATTTGTCATAGAAGTATACACGATTTTTTTTTAAAAAAATCCGTTTTTCGCAAATTGACATAAATTTTTTTTTTTTTTTTTTTTTTTTTTAACAAAAATTGACGAGATGTTTGTAAAAAACGTAACTGTTAATCAATCATTAAAATCATGTGTACTTCTCTTTAAAATATATCTAAGAGGCTACAGTTCAAATTTAAAGTCGATTGAATGAAAATTGTAAAAGTTATTTTGCATATCGATTTTTAAAAACATGGTTCCGAGAAAATGCGTTCATAAATCGATTTATTACGCGAAAAATTTATAATAGAAGCTTGTTGATTTTTTAACTTATATTCTGCTATCCCAGGGCCATAAAGCAACTCTTTCAAGTTAACATTTTCGTTCTCGGCTTCTTTCCATGAGGATTTATGTCCTGCCCAACGTCTTCTCTCGTTTTCGAAGATAAGCGGTTCGCGGCTTTCACGCGAAACTCCTAGATTTCAGAGCATTAATTGTATAGTTCATTGCTGATCTGTAACTGCAACACTTTCATAATTTGGAGTAATCCTTGAAAACTATCGTTGTATAAAACTGTATAGCTATGTCGCATTATCTAAGGTACGTAGGCCATTAGATATTGTTTTAGGCGCTATGGTCCAAACGACTGAGTTGAAAGACTCGCTGCTAATTTTGCGTGTACCCTCCGAGGTGGTATCGTGAAAGTAATTCATCGACACTCAAATCATCATCAATTTTCTTCACAACTTTAAAATCTTCAATTGGTAAAGCTGGTTTATGCGAGTATTCCGTAAGACCGCTGTTGGCCCGAGCTCTCTGCCAAGAGCATCAAGAATTTTCTCCGGCGAGACATTTTTCATGCTGCGGATTTTGATCCGTAGAAATTTTATTCCGCATGTCCCCCTCAACTGAGTCTGGGTGTCTGCGAATAGCCAGCCCATATAAACTGACAGTTGGTCAATCAATCTAGAAGTTGGCTTACCTCGTCCGCCGCTTTTTTTATTTTCCCTTTTTAAATTTCTTAACCGAGAACCTATTCTTTTTTGGACGTGCCCAATACATTCTTTTTTTAAAATTGTTACATCATTACATGGCTTACCATCAACAATCCCTCTGTACGTTTTAGAACCTCCGTCACCTATATAATTTATGTAACGAGTATTAAGGCGTTTTGGGGCATCTAATTCACAAATTTAGAGTTCTGAGAATCGTTTAAAAAAATTTTTTTGGACTATCATTGCTATCGAATATCATTTTCGGAATGTTTTCACATCATTTAAGCCAATAAAAAAAAAAAATGCTTAAAATTTTTTTTTCAAATAGTTGTAACCTCTTAACTCAAAATTCAAATATAATGCAATTTTGAACACAAAATTTTCGACTTATTTATTCCATTCATTTGGTAGTGGTGGTTCTTCAAACTGGTGCGAACTACGCAAAAATTTTATAAATAATTCAACCATTTTCGTATATAAAAAATGTTCGAAAAAGCACTTTAATTCCTTTTTTTATAAGACGCCTAAATAGCCAGAAGAAAATTAAATAAAATAAACTAACCATGTCTAGCGTAAAATGGATGGGGCGGAGGTGCCGGATGATTGTTACCAGTACGATCGTAAACGCTGCCCGGAACTAACGCTTCTCTAGCATCGTAAACAGTTGTAGACATAAAATGAGTTCCGGGATTAGCGGAGTTTATTATCTGCTTCGGTTTGGAAAACTGAATGGTACTTTCTTTCATATTATTCAAGGGTCCTTCCACTAACACCTTTTGATCTTTATAAAAGTTCAACAAATGATTCCACAACGATTGCTAAAAGGATAAATAAATTTCACGTTATATTGAAAATGCATTTTTTTTTTCGCGATAAAATTTCGGATGTATCACAAAATTAATAGCACACTATTTTACCTTCGATAGTACTTTAGGATTTCCGATAATTATTATGCCAAATTTCGCTCGCGTTAAAGCAACGTTTAAACGACGTGGATCGTTAAGAAATCCAATTCCTTGATGCTCGTTTGATCGTACGCAAGACATAATTATCAAATCTTTTTCCCGACCTTGAAAAGCGTCCACACTTGCAACTTCGATTTCTTGATAAAGCTTGGCGTGCAAAGCTCCTTGAAACTGCATACATTGAACCTTTTAAAAAAGAAAACAAATAAAACAAGTTTTTTCCTTTCCTTTTTCATCGAATAATAATTAAAACTAATTAATTTAATACGATTTTTCATAATTCTTAATAATACTGAAAAAAAATATGTTTAGCAGGAGGTCCCGTCCGTACGAAAATATACTGCTAGTTTACACAAATTAACACTACTTTATTGAATGCTTCTTCTTACATTAATTTAAAAAAAAAACAAACATACATACATATTATATATATATAATGCCCTCTTATTTTTTAAAAAAAAATCCTTTTAATTCTTTATAAAACACATCTTATACATCAAATATGAAAATATTAAAAACATTCAAAATGAACCCATATTTTGATTTTATATTAATTTTTATTTTTCTAACAAGTAATTATGATATTTCACAAACTGGACGAAGTTGCATAGTTTTTACATACATTACAAAAAAGCTACTTATCATCTGAACTTAAAATTCAATATAATTATTAAAAATAGGGTTTAGATGTATTATCAGTAATCAACGCTACCAAAATTTTTATATTAAAGAAAAAATTATAATTATTTTTTCAGTTATAAAAATACACGTGTCCGCGTGTATTATAAACACACGCACGCACGCACGCATGTATCCACACACGCACACACACACACACACACACACACATATATATATATATATATATATATATATATATATATATATATATATATATATATATTTCAGAATGAATAAAAACAAAAAAACAAAAAAAAAAAAAAAAATCAATGGGGAAAAAATGCAAATATCAATTAGCAATCTATAGACACCAGGTAGATACCACTCTTTTTCAAAACATAAATGTCTACACTTTAGCAATGTTCGAAATTTTCTTAGAATTCAGAGAATATTGTTTTTAATTAAATACACCCAGTTCCGTCCTATCAATGGAATAAGTACATTTACACTATAATTGTCCTGAAAATATTTTATTTTTACGAATAATGAAGTGAGTTGTTTTAAATTAATTTTAGAACATATAGAACAACGTTTTTGTAGTAATAAATAAAACCACTTTAGATTATGCATTATATTGTTGTTGCACTTAAAATTCAATATTTCTATACCGCTTATTTGATTATTTAGCGTACAAATTTATCGAATTAAATTTTTCAGTTAAACTAAAATTTTACTTACAAAAATTAAACTATTTAGCGTTATGTATAATACACGATTCATATCAGAATAAAATATTTATTTTTTAAGGAATTAAAATTTTATCAGAAAGATGCGTTATCCCGATATTTTAATAAATTATAACTTGATAGAATAAACGATCTTCAATGCCAGTGTGTTTAGAAACCAGAAAGTTGATTCAGTTAAAATACATGAAGACACAGTAAGAACAAAAATCGCCAAAATATAATTTTTTATATTAAAGACTTCCATGGAACAAAAAAATTGTTTCAAAGTTAAAACATTTACTCGATACTATATTGATATTACGTTTTACTTTGATAAATTAAAATCCCTATGAAAGGTATGCATTTAAATTCTGAAGGAAAATAATACAACAAAAAACAAGTTCAGTCAAGCATGACGTTTCTTGCGCTGAAGATTCCATATGTAAGACTATAATTTACGTTTACATAATACTAAATTTAAAATAAAGAAATCTGATTTTTTGCGCCATAAAAAAAGAGAGATACGTAATTTTTCGCGCTTTTTTAACTATTCGCCAACATCGAACGTTTCGTTAAAAAAATTAAATACGGTTTCGTTCCCGTCAAATAGAGGTTTCTTTCCAACAATATATCACATGCCCGAAATTTTTTTTTTTTTTTAAATGTCGAACTTTTGGCGCCCCGAGAGGTTGATGTGAAAGTTGGAAACCCGGATGTTCTAAACTTAAGAAATATACAGAGATGCGCGTATTTTTAACCTTGCATAAAATTTTTGGCTATAATACTCGCATCGCAAAGGGGAGGCTACGTATCAGTTCTCGCGCTGTTTTGAACTTTTTGTTAACTTTGAAAGTTTTCTTAAGGAAATTAAATACGGTTTTGTTCTCAACAAATAGCGATCTTTCCATCAAAATATCACATGACCGGTATAAAGAAAAATGTTTTTTTCAAAACTTTCGAGCTTCCGGTACCCCAGGGGTGTAAATTTAAAGTTGTAAGCTCGGTTATAGTTTTCCTATAAAGTGGTTCTCTATGCATATATTTGAGATACATTTTGGTTTCCTCAACTTTTTTATTCGGGCTATTGCTTACGTGAACATCCTTTTATTTTGGCTGTTTTTGGGCCCAAAGGAGAAGTCAGTATAATTTTTTAACCGTAATTTTTCGATTTTATGAATGAACTTCTATGTTATATTTTACATTTCGAATTTCACTTTTAACGGGGTTATCTGGTAAAGAGTTATGAATTTTTAAGTGATTTCTGAGATCGTTTCAATTTCCATATCAGATATTCTTGACGGTTTTTTGGGCTTTTTGCCGCCCAGGGGGGTATTCGGTTAGTTTGAATTTATAGATTGTCTTAAAGAGAATTTTAATTATAATTTATGATCCAATTTTGAAGTTTGTAAGTTAAACCGTTCATAAGTTATTGTTTTTTTTTTTTATATTTCTGAACTATCTTATCAGGATTCCGTACATTATATGTACGGAATCCTAAAAAATAAAAAATAATTAAATACTAGAAAGGAAAATAATAGAAATAGCAAGCAACCGACAGAAATAAAAATTATATGAAACATAAATTATTTTAAAACTTTTGCGCATACTTCCAAGAATTATACGTGCGAAACTGAATCCATATACATATATTTCATATCTTTATGATATTATAATAATTTCAAAATTTACAAAAACGCATTTTAATATCACTAGCGGATACATGGCAAAATTTTAAAGAAATTTTATTATTTATTCTCTTCGGAAAATGAAAATGAATACAAACTCCGTCGAATACAAAAATAACTTCGTATAATATAAATTTTACTTAGAATTTTCTAAAATTTTTAAATCGTTACATATAAAGGAAATAATAACTTACCAGATATGCTCTTTGACCTTCGTACGGCGTAATAATTCCTATTTGATCTGGCTTGACACCACACCTTAAAAATCTGGTGGTAATTTTCTCCACGGTCGATGCTTCAGTACGATTTAAGTACGAAGTTCCCGATCCAGCAATTTCTTCCTGCCCTTGCGTTACATAAAACATCATCGGCTTCTCAGGAATTGGCCATGGGAATTCAATTTTATGTAATTTTCTTTCGTCTGCGACAGAATATAAACTTTATTTTTATTTATTTCTCAGTAGTGGCGGTATTAAAAGAACACTTATATTTACGTGGTTTTTACACACGCACGTATGAAGTATTATAAAAAAATTACCCGCGACAATTCCGTTTTGCAGCGATCCTTCATAAAAGAAATCTGAAGGAAACTTGGCCAATTCTGGATGCATACGATATTGAACTTCCAACCTAAATGGCCTTATTCCGAGAACGACCAACCGCTCGAATAATGACTGACTTAAACCGGCGCGCGATGCTTTCTTACACATAACAACTGGACCCAGCTGGCAATGATCTCCGACCAAAATTAACTTTTTAAAAAAAAAGAAAGGAAATGTTCCAATGTAGTTCTCAATAGCGCATTTTCATCCTCATATAACAATTTCCACAAAAATTTTAATTCGCAAATGCAAAAAAACAATTTTACATTTATATATATACAAGTATATTTTCAGAAAACAAACACAATGTGGAAAATTTCTGATCTAAACCTTACCTCAAATTATCAAGAATAGTATCAAAAGTCCATTAGTTATGCGTGAAAGTTATAATTTGAACAGTGGAATTTTTATAAACATGACATTTAAAAAATATGCATTAAGCCCAATTCGAATACAAAATAATTATTGACAAACTTCATTTACTGTCAATGAAAAATCAAACCGGAACGAATAAGGGGAAGTGTAGGAACAGTGTATAAAGTGGCGTGAATCTACGAAAATTATGAAGTTGAAAATAACAAAAATCGAAGAAAGCGAACTCTCGAAAAAGAGACTTCAATTGGTTTTTGGACAATTTTATACGTGCATTTTACTCTAGTTTCGTTGCTCATTAGAAGTTGTGTTTGATTAGAACTGCTCAATTCGAATGTGGTAAATTGACCTTTTGTTTCTGTGGACATTTTTGTACCGCACACGCCACAACCAAAAATTAAACCTATACTATATATAGGACAGCCATTTAAAATATTTTCTACGGATGATCATTTTTATTTAAAATAGTTATACGATAGTATTCTGATCACTTCACCAAAACGACAAAAAGGCCCGCTGCGCTGAAAATAATCTCAGTCGTAACCACAAATTGCGGATAAAATAAACCCTCAACATTTTAGAATATTTTTAGTCTATGTGAAAATCTATATTCAATAAGGATGTTACTACGCAACGAAAATTTCCGTTTTCTACGTCAGCATAGTACTACGCACGGCCAATAATAAAAAGCAAATTAGCTCAAAAATATAGAATTTTAGAATTTGGACCATGAGGACCTTACCGGACAACAAGCGCGCTACAAAACAGCTGTTGTACAGCAATGAATTAAGAGACAATATAAAATTGTTATTGAAGCTTTTAAGAGAAACAAGATATTATCGGAGAAGGAAAATCCATTTGCGAAAAATTTGAAAAAAGCGCAAATAAATCTTACGAAGGTAAAAATAAATAAGTGCAGCTTTGCAGAGAAATTAATGAAAATTGATCGTAAACAAAGTAGCGGAATATAGTAATTATACCAAAAAGAAACAGCAAATAATAGCGGACAGCAGCAGAACTCTAAATGCAAATGTGGTTTCAAACAACTTGATGCTAACGTTTTTTTTTTCAATTTTTTTTTTTTTGAAGTGAAAACTTCTTTAGACGCGTTTGGCGATTTTTAGGTGGGGGAAAAACTTATGGATTCGCGTCACGTGCGTCACGGACATACTAATGTTAACGGTATCAACTAGTGCGAGAAATAAAACCGCTAACGCCTTTCCTCTACCTCTCGCTACTCTCACGACCATGTAATCAGTAATAAACTACAAAAAAAGACATGAAAATTTAATTAATTATATTAGGACTAATAGGGAATAGAACAAATCTTTCAATACGGGCTGAAGTGGATGAACCGGAAAAATTGCACAGATTATGTGGAAGACGAGTCCAACAATTTTTTGGACATATCGTAAGACGCACAGGTGAAAATCTAGAGAAAACATTGCTGCTCGGCCAAGCCCCCGGTACAGCGTTGGACTGACGGCTTACGAAGTCAATTTGGTCAAGTAGCAAGAGCGATTAACACAGCTCAAGACCGGAAACAGTGAAGAGAGCTCTCAAGTCATAATGGTCAGAACTGACTGAAACCGAATGAATAGGGAATAATAAAAGTTAACTTTATGATGCCAGTAAATTATCGTGAACATTATTTAATACGGGGAAATATTGTAAAAATTCCAGAACTACTATATTATTAATTCCATAAAATAAATACTGTTGACATTGTCGTCTCTGTTTTTGTCGATATTGTCGTTTGTTATTATTAAAGTGGTTGTGCAGCAGTGAAAGTATTTCTTATTTTAACTGTTTTAATTGTTTAATTGTAGAATCACAAGTACACGAGTATTAAATACGTTAATATTTTTCGGAATAAGATGTAAAAACCAGACTGATGTTAATAATTTGAAGTTACAAATTGTGAAATTAAAATTTTTGATACTACAATTAATCCGGAAATTCAAAAAAAAAAAAAAAAAACAAAAAAAAACCACGGCTATTTCATAGTTTTAAGTTTTCATTTTTGTCGGCAGTCCCATGACTGTCCTTTCTTTTTTTTTTTTTTTTTTGAATGTAGTTTTTGCCAAAATATAGTTATCGAATATAAGTCTCCGAAGTATATAAATAACGACTAGTCCTACTTTTTCCGATTTTCCAATATATTCGATACGAAAAATTATCTGAAATACAGATTTTACACATTAACAAACATGAATCGGATTACAGATTGTAGCTAAAAATACACGCAAATACATCATTGTGTACGTATTGAAAATTCAAACCTGTTTAGCGCCTAAAACAACCGGTACCATACATTCTGGTTCTGTAGCTTGCATGCTCTCATCAATCAATATTGAATGGAACTTCATACGGCTTAATCGTGGATCACCTGCTCCGACACACGTGCAACATATTACATCAGCTGCTTCTAACAGTTCTTTTTCGACGGTCTTTTTCAACGAACGGTACTTCTTTTCATCCGCTATAGATAGTTCACCAGTCTCTTCCTTCAACTGTTGCAATTTCTTCAATTCCGGATTACTGTCGGTAATTTTAAAAATCATTATTAAATATTATATTTTAAGAAATTGAAAAGAAAGAAAAAAATACAAAAGATCCCTGAAAAGAAAAAGGAAAAAACAGAAAAATACTAACCAATCTACATTTCGCAACTGATTGTGCAACGCTAAAAATGAAACCGGAGAATCGATAGCTTCTCTCGATTTAGCGCAAACTCTGACCACCTAAAACAAATGAGAAGAACTAATCATACGAATCTTTAACTCTACGAAAATTTCAATTAATCAATAATCAGTATTTTCATCTCTGATCTTTCTCAAGCTTGCTTAATCTCATAATTTAAGATTTACTTCCGTTCATTTGCGTTCCTCTTCAAAGTTATCATTGTCTACATGTTTATATAATACTAAAAAATTTATTTAACGAAAACAACAACTTTAATCCGTGTGCTGCTTTAGTTTTCTTTGTCAGTTTTCTAGTTTCCCTCTGACTTTCTATTGAGTTCTTTAATTCACCTTTTATCCCATCTGCTCCTGCGCATTAGTTATGTTAATTTTAACTTTATAGAATGCTTTTTCGACACGCATTAAATATAAATTTGGTTATTTCCTTCTTTTAATATATCTTTCACCGGCCCTTCTCAATGGACGCTTCTTACAAAAGCATACTGTTGTATTCTTTTTTTATTTTTTGTACCTTCTTTCTTTTTCTTTAAAACGCTCTAACAGATTTATAACAAAAAAGAAAAAAAAAAAAAAGAAAACACAAAAAAAAAACTTGATCATTTTATAAATTACCTTTAATTTAGTTTGATGGATTTTTTCTGTTAACTGATCAACGGCTATATTAGAAGGTGCGCAAACTAAAACCGGGCCACTGTTATTTTTCACCAGCTGATACACTATAGTGGCAGATGTCACAGTTTTACCAGTACCCGGCGGTCCTTGTATTAGTGACAGCGGCCGTTGAAGTGCATGTTTCACCGCATACGCCTAAATCAGCACATTTCGTATTTAAACAAAAATTACAATATCGATCAAAAATCAAATCTAAAATTGATTACGTTTAAAAAGTATTTTTATTTGACATTTAAGTGAATCTGCATAATTTTTTAATAACATCGAAAAGATGCTACAAAATAACACTTTAAAATACAAAATTGAAGCCAGTGGAGCTTATTTTAAATTTTCGATATAATGCGGAGACTCAAATTACGGCTACATTACTTGAGAACGATTCAAATCGGGCAAATTAGGAGCTGAAAACTGTTTGATTCCGTGACAACGAAACAGAACTTCATCCACATCGTGACCTAACAGGCGGTGATAAATGTATGGAGAAACGGATGAATCGTCGATGGCAAATTTACGCAACGCCTGCTGCATTCTGAAAATATAATCGTATCATTTAAGACACCTTTTTTTTTTTTAAAAAGACACACAAAACACTAATATAATTGTATATCGTACATATGTAATCAGCTTAATTTCTAATGCTCCGCCATTCATTTTTAAAAAAAAGCTAATAAAATATAAGATCACAATGCACCTTTTTTATTTTTTTTTATATATATTCCGCGTGAAGAATCTATATGCACACAGAATAATAGTCAACGTACAACTCGTATACTGAAAAGTTAAAACAGCGAAAAGTAAATATAACAAAATGGGAAAAAATTTCAATTACAAGCAAAATGGTAAAATACGCGCTGTATTTTTTGAATTTCAAAACATTGTAATCTATTATTAAAAACCTCTTTATTCATCTTCAGAAAAAAGTAAAAAAAAAAAAAAAAAAAAAAAAGCATGCATTTACATTCATTTTTTTATTACAAGATCGTCGTATTAGAACAACTCCGATTAATTTAATGAGGAACAGAGTTTTAATATGAAAATTCGTTATACAAGCGTTAATTTTAAAGTAAGCAAAATAGTTTTTTAAATAATGTGTTCGTAAAATAAAGAATCATAATAGATTTCGTTTAACGGAGACAACATATGAAAGCGTCATACCATGCATGTGATTTAAACCTGCATGCATTTCATATTGCACCAACAATCTGACGGTAAGCTATTTCACAGCGCTGTTACGTCAATTTTTTATTGTAAAATAACAATATAAGTTATTTAAATTAATGTTTTACATACATGTAATGTTTTAATTCTGTTTTTAATTTTAATATGGAAATTAATTTTAGTTTATATAAAGTCAAATGCAATACTGTCGGCGGCACCATGAATATATATTTCACAAAATAATCAATTCACAATATTACGCCGAAATTAAATAATAAAATTATCACAAAAAATTATACAAAAAAAAAAACATCGAGACTAGTTTCGATGAACTACCATCATTATCACGATGTTCTCTTTTAATATGATTTGTATGTTTTTTGTATAACTTTTTATGATAATTTTATTATTTATGTTCGGCATAATATTGTGAATTAATTATTTCGTGAAATGTATAACTTTAATTTTCTCTAGCAGTATTTTCATAAGCTTACATTGATAAAACTTTTAACCCTATCGTACTATTTCGATTATCGGCTTGAGCGTTTCTAATTAATAATTGTAATAATCTAATCGTATACTATCTCTCGTAAGCTATGAGTCATAGTAGATAAAAATTAATTATATTTTAAAATAACGTTTAGACTGACACAATACTCCTCGCATTCGCTTCCTCCTCTTCACTTCTTCTAACGCTGTCTATTTATGATAAATAGAACAAAATTAACCTATACTAAATACTTCTAGACAATTCTGAAATATTTACTTCGCGTTAATAAGCATTTACAGACGTATTTTTTGTTTGTTACAATTTATCTAATGGAACAAAGCTCCGAAATTAAATTATGTTTCTTGAGTGACGAAGACGAAATCGTTGATACGATGAAAAAACCTTACAGTAACAAGTAAAGTTCTAATAAAAAAATTAGAGGGACATTATCGATTTAAAAATGACCAGTAGTCATTCCTCGATGACCATACAAAGAACGTCACTCCAACTGTTCAGAAAAAGAAACGATCGATTAAATAAGCGATTTGTTGGGCACTCTAATCATCGATCACCCATCAAAATGATATCAGAAAAATTCGGTGTCAGCGTTAGTAGCGCTTAAACAATCCTACATGACTTACTTGGCAAACGATACCTGTACGCAAAATTTATTTCCCCCACACTAACATTGGAACAGAAAAACTAACGTTTCAATGCTCCATGAAATATAAGTGAAAGGGCTGACGATTGAAGTCCGAGAGAAAAATTTTCCATCATACTCTAAAAATTGATATTTGAACCCTGCGCCCTACCCAACGTCGAACCTTTTCCCTATTCAACATGTATACCGGTCCTAAAATAAACGTTTACTACAGACTAATGTTGCACACAGCGTCACCGACGGGCTATCTTCAATTGCTTTTTCGAGGTCCCATACTTTTTCAAGCGATACGCTGAGTAGATAAATTAGCCCTAGCAGCGAACGTTTTCTCACAAAGACACAGAGCTAGAAGTCAGGAATAACACTAATGTAGAGAGACTGGTATTTCCTGCAAGATAATAATCGCATTCATCATTGACTATTTCGCACATCTCGATTAAAAAAAAAAAAAAAAATCAAAGCCGTACTTTAAAACAGAACTGAATAAAATTTTAAACATTAGTATTCACTCGAGAAATATTAATATGATAGTTGGCTCTATGTCACTTCAGCTGATTTTATACATTTTGCGGAATAATTTTTGTGAACGTCATTCTTACGTAATGAAAAAGGTGTTCAACAGTAAGCCTCCTGTATTTGCACTTTATAATGTTTATTGTGTAAAGAAAGCGGGTTCATATAAATAAGTAGAACCAGAAAAAAAGAACGCACTTTAAATAAATTGGAATATTTTTTCAAAACATCAATGTCCAATCGCATAAAATGTCTTTTATTTCTTTAAACTCCACCTCAATTATTTTAGAGACAAACTTAAACTCGAACTTCGTCATAACAAAACTTATTACTGATTCAGCTGAAAGCTTCATCGAAATTTATTTCTTTAAATAGTTGAACAATAAATATTACAAACGGTTCCAGCATTCTTAAAATTTCAAAATTCACATTTAAAAATTCTGTCTTCAATGATATATAAGACTAGATGATACTCCCGGTGCAACTTGATTTGAAGTGAAATATTTTGTCTGTAATCTCCGCAGAAATTAGCGGAAAATACCTTTTGCATTTATTTTTCTATCCAGGGGTCGAATTGTTTTAATAAAACTATTTACGCGAGACGTAAAAAATCAATCTCCGATCTGTCCCTTAAAGTTTACAACTTAATTCATTTAATTCGTCTAACATATCTCCGAGAACACTTAAATATAGCATTCTTACGTAAAATTAAAAATAAATCAACAGCCGTGACACATACTGAGGACTCTGTAATATCAATAACAGAAAACATTTGTTCGTATACTTTGAAGTTTCATGCGCATTGATAAAATCATTAAACATCAAATACTGAAGGGGGCACACCTATTTTCTCTGTACCGATGTTTCGCGATTAACCTAAACCTACCGAACCCAATATGGATTCCCCTCGGTAAAACGTGTTCAATTCAACAGTAATTCCCAGAATCCAAAAAGGACGCTGCCTTCTTACGCAATATACACACGATAATATACTGATAAAAACTAATTACAATTTGTATCGCATACGACTAAACCCCATATACATGAGAAAAAAAAAAAATTTGCAGAAAAAACCTACCGATCAAATGATGTCGACTTCCAGATGAAATCCACAATAAAATTTGAAACACAATCTGATGGAATTCCAGCGGATGTCTTCATTTCAATACCAACTTCTTCGCCGTAATTATCGGGCAATTTAATTACGTGTCCAACTCCAGACCAAGATTTATGTAATTCTCCGACATATTTTAATCGCAGTTCGTCGCCATGCATTAATCGCATATCTATATTTGAATACAAATAAAAATATAGTAGTTCGGATAAAAAAAAATAAAAACTATAGCTCAAATAAACGCCATTAGAAATGTAAAATTTTCCTCTTTTTTTATTTCATTAATTTTTTTTTACTTACACATTAGGAACGGTAACATATATATATATTTTTTTTTCTATTGATTTGTGGTCCGAAAATTTAAAAAATGAGTATGTGAAAATACCTATTTTATAATAATTAAACACGTTTAGCAAACCCGCACTTCTTATGCTAATAGCCAATTTTATTCAGTTTAATATCTATATATTAAAGCGAAATGAGGTTTGTAGCGCAATTTTTTTTTTGCCTTTATTAAAATCGAAATTTTTACTTAACTGGAATTAGCGCTTCATTACATTTCGGCCATTACGCCAAACAAAAAAAAATATATATGATCGCTAACTGATTTCAGATTTATTTACATATTTGGCAATTATCTGTATCCTACAAGCCTTTTTATTTCTATGTGTGTAACGCCGTGAATTCCTTTGTTTTACTTTCACTGCCATTCAGAGAATACCGTCAAAACATGTACCGTAGGACGCGCACGTATGGACATTCAAAACCTTTTCACATGCCCGCGTACGCCTGCTCAATAAGCTCGCTCGCTGTACTCTCAATTTACTGCTGTATTTCGTATCAACGTTTCTGAACAAACCTACATAAAATCTAGTCATTATGCTATGCTATAAATTTTCATGGTTATTCCAACATTCGGTGGTAACCGTTGTCTGCGGATTTTTTTTCTTTTTTATGGTTCAACAATCAGAGATCAGCCGTTATTTTCGCTAATTCCGGAGCCAATGGTAGAACAATTCACCGTTTTTCTCTTACTTTAATTTTCACGGTCAAGCGCAATGCTGCAATATAGCAGAGGCGTGCGATGAACATAGCGATTGAAAATCGCACTAACATATTAAAAAACTGATAATAAATAAAATTGAAATAATGAAATTTTAAAGTTCGAATGCAACCGAAAAAGTAGACTCCATTTTATTTCAACGTTTTCAGAATTTTTTTATTCTCAGGTTAACAACTTTATCGAAACGATTCCCTAAGCAAACAATATAATGTATTAATTTCATTTGCATCTTTACAACAATCAACTTAACACTCCAATTCAACATTAACAATTTTGATTCTTTTTTTACTTTAAAATAATAAACGAAAGTAATAATAGTTGAATGATAACTTATTCAACGCTGCTTAATTTTGACACGATTCTGTTTAGTCTACAAAATATAACCTTTACTTCATCTTCAATTATATCAGCAAGCCGTACGATCTATGTTATTTTTGTGGAAATTCATTACACTATAAATTCTAACTCAATTAAATACACACTTACGCTCCATTACATTACAGCTAGGTTTTTTCCTTAAAATATTTAATTTATAAAATTACAAAAAAATTTTCACAAGTCTTAATAATATTTCCTCTGAATTTTGTAGATATACGTATTTCCAAGAAGGAACTGTGAGCGAATATACGAGGTCATATATATTTTATGTTAACATATACGCGATAAGTGTATAGTACAAATATGCTCGACAACTGATTTTTCGGAGCAGCTCCGTCTAAAGCAGTAACTTTATTCTGCTGGGCCGAATGCTCCGAAACAAAATTATTATTTTTACCCTGACAACTGACACGCGAAATGATTGATTAATAGATAATAAAGATTAATATTTTTTACATAATTATGGATAAAAAAATATATATTTTTTTTATTTTATAATAAAAATATATATAAAAAAAAAACTATTAGTAGCAGCTGTAAACATGTTTAATAAGTACAGGAAAAATATTATATACCGTTCATACATCATTCATTTTAATTCTCGGCAAATAAGATAAAACATGATAATGAAAGAAATTAAGTGACAAAAAAAAAACATGCAACGTCAGCAGCGGCGCATATTTCGTCTAGCTATGTGTTTTGATGTATGTGTGCGTGTGTAATGCACCTGAATTAGTAGAGGCAATGATACAATAAACAGAAGAAACAACACCGTTTTTCTACTCGCTGCTCTGGAGCAATAGTCGGAGCAATTGCCGGAGAAGTGTGCAGTGTTTTTTCTAATCATTGCCCCGAATCGCAGCTACTCATTTGTCGGAGCAGTGACAAAAAAGCAGCGCTGCGATTTTTGGTCCCCATCACTAGTATATAGTGTATATTAATAAGGGCTTATTATAGCTGTGCAGAAACAGTGATTTCTTTTGTGCGCCTCTCATCTAAATACAATTTAAAATAATTTTCGAATTTTATATATTTTTTTCTACATTCATTTTAATTAATGAAATACATATAAAAAATGGTCTTTGCATCAGCATCTGATACATGTGTTAAATCAACTTGTGGCAAAAGTAAGATAATAAGTTAAATACTACCGGAAACAATTATTTCTATAGTTTAATTTCTCCGTTATTATTCTTATATGAAATATATTAAAACGGTTATTTCTTATGAAAAACATATTTACATTACCTCCGTCAAATTTAACCAACTTGAAGTATGCGATAACTCGGCGAGACATTGATAAATCCCAACGAACATCTACATTTTCTTGTGTTTGAGATTCTTTCAAACGCTTATCATAATCCGCTTCCAGTTTTACTAGCGGACCGAATATATTTTGATACTGATAACCATCCTCATATCTATAAAACAGAAATTACTTCAAAAATTAAAAAATATTTACACCTATACATTAATAAAGTGTAAAAATTCCTAAATCACAAAAATTTTAATTTAAATTCATGAAAAAAATTTCTTCCTAAATTAAATTTTTTTAAAAAATTTTGTAAGTCGAAAAATACACTGTTTAGCAGAATTTATGTGAACAACATTTTTAATATGATGTATATATCGAAATATCGTAAAAATTAAAAATGACTACATAATGGCAAATAAAAAATTTTAAAACCATTCGTAAAAATATTAATAGAGCAAACAAAACACTTTCACCAAAATAAGTAAATATAATATAGCAATATCCAATAAAAGCAGATATATCATATTTATCGGTGAATTATTATTACGTAGGTAATGCAAATGTTAAAGTAGCTGGCATAGAATTAAGAAGAAAAGCATCTAGTTAAACATAAAAGGACATTCCTAGTCTGCACCTATATTTAAAAATATATATTCACTCTCTAAATTGAACGGTACTACGCTGCAAAGCGTCCGACTCGCGTCCAGGGATGCCACCACGGATTTAGTCCGCGGAATTATTAATTATTATTTTATTAATTATTATTATTATTAATTATTAGATTAGCCAAGAAATGGGTTGCGTTTTAAAGGTTTGTATTTTAAAATTTATCTACAACTATTTTACTGGGACGGTCGACCGCTAAAAACACACGTTAATTAAACTAGGTACGAACATAATATGGCGACGATTAATAAATATAAAATAATTCAATACGTATCTCTGTTGTCGGCCGGGTGGTGCAAGATCCTGAATGGCGGTGTCTCGTTGGTCCCTTAAATCGGTAGGTCTGCAGAGGGAAATTCGGTCCGCGATATTTTAAGAACAATTAACGAATTATACTCCGTACACTTTTTTAATTATAACAATCGGAATTACGAGCTTTCGCGTTTTTAACAGTCGAATTACAGCCAGTGGCCAACTTGAGCGGATTTTTCACTTTTTTACTGGTCCGATGACCAAGACCGAAAACTATAACGTACCGACTTCGACCGTGACAAAAATTAGACTCTCACGAACTGTTTTTAGCTGGTTTTGCTCGCCCTCGACTCTGGCTCATTCCAGCCGTTATTTTTCGTCGGCATGTTTTTTACAACCTGACCGCCGCACTCGTCAGAATCGCCACAAACGAAAGCCAATGGTCGCGGAGATCCTTTGACGTATTTAAAACGGTCGTGCCTTCCCGGAATCTTTAGAACCTGCGATGTTTTCGGGCCTTATTTTTTATGACTCGTAATACTCATTTTTTCCGAATAGTCCTCCGTGGGTGGCGATGCAGAATTCCTTTCTCCCTAGCCGACAACGGGATTACACATATACGCACACACCATTTGCCCGATAGTCTATTAAATTAAATTTTTAATATTTTATTTATTTGTTTAGTGATTTTGGTTTTATTTTGTTAATTTTTTGTCGAACCATGTAATGGTCGCATTACAAAATCTACTAACAGAACCAGAAATCAAGAATTTACAGACTCAAAGATAATAACACTATTGTTACAGAATTCCGAACATGAAATTAAACATTTCAAAATCAGACGTGTATTTTATGACATCTCTATTAATATTTATTTTGTGCCCTGAATATTTTTTTTCTTCAGGAATTACAATACCATAATTTTCTATGGCATTACATACGTGGAAAATTACCCTACAGTCGATCTTTAAATCCGAAAAATAAATTATAAAATCAATGTTCGAACACTTGATCAAAAACATAAATTTTAAATATTTTTGTATAATTTTAAATACACCTGCCGAGACAAACTGTTTTTCCGATTACAGCTATTAATGAAATTACGTGAAATGTAGAAGAAAAAATAATGGAAACTTCTATCCGACATGGCGCACACTGAGATTCAAATTTTGGTTTTACTTATCGGCCGACATTATAAAATAATGCAAATCACATAATAAAATCTAGCCTCGATTTATAAGGAGCACTTAAATGCAGACGCATACAGAAACTAAAATTTTGATTAGTTTTTCTTAAAAATATCGTGATTTTTTTCTAAGCAAGTCATTAGTTTTATTTGAAAAATAAGTCGAAAACAATCACCAACTGCACGATGCATTCGCGATGATACATTCAAAACGTTCTCAAATCGCTAATTACAAATCGGCAAGAACAGTTTCGACAGTATCAAATCAGTCGAAAGCTAGTTTGAAATTATCAAAACACTCCGCGAACTACGATTGAATTTTTAATTAAAGACTTTCAGTTTGATAATTGTGCAGAGCAACAAAAGTTGAGGTAAAAAATTTTCAATGAAACAAACTCGAGTAAAACTATATCAAACTTTTTTACATAATTTTTGATACCTTTATAAATTTAAAATATAATTCACAGCAAACAAATATCTTTGACTTATATATCAAAAACGTAACCGTGATACACATAAAAGTATTACTTTTGTATTTGTAAAATAAATAATTCTAACGTGGTAATTTAATTGCATAGAATTAAATTTTCATTCCAAAAATGTTATTTTTGCTATTTTTTCATTTAAAATATGTTGCTTATTTTATTCACTATAAGCAAAACGTTGTAGTTAATTTTAAAATATGCTGTAAGTGCAAAATCCGAATATCTATATAACTATAAAGTGAAAAAAGTAGACAAATAGTGGACCAATTTTTTCATTTATAATGTTCCAGACGACTGTAAGTAAATATTTAAATATTTAAATTTTGTTTTACATAAATGGGGTAATTGAAAAAAAAAAAAAAAAAAAAAAAAAAATGATTTTCACTTCTAAGACACAATATAAACAGCTTTATAACAAAGACATATTATACTGAATTACTGCATAACAAAAAATGAAATATTTAAACAGGTGTTAGGCGACAAAATAAAGTCGTACTTAAGGTCTCTACCCGTTTGTGTGTACTAATCGTAAGCGAACTGATTTTGTTCCAATTCCACCAGTGAATAGCCCCATTCCCGAGGAAAGTTTTGGTGAGTTTATAAATTTTTAGTGTAATTTAGCCAGAGAATTTTTGTCGAAAAGTAGGAAAAAAAGGTAAATAACATAAGTCCGATAAAATCAAATTAAAACAAAATATTCGCAATAGTAAATATAAATTATAGATTAGAAAAAGGTATTACTTCTGGCGCAGCTAATTTTTATTTTTTTAAAATTTGAAACATTATTGCTTATTTTTACACAAATAAATTTGTTTAAATAATTACACCGCGACATAATTGCAATATAAAACAGCATGAAAAACACTAAAAGAATGCGTTTAGTAAGAAACAATAAAAATAATGAAAAAACACTAAGAATGAGCAAATTTATAGTTGTTTCGTTATAGATAGGTCATGAAAAGGTTAGGAATCTTCAGGATCGATTGTAAAAAAAAAGAATCATTAACTGAATGAATAGATCGTTGATTGTTAGACGGTGGCATTCAATTTGTTAATTATTCAATTGCTATTACTTTTTTTTTTTTTTTATTTTTGAAAATACGCGTTTCTTATTTTTTAAATTTTTAATAAAGTATATCAGTATCATTCAACTCCGCACTTATATCTATCTGTTTCATTATATATGTGTTACTGAACCGATTCTGCTTCGGTTTTAAGAATGTTCAAGCAAAGAATCACTATAAGAGATATTTCGATAAAAATAGAAAAATGGAAAAGCGAAAATTTAAACGAGTATTAATATCTTAATATATATATATATATATATATATGTATGTATGTATATATAGTGCGTTCTAAAATGATGTTAACAGTCAAATAGCGATTTCATTACAAACAACCGGGAGAGGGGGAAGGGCGCGTTTTTGAACCTTGGTATAAATGTAAGAAATGTAGCTCGAACCCTGTTCTAGTACCCAGCCAAAAATAAGATCACCACAGTTCCCCTATCCCCCCAGTCATCTTATTTAGCAGCATGCGATTTCCAATTCTTCCTCAGATATAAATCCACACTGAAAGGAAAACCATTCGATGGCGCGTAGACGATCCAAAAAAACACTAAAGAACAAATGTGCCACACCACCAAAGCGGAGTTCGCACAATACTTCTAAAAATATCGGATTTTAGCAAATATTTTACAACAAAAAATTGAATTTTTTGAATTTTTTTTTGGTCTATCGGAAAACTATCTTAAAGTAATCTGGTCAAAATGTTCATATTTTGTGAACTACTTCAAGTAGTGGATTCAACGTATACTACTGGGTCGGGCTTTCATATCCCGCAAAGACAAACCTACTAGGTGCAATAGGTCCATCACAATCGCGTGTCCAGGGACTTTTTAGTCGGTTCTATTTTAAACTCAATTGAAATATTAATAAAAAATTAAGTTGTACGTGCCAAAATTTCTACTTGACAGTTTGACAGGTGATATTGCGCATTCGAGGAAAAAATAACAGGTTATTTCGAAACAAATTCCTGAAGAAACACGAGCATCAAGATCTTTTCAATCGTTTGAAAATTGTTCTCCTCGAACGAAGCTATTATTTCACTTTTATAATATATTATAATAAATGACTGAAATGTGTCAATGAAATTTTTCATTCGTTTTTAAACAATTAAAATGTATAGTTTAAAAATCAACCAACAGTGGTTCACACTTTTTTTTTTCAATATTTCATAATATGAAATATAAAATATCGTCTACAACCTTAACAAAACTTGTTGTGGCTCCACATCAATTCCTGGTTTTGCTAAATCAGCGATTGTGGCATCTTCATTATCTTTCCAAAGTTCTTCTAATTTAGCTATCTGCGATGGATTTACCTGTCGGGCTCGTAACTGATCCTCTTTAGATGGTACTTTAACCAACCACGAAAGAAAACAACGATCAGCAATTAACGGTTTCCATTGATCAGGGTCCCTTTATAATTACAACAGAAAGTATTTTACATCTACATATTATTTCAATAAAAAAAAAGGGAGGGGGGAGGGGGGGACAGTAAAACATGATATTCTATACACTGAGTTATTTCGTATGTTAAGTTAAACGAAAATATTTTATAATTACATTATTCTAAATTAAAAATAAGTAGTTGCTATTTTGAGGGTTTTTTCGTACAATATTTCTGTAAATGAATATACGTAGGTATTTCTGGCGGCCTTAATGATTTTAATTGTAAAACATGAGGCTTTTCGAAAACTCCATTAAAGAATCAAGATATACTAAATGTCGACCTTTACATCGATATATACAACAGACGGGAAAAAAATAATTTTGTTGTTTCAACTTCTGTAGTCGAGCTACCACTTACGAAGACACGTTTTTTTGCTGTTTTTTGTAAATTTCAATTTTCGATGAATTATCAGATAGGAACAATCGACTTCCTGCTTCATTTTATCGTTTCTCCATAGTGCCCTCTCCTATTTGTCCGCTGTGTATCGATAACACATTCGTATGTGACTCTGATCATGTACTCTTTGAGTGCTCCTCTTTATCATCGGAAAGGGCAGCTCTATACGTGGAGCTGCTCTCACATGATGTTCCAACCCCATATTGTGTGTCCTTTATTCTCTCTCCACAGTCAACGTTGATCATACCAATTGTAGCAAAATTCCTATCCTCTGTACTACATTATATTAATATCTAATCCCTTCAGTATTTCCCATTTTGGTATTACTAGCTTATCGTGTCCAGTTACTTCCAATATACTCCCCACTAAACGAAGAGCACGCACTGATGCAGTTACAGTTACAAAAACAGACACAGCTCGCAGTTAATTTTACGGGCTCGCTGTCGCATTTGCGACCCTAACAGTAGATAGGTGAACTCCTTGTTAGCCGAAAATTGCGGGCGCTGCTGTTGCAGTGTGGCCATAGTAGTGTTGGGTGTAAATTCTGCTCATTTCCTTTTAACAGGATGGTAGGCGCAGTTTTCGCAGTCGTTGCCATAATTATTATTAATATTTCATAATTAAGAACTATAAACTTTGCTTTATAGTGATGGAGAAAGTCATTGAACTTTCGGATAATTGTTTACGGACGCTAAGCGCTGTGCTCTATATAGGTTTCGTGCTTGATGGATCTAACTGCTTTTTAAACATCCCGTGTTTCTTCTTCCTTAATTATTTATAGCCAGATTCCTTTGTCCGTTTGTACTGTGGGCTCTGTAATTGCAGATGTGGCCATGGGACAACTAACTCCTTTTGCTCTTACCTTCGGCAATGGCTTTCCTTTTCTTTTCAGGATGCATATGTTTGGTATTTTTCGACGTTAATTGTCATTGTTTCTCCATCTTTGGTATAGCATTCTTTATCAGATTCCATTCCTCGTTAATCCTAATTGCTACTATGTACACGTGTTGATGAGTTATCGTCCGTTACTAACAAGCCCAGGGAAAACCCAAACAAGAAAAAAAAAAAAAAGAATTTTTAAGCAATTTTATTAAGTTATTTTAAATTCCATGTACGGTAAACTCTCAATATTCGAGGATAGTTTCAAAATTTCTTCGCGAATGTTAAGTCTACTTTCTTATAAGTTATATATGACGAAGAAAAAAAAACTTCCTCTTTAACCAATTTATAAAAACTACTCAAAATTAGTAATCACAAAGGAAAAGAATATTAAATTACTGAGATATCTTATGCAATATGAATAACAAGTTGGCTAAAAATATGCATAAAAATAAATTTAAAATAATCACATTAGAAAAAATAATTGGCAACACTATTTCGAAAATTAGCAGATTACTCTTTCTGTTCGGTTTTTTTGCGAAGTTGCATTTACAAATGTTTATAAAGTTCAATCGCTATATCAAGCGCTGTTGCAATATTAAATATCAAATATCTTCCAATATTTGAATCACAATATAACATAATTTGATATAAATTAAACGTAGCCCCATAGTGCTGGTTGCCCACTTAAGATTTATTTCTTTCATAGGTCCTTTTGACTTGTCTTTTTCTACCATTTAAGAAGTTTCTTCATCAGAAAATCAGTCGAAATTCTATAAAATCATTTCCTCCACTTCCTACTTTGTCATATCTTTAAAACCTAATATTATTAAAAATCTTTACTAAACGCTCAATTTGAGAACATTAAAGTTCTCCCAATTGCTTTTTTTTTTTGTTTGTTATAATATAAAAAATCAAAAAACGGCGCTAAATTTCAATATAATTTTTACCAATCTAAGCATTTGCACATATACTTCATGATGAATGTTAAAAATGGTCATTATTTTATTGTTCTCGATGTAGAAACCACATATATGTTAAGGACTAACATATATTCTCGACGTTCCTTTTTTCGGCAATTTTTAATGTTCAGAATAATTGACTGCTGCAAAATTATACATTGCTTTTAAGCGCATTTTAATGCGATTTGTATACATAATTTAAGTTTGTAAGTCGGACTATTCGTGAATTATTGAATTTTACTTGATGTTTTATGCGTTTTTGAACCACCTTATTAGAATTCTGTACGTACGTAATCCTAAAAACCTCCGTAATAGTAGATTTACTCGTACATAAACATTTTCTACTAGACATTTAAATCAACGACGTAAATGATCAATTATTATTACAGCATAAATTCCAATTTTATTTTATACTCGTAGTTACAATTGACCCCGCATTACATTGAATATATATTGAAAAATAGAAAGCAAACAACGATTATAAAAATGTTATATAAATAGTAGCACGTACCAATTCATATCTTTAAGAGAATTTTGTCCAACACAAGGATGCCGGCATAATAATACCACCACTGAATCTGCCTTCGCTGGGATAAAGCCTAAAACAAACACATTACGCGTGCCGCAAGAATAACATTCTAAAACGGTTTCTCCGAGAGGTCCGTCTTTGTGTAACGTAACTTCCTAAAAGAATTAACGGTAAAACAACGATTATGTAATTAAAACATTAAAATAATTGGAAAAAAACATCAATGGCAAGTGCAAACCGAAATAAAATATACGATTTCTTTTTATAAAAAGATCTACCTTATGTTTTGCTCGAACAAGATGGTTAATTATGTGGGCTCCAGATGTATTTCCACGACTGTTACAAAACCATTTTTTACATACGTTACACATGACGACCGTTCCAGGATCATGAATAGCGCAATATCTACAAGCAAATTCTGGTAATTCCTGAAGAAAGTTTATTTTACAAAGTTATAACTATTAAAATCACATTCGAATTCATTAAACTGCTAATTGATTCAGTTATCAAATAACTTACTTAGTGACCAATTATAAAAATTACACGTTGCTGAATTCGTCAATTAAACATGAAAAAACTAATTAACGAGGCCCTATAATTTCTAATCACAATTTAAGATTAATTGGATTTTTAAACATACAATAAATTTTATTTAAAATAAAAAATTGAAATCTGTAAAAGTCTGCCCGCAATACAAATAAACTAATTAATTAAAAAGCTAGGTAAACTGTTTTGTCGCTACAATCATGTAAGAGAATAAAAAGCATATGTCGTTCGATTTTCATTAAATTCTAATCATAAAAACTTAATGGACCTAGGTAGCAAACAGCGACATTTTGTTGTAAAGTCAAATTTGCCTATGTAAATAAATAGGAGCACCGCACATCACACAACTACAAGACAAAATATCTCAAACAAGGTTTCGTTGCGATCTTTTGTCTCAGCCAAATTAGAAAAACGCGTGTATGTGCGCATTTGTGTACCGTTGATAATAAGTAAAAGTGAATTAAACTTCAGAATGTATAAATGAAAATAAAAAAAAAATTCTATCGTAAAGCCGTCCTCCATGGGACAAAAAAATTTAACTGTGCCATCATAGAAGAAGCGATGCAAAACTGCTTCGTCACGATGAGTTCTAAAGTGTGCAAACACAATTTTTCCTAATATGTGTCTCCGTACTGTTCCTTAAAATACTGTGAATATAATACCATTTGTACTACTTTAAGAACATATAAATTATTCAAACATACAGGAATATGTACAAAAAGTATTAAAAGAAAAAAGAAAATAGGCAATGTTGATTCACAAAATTCGTTCGATTAAAAACTGGCTTTTATAATAAAAATCAGTTAATCCCTAAAAAAAAAAACTTTCACACAAAATATTACGGAAAATAAAAAAGTGTAGAACATAAACGATGTTTGATTCATGGGTTAGGGGGTAGACTTGAACCTTAATTGTATTATTCCTAACTTTCATCTGTGTTAAAATTATTGTCACATTGTTATCAAAAAATTGGCTAAGATCGACTTTTTTCTTCTTTCGTCTTACCTAAATTTACCTTCATGTCTTTCAGAATCTTAAATGTTTATTGTTGCACACTCTTTTTTCTTTATTTTTTTTCCTTCTATTATATACATTACAACGTAATTCGTAAGCTGGCCTCCATTAGCAAAAACGTCCCAATTTTATGTAAAGAAAGTTAAATGTTAGGATAGGATTTTTGTGATTATTTTACTTTTTTTTTTGTGTCAATACCGGTAAGAATGACGTAAATTTCGATCATTTTATACAAAGCATAGAAGAGATAAAAATGTAAGAAAGAGGGGTCAAGGAGCAGAGCCCCTTGCGAGACCAAAATGGCCGAGTTTATATATATATATGGGGGGGGGGGTGCAAGTCAAACGGCTCTTACACAATAATGATTTATGTAAACTATATGAACTGAGAGGGAGCTTTCACCCGATACGAGCACAATAAAATTATAAAACTTCACCTTTGTAAAGGTATCAATGAGATTAAAATTCATTTTCCTCACATTTATTACTGGTTAATGTAATAATCATTTGATTAAAATCAAAGATTTTTACGTTTACAGCGGAACAATAATGCTTCCAAAACATAAGAAAAACTTACGATTATTTTTCAAAACTTACTGATTCAACATACAAGTCGTCCAAGGATTATGATCAATTCGCGTCAATTCGATTTCATGGAAAGCAAATCAACCCCAATTTTTTTAAAACAATTATTGAGAAAATTAATACTATCCCAAGTAACAAAAGGACCACTACTACACTTCTAACTTTGAATTTAACGACGTCATCAATACTACTGGTGACCTATTTCATTTAATAAAATCAATATTCTCGCTATAGATTTACAAATTAAAATCATCCTACAAGAGTACCTCAGAAAAAGAACTATAATTTTTCGAGTCCAGTAACAACATTTGCAATAGGAAAGTTAGTTGGCGTCATTCATAAAATTTTATCGCGGGACCGCAACTATAACATTTTAATCAAATACAGATCTCCCAACAACTGTTGTAAAATATTTTTACAACCACTATCTGGAATTTTCATTATCATGTACTATTTTTCGCTTTAATCGTCTTTCCTTTTTGTTGAAATTCAATCTATTCTCCTTGATTTTTTCCTTAATCCGCGTCCATTCATTATTTCCACCTTAGTTTGCCTTACATTTAATTACAGTGTGCTTCCGGTTTCGCACTTTCCGGGTTCTCTTGCTCCGTTTCCACTTTTTCTTTCTTCATCCTATAAACTTTAATTGCATATAATACGCTGACAGCACCTTCTTTGAAAGTTCCCTATTTTACCGAAAACTTCCTGTTTTACTTCTGCGTTATTAAAATGTACTTCTTCGCACTCCTGACAGTGCCGTTTACATTCTCACGCCTTTTTTCATTCCGCGTGCTAAAATAGTTAGCTTTTACATTAATTTATAATTATTTTCAAATGTAATTCGTAATTTTTAATTTCTCTTTTTTAGTTCCTTGAAACCAATGCATTCACTATGCAAACAAAGAGAAACATACATAGTGAACGGAGAATCAAAACATTTTTGATTTTATGCCTTAATCGGATGCAACAAACTATTATTAGTTTATCAGAATCATTATTTCTTCATTCAAATCTGCATGAGTTCATTTTGTTTTAGAATTATGTCACACAATGGTAAAATAATTAGAATTACAAATACAATTACTACTTGAACTTTTCATTACAGTATCGGCAAGACCAAAATACAAAAACCTATTTAAATATTTAAAAGCTCTGAGAAATAAGTTTTGAGATTCTTATCTTATAATGCTAGATTTATTATTTATCTGTGATTCTTTTTAAGAAGGGGACTTCATCACGCATTCATATTTCACGATCCAGTTTGGAAAACTAAGTTTAGTAAACTGAACTCCGCGAAATTTTGATTCACAGCTGATTGCAAGAAATATTTAGTCTATTCAAATTTTCTATTATTAATTCAAGATTAGTACCTCCCCCAACTGTCCATCTATCCATCCGTAAATTTGAAAAAACATGCTGTATGATCGATTTTTCTTAAAATACTGTAATTATACTATTCATATTTGTGTCAACTGACTTTTTCTAATCATTTGTGTTCGAATTTACATTACATCCATGGCGTGACCAATTTCTATTCTACTCGTGCATTCATGAATAACGACGCTAAATAATATACAACAGTGTTTATTTAAAATTTAATAAAAGAAAAGATTTAAAAATAAAAACTTGCCGGTTAATAATATATTAAGGGATGATTCAGGATTTAAGTGATTCCTTTTTTCGGCTCCTACTCCCTATATCTCTTCTTTGGAAGACGTCAAGGCAAAAAAGTCAAGTCACAATTTCTAACGAAATGTACTACTATTGAGGAATTCTTCACTTCCTTCACAATGAATACTTATGATACATAGTGTGATTTGAATAGCATCCATTGCTCGAGATTAAGAAATTTAGGAAAATTGTCTGAAAAAATTCCCATTCCGGTATCAAATAAACTAATTCAAAAAAAGGCTTTTTCAAAAGATTATCCCACCCCCGTCTTTGGTTACCCTTATACCCAAATCTGGTAAAAATCATTTAGAAGTCTCGTTCTTTTAACCTATTTTTTTGATCTTACGCATCGGAAAGAAAATAGAAATTTGCTCAAAAACAGACTGCTATAAAGTGACTATAATAAGATTTTTCCTCGCGACAATTTAGGCTCATAGTGTATTGTCTCATTCGCTTAATAATCTTTATAAATCCCTTATTTTATTAGTAAGGGATTTCTGCTCTCCACTTTACAAGACATAAAAAGGAGGTAATTGATAATGTCTCATTTTCTATATTATTTCATCAGCTTATTAATTTAGATATTCCATTTCGAGTGTCTAATTTCATGTACAAGAACTGTTTATAGATGAAACATTGTTCTATGGTTTTTTAAAAAGTTTGCAGAGTTACAACGTAAAGTCTGTATTTAACATAAAAAAGTGAAATTCTGAATATACAACACACCCCTGACTTATAAATGATGAGAAAATAGTGATAATTTAATGTTTTAGTTAAAGTTAAAAAATATAAAATCTAATGCTTTAACTCCTTTTTTTACTTTTTTTTTTTTAATTTTACGCCATACCGGTTTAATTTAAAACGTTACAGATATCATAACACATTTTACTACAAATTAAAAATTAAAAATAAAACGAAAATACCTTATTATCATAAAATGCATCATCATCTTCGTCATCTTTAAATTTAAGATCCGTCAGCTTTTGAGAAATATTTACTATTCCCGCTTCGCTTACTTCAGCATTTAATTTCCCATTAATCTATATTTGATTAAACAATTTCAGTTTTAATGACATAACCTTATAATTTAAAAAAAAAAAAAAAGTTTCCACAAAGTGGCGATTTAAAAATATTTACATATTTTAAGTACTGTACTAGAAAAAACCATTATCATACGTAAACAGTAAATATGTTTATTCTTCCGTTTATTACTACGAAAACTTAAAAACCTATTAAATCAATGATCATAAAACTGACACACTTACAGTTTACATTATTTAAACCATTATAAACTTTGGTTTACCATAATATAGTAATAGCAAAACTGTTGTAAAAATATAAATTTTACTACACATTTTAAACAAAAAAATTAATAGATGGTATGAAAAAACACTGATACTATATAAAAAACGTTAACCAATAATTTATAGATAACAGCCACATATCTCGTATGTAAATACGAACATATAGAATTATAGAAGCTCAAAATATCTCCTATTAAAATCCGAGAATTTTGTTTAAAATAAAAAACACATTACGCAAAATAAGTGCATCATGTTTGCCATAATCAGTATATATTACAAGTATATTTCCGTTCTATTTTTTCACCGCTAGCTATGAATTTATAGTAACACTCAAGTATAAAATATCGTGATTTTTTTTTTTTTTCTTTTTTGAAAAATAACTTATCTCTCTGCCATTGAAACACCGTCTTCATTCTTTTTCGTATTTGCAATTTCCGTGATCGAAATTTGATCAAATCGATCCACTATCCTATTCGTGTCAAATGTTTACAGTTATATTGAAAAATTTATTTTGATTTTTTCTCTTTACTAGGTTAAAACTACTTAATCTTTTACTATTTGTTTAATAAATGTCCATTCGTGTAAATATAAAAAAAAAATATTTTCTGGCTTAATGTTCAATTTTTAAGAGCTCTGGTGTTGCTAAAAAAATTTTTATAAAAATTGAAATAGTATGTTTTAATTATATTATGGCTCGTACGAAAATTCCAAAAGTATACTATGTTGTCAAATATCATCGCATTTTAAATGTTCCTACTGTTTAGAAAATTCATATTTTTCATTATATATCTAAACCAGAAATATCAGCACACAAGCAAAAACCGCGGTAAGTTATATGTATATATATATATATATATATATATATTTATATTATAAAAATATTCACTTTAATTTGCCCCTGAATAGTGTCCAATTGAGAAGATTGAGTCTGACTTTGAGACGGAATAGTAAAATCCAGTAGTTCAAAATCAGATGCCTGGGTTTCCACTTGAATCCCATCTGTATCTGTATCCATAAATGTCAGATTTTGAGAATTTGTTGCGAAACTATCCACACTCATGATTAAATCTAATTTAACAGTTTCTAAATGAACAAAAATTCAATATAGCCGTAAACTAATTCGAAATATACGCGTTGTTCAACTTTAGCATTTATTTTTATTTGGATTGCTTACTTATCGCTTACACCATTACTGTAATTTGTACGCTGTATATATCTAGTGATTAAATGATTGATCGCAAAAAAGCTAAAAAACATTAGAAGTTCTATTTGTCGAGGTTTTTCATCCCTCGATGTTTTTACCATGTCATCGATATACATTAATGGTTAAAATATTTCCAATAAAACTTTATTTCCATTGAAATCAATAGCTTCTGTTGCATTCTAAACTAAAAACAACAACATTTGCTCTGTATAATACAGGAAAGGAAAAATTTTCGAATATCTTCGATGTTACGCTGTAAAGTGAATGAAAGGAAAAAATCGAATTTCAAAATACACGATATACGAAATAAACAATATTTATTTGGTCACATTTTCCAAAATTAAAAAAAAAAAAAAAATGGTATTTATTATGAAATATCTCTAAACCGCGTTCTGTTCAATTGATGTAAAATATTATATTCAACGTAGATGAGTGTGAAATCGTTACAAATACTAAACTCATAACTTTTATCATTTAAAAGCTACGTCTTTTCAAATAAATTAAATGATATATTAAGTCTAAATATATTTTATTAGTTTTATTAAGACAATTGGGGAAAACTAAATTCACAAATCATATGGAGCACACACAACTTAGATATTCCTTATTAAACATATAAATCGTTTGATTTTTATTTATTCCGAATGAAAATATTTATCTTTTATATGTAAAATGGACAACGGAATATAGATAGGTAAAAAAAATATAGAATGTAACACGTCAAATAAAAATAGTTAATATTACTATAAGTTACTAATAATTTAATTTCTTTTCCGCGATTTCGACTAAAATGGAATGTAAATGTAAACATCTTCACCGCCAAATTTTTATAAGTGTTAAGCGCCAGTTACACTTCTCCATTAATTCACCTCTGCCTAACATCACGCCATATTATCGTTTCTGATTCGATTTACGTAAATGTTGCATTCCGTGTTTTTATTTCTCGGTTTTTCGTTGCTGTGACGGAAGTTGTACGTTTTTTTAGTGGTTCTATCAAGTGGTACTTTATAAAATCGTTTAGAAAACAGGCTTCATCATGAACGCTTATTACGATTATTTCAGAGAAATAGGATATTTATCGAAATCGCAGCTATCCGGCTTGAAAAATTACAAATACAGTGCCGTCGATACAAATCCGGTCGGTACTTACTTAATGCACCCGTTCTGGAATTATTTGATTAGATATTTTCCGAAGTGGTTAGCACCAAATTTAATTACTTTTATTGGATTTCTATTTATTATACTTTCGTTTTCGTTATTGACATTTTACGATTACAATTTTCTCGCGGCTAGTAATAATGCCCCTAATTATTCACCGATACCTCCGTGGGTTTTCGCCGTTATTTCATTCAGTATCTTCACCGCGTATACTTTGGACGGTATCGACGGTAAACAAGCTCGACGTACCAATACCAGCGGACCGATAGGCGAACTATTCGATCACGGATTAGATTCGTGGACGACTGTTTTCATACCGCTTTTGATATACTCGCTGTTCGGACGATTAGATTTCAGTCTACCACCAATCCGGTTATACTATATATGTTGGGCTGTTTTTTTTAACTTCTACTTATCGCACGTAGAAAAATACAACACCGGTACGTTGTATCTACCGTGGAGTTACGATTTCTCCATGTTAGGTTCGGTAATTTTATTTTTCGTAACTTACCTATATGGAACGGACATTTGGAAAGTAACTTTATTCAATTCTGTCTACGTAAGTCAGGTAGCCGAAGTGATATTTTATGTAAGTAGCATTGTATTTAACATACCGATGATTAATCGATGTTATTCGTCGTACATTAGTGGCAAATGCCAAGCGCGCACTCTATCGAGCACTTTGAGGCCGTTAATTCCGATACTGATATTTTTCGTGATTTCCCTTATATGGGCGCATTATTCACCAACTAACATCGTCGACAGAGATCCAAGAGTGTTCAGTCTTATTACTGGAAATATATTCAGTAACATTTGCTGCGAGCTAATATTGGCTCAGATGACACACACGAAATGCAAAATATTCAATGCTCTAATAGTACCGTTCACTTTAGCAACGATTATTAGCATTGTATTGCCGCAAGCGGAACTGTTAACGCTTTACGTTATGTTTGTCGTATCTCTGTATCTTCATATTACGTTCGGAGTTAAAGTGATTAAGCAGCTGTGTGGTTACTTTAAAATACTTTGTTTTCGAATCGAATACCAACGGAATTAAACAAATGCGGAATTCGGTTTTAAATTCGCATTATCGTCCGAATGGATTTATCGACGACTTTATTTACAGTATTAAATGTTCTGCACTGGAACCTTTTTTTCCCGCCGCAGAATCTCGTTGTACATCACATGTGTTGCACTGTAAATCGCCGCCATCTTTATTTTCGTTTTTATTGTTTAAGATTGTTGCGAGATACACTAAAGCAGTATATATGAATTCTTTTCATTTTCATTGACTTATTGGCGATTTATAGGGAACATCCGTCAATTATAACTTCTCATAGTGTATCATTCCGAATTGTTCTCGTGTAAACTAATAAAAACATCGTATCTACATAAGCGACGTAATTTTTATACTTGTATACTAGTAAATACGTTTTTCCGAGCGTGTTTATGGAATATTAAATGATGTGACAAAGGCCATTATTAAATTAACGAATACGGAACTATATCAAATTTATATACCATTTTTTTTTTTTTTTTTTTTTGTTTAAACGTGTTCATTATTACTATTCGTGTTTTAATTGAAAGTTTTAATAAATTTATTGTAAACTGTTTTTCGGTTAAAAACCTTATTTCACGGAACAAAAGAATGTCTCTATTGGTCAAAAATTAAAAGTTTATATTTAAAAAGAAACAAAAAAAAAAAAAAAATCGATTTAAATACATATTGCGGCGTGTACAAATTGTCGGTTATTTTATTTCGCTGATGTGGTATTAATTAAAAGATCAAAATCTATTTTAATTAAGTCTACATTTTAAAATGGTAAAATTTTCCCAGTGTTTTTCTTTTCCAGTGTAAATTGTAACATTTTCATCGTATTCTTTGAAGGCAATGAACCGCGGTGAAATACGGTTGCCGCTCGAAGATAATTTTTAGATTATCGTGACACTAAGTGTAACTTTCGTGAAATGCTTGTTTCTATATTACGTTGTTTCGTAAAATTAATATTAAAGTTAAAAAAATGTTAACTATTAAGTATTTTATTCTTTATATTGTTAATGTAGAACTATGGAATATTTTTACCTTTAGTTACTAGTAACACTGATAAACATATTTTAAACGCCTTTGGCAAATTATTGTAGCATTTAAACTATTAACAGTAATTCGCATGCGCTAGAATAGTTTATAGATATTAATGCATTTTCTTTTTTGCATGATTTTCATATCACTTGGAAGTGCATTCGCGTAAATATGTGTAAATGAACGATTATTATTTATCATTACATTTAAATAATTCTATGTAGATCGCAATGCAGAAATTGCTATAGTTTGTATTTATGTTAATGAAAAGTATTTTAACCTTCAGGTCAATATCCCCGTTGTTGTTTGTTTTTAAAATTTCAAACCTCTATCGAGACAAAATCGACACAATAAGTCATTTCCTGTTTTCATTAAGCGATAGTTGTTTTTTGTCTCTCTTTCCTCTCTCTCTCTTTTAAAAGCGGCCTTATTTTATAAAACGACTAACAGCTAGCACCGTGCTTATTCTAAGAGCTAGTTTTGCCAATTTTAATTATTTAATACTGACAATCGGGTTTTTTTTCTTTTTCATTATTTTTCATTATTTTTCATTGTTTTTCATTGTTTATTGCGTTAATTTCTTTTTTTTTTAGCAGAAAATAAAACTGTTTTATTTCTATAGTTTAGGTTTTTTTTTAGTATGTCTGTAAATTGTACGTATTGCTAATTTCATCGTATTGGTTTTGATCCTTAATAATTCCTATTGTAAAATTCCTGTGAAACATTTAACACGTGTAACCTGGAAGTACGAGCACTTTAAATTTTTGAGGTGTAATTTCAGATAATTTGTTGTTGTACGAGTCTATATAAATAGGTTTGCGATGGTTTAAAAAAATTTAACAAGAAATTAGTGCTAAATTTTAAAATTCACCAGACGAGTGTCTAAAATCAAGAAATTATGTATTGTAGAATTTTTGTATTTCGAAAATTTCGTTTAATCTGGGATTATTATTAGCTTTTGCAGTATATCTGGTCTCCAAAAAGTCTGTATTATATTTAATGTGTATCCCCTTTGTTCGATTTGATCTCGATTGCTTAAATTCCCGTTTTAGCAAACAATAAAAATTTTAATTTGAAATGTAACTTCCATTACGTACGAAGAATTTTGCAGCCGTATTTAAATAAAATAATGAACTTACAAATAATGATGATTTAGTTATGACGTAGATGTGCGTGGAAATAATTTTGACATTCGTTCACTCCTGAAATGTAGAGTTATAACAGCATAATTTGTTTAATAATTTTGTTATTTAAAAAATGTTACACCTCACGTTACATATTTATTATGGATAATTGTTCATTCGCTGTAATTTTATGTTATGTACATATATTATCTGCTGTGGACATCTAGTCGTTAGTTCCTTACGCGAAACGTATATGTATATATTAGACTCATAATTATTAGTAGTGCATTGCATTTGTTATCGCAAACTTTTAGAAAAAATGTTGTAGCAACCTAAAATAATTGTATGTCATGAAAATAATCACAAATTATTGTTACATTTTTAAATATAATAATGTTTGATATATATTATAATATTGTTATTTGCCTTCTAACTACCTTTTCGCGTACAATTTTAAATAGTTGTGTTATTTCTCGTAAAAATAACATATTAAATTTGAATTATTCTTCGTTTGAAAATTGAGGAACAAAAAACAGCTATAATTGAAAATTTCGTCATTATTGCTTGTTGATGTTTAACACGCTTTGTAGGAAAAATTGCGCATAATATGTACAACCTGTACTTTTGTTCCGAGAAACATTTTTATCATTACTGAACTAATAGTCCTAACTAGCACTGCGTGTACCCCCTTGACGTCCTAATAAATTATTTCTAACTTTTTCGTTTAACAAGTGCCTTTATCATAACGAGCAACAGAGAAAACGTTGTTAAAGATAACAAAAACAATTTTTAGTACTAGTTTTGTTTTTCTTTTCTCTTCTTTTTTTTTGGAAATTTCGTATTAATGCTGTTAACTCTCTAGAGAAGTGGAAATAATAATTGTAAAATAATAAAAGTATATTTAAAATAACATTACATTTAAAATAGAGTGCAAAAAAATGATTTTTTTTTATTGTTGTTTATTTATTTATACAATCCGCCAGTGCAACAGCCTACGCCAATTACTGCACAGCACAATATAATAAAACAATTCAGTAGCAATATACAAGTGTACAGGTACAATGAAACAATAGAAAAGAAAAATTACGAAGTTGTATAAATCATACCCGTACTTACACTACGATTTTATCTAACATTACTTATTTTAGTTCTATACCATTCACACTCCCACGCCAACACAGCTTACACCTGTAACATGCACGCGTACGTACACTCCATGCTCACTCAAAGAAACACTTAAGTACATCAATACAACATAGCCTCACATCGTTAAATTCCGAACAGCTTTTAAGAACTCACCACCGTGATCATTAAAAATGTCTAGCTTGCGATGGTCTTTCTCCAAGTTATTATACAATGTGAATAACGAACGGAGCCGGGAACAGGCGTACTGCTGAGTGTTTGCAAACGGAACAGCCAGTGTACGACTTGAGCGGGTAAAATCGGAACTCTAATGCGAATTTTCTCTAAACGAGTAGGAGGACAATTAATCTTACCGTGCATGAAATTGTGCAGAATACGAAGTGATAATTCCCCAAGCTGTACATAAATTTAACTGCCGAAGTATTTCTGTGTATTTGAAGCGCACAGCACCGAAGCCAATAAATTTATAATGCAAGTATATTTTAGAAACTCTTTTTCTCTGCACATTTTCAACCCTATTTACCAAATCACTAGATACAGAGTTCCAAATTAGCGCACCAAATTCTGCGAGCAGACCAATAAGGTGAATAAAATTAAATGTGTTTGAAGTTGTCTGAAGTTTGCACTACTTCTCAAAACGAAACCTAACATATTGTTCGCTTTACGAATTGCATGTATTACATGAGTCTTAAATGTAAATTTTGTATTTAGTAAAACACCAAGGCCTGTCACACAAATTTCCCTTATGAAGGGAACACCTTCTATATGGTACAACGCTGTAATAGGGAGTCGTTAAGTTTACATTTAGATATATTCACAGGTAAATTATTTTTTTAAAAAAAAAAAGGCGTATAAATTTAATTAACAATGAAAGATATAAGAAATTCTGTTGGAATATTGAAAATACTTGAGAGTAACAATTTACTTAAAAATGAATATTAAGGTAAAAGTAGTAAAACAACTTGAGTTTTAAGGTGGGGGTATGGGATAACGGGTCTTAAAAAAGCACTTTTTTGAGAGTATTTTTTAAAGAGACTAATAAAGTTTTTTGCATATAGTTATATGATTCATAAACAAGCCAGTGAGAGTGAATTGACAGAGGCCATTTCAAAAAAATACGTTTTGCGGTGCCCACGATAACTCGTTACAAAATCATCCAAAACACGAATAGCTGGAAAAAATAATTAATTTAGAAGTAAATTTAGGTCGCAACGTTGTCCTTTTTTTTTCAATTTTTGGCGGTCGACAGAAGTCAAAATCACGATATTTACCCTAAAAATGGCGCCATTTTGTAGCTGTAAAATCGGTCTCAAGCGAGAGAAAAAAAGAAAAACGTTGCGACCTAGTAAAATATGTATTGTAAAACTGTGTTCAACATGAATCGGATCGGTGCAGAAGTTTTTGAGATATCGTGGGCACCGACTTTAAAAAAGTCGTTTCGAGAAAAACGCGTTTAAAGTTTTAAACTATGAAAATTGGAAGAAAAATTTTTATTTTTCTCACTTAAACCGAATCGTCGATGCCTGCATCATAAAGCAAGGTACCTCTACACTCGCAATGTCCAAGGCTTCCTTTTGCTCCATTCTTTCTATTATTTTTTAACCTCTTTTTCCTGAAGCACAGCTTTTTGTTCAGCTTTTTAAATTCGCGTTTCATCGGCTGTTTGCATGTACTGATGAACATTTGGGCCGACGCTAATTTGCATTCTTGTAAGAAGGCTAGTAATGCAAAATTGCCTTCATTGAAAATACATCTAGCTACATTTTCTGCAATTTATACTAGAATAGGGCTATTGGATAAAATTTTTGGAATAATCTTCCAAATAAGTTGATTTCGGCTTTCGTTACTGTTTTAGGTAAATCCACCAACAGATCGCTCTAAAAGCTCGTCTTTTGCTTAAATCTTCATAAATTGGCTCGATTGCTTTGTTACATCATCTGGAAAAGGTTTATAATCGTGCTGGAAATTTTCTACTCCGGTGATGGCCAAAGCTTTTTGATAAGCGCACCATGAGTCAGCGCCGGCTAGATACTTATGGTGCTGTGGATTTTTATTAGTTAATTTATAATATCGCATCTTTCATTTTTTGCACTGAATCATAATTTCTCCTGATTGCTAATCATTGTTTTACCAGTGAGTTTTCCTATTCCAGAGAAACTTCTGCTTCTTCTAGTTTGTCCAGCCTTTTTTGAACGTGGCCAACGCATTTTTTTAAATTTATTACAAAGTTTTCGTCATAAGGATGGGATTGAATTACACCGGTGTACGTTTTACTAGCACCGTCGCCGAAGTAATTCTTATACTTGACCTACTTTTCCTCTGATCGTTGAAACATTTCTTTTATTGCTGATACTTCCATGTTTCCTGCAGGTCCGATGTGATTTCCTTCACATTCACCACATTCCACGTGCTTGGCATGCCATTCTTCAAATTCCATTGTACGAGTATTTAATTTTTTCTCCCAAGTTTTACACCTTTTACAGTGCCCACTTTTAACGCAAATATCTATAACTTTTCTAGTGTAATATCCTAAAACACCATATAACGAAGAGAAACCTCGCTTTTGCCAGGTGCCATCACCGGCTAGGCCCTCTGAAAGGGAAGGAAGCAGCTTCTCTGGTTACCTGCCTGCCGCTCTCGGCCGGCTCAAAAGGGGTGGAGCGCACAGCTTACTATCTTAATGAGTTCTACTCCAAATGACCTGAGGTTTTGGGAAAATATTTCTAAGAATTTGTACCTTTATATGAAAATTTTTCAGAAAAATGGATTTTTCAAAGTGGTTATTCCATCTCCCTCCCCCCTAAGCCAATGTTCTACACTTATGAAAATATTATTGCAATAGGGCATATTTGAAATTTAAAATTCAACAAAGCTACTAACGCTTAATAATATGGCGCGGTACGAATATTTTATATATGTATATATATATTATAAATATTTTTTATATATTTTTTTCTTAAATACAAAAATTTCGTCTTTATGAAGTCTGCTTTAGAATTTATACTTTGGGTAATTGTTAAAAATCGGTTAAAGGGAAAGTGGAAAGACCAAAAATAAAACAAAATACTAAAATACACAAAATCTTCAGGCATAATTAACCAAATTTGATAAAATCAGTTAAAAGTTAAAAAGCACAACTGCAAGGTGCCAGGGCCACAGCTCGGCCGAGTATCGATCGTATCTTAACCGCTTCTAGAAATCGCGCTTGTTCACCTCTCGTTCGTTCTTCAGAGTGCTGTTTATCAAGGCAATTAACGGATGATCAAATAACGAATAGTTTACCGATTCCATAAAATATAAATGATGCTGGTTTCGCTTAGTATCTGCAGTTCATCCACCATATAATGGCCAATATTCGGCCAGGCCACAGCCTTAAGATGGTTATGTATACTTTTAACCTTAAAGTGTGCATATTCTGTAAAATCGATAAACTTGACGCTTACTTACAAAACATCACTAATGGCCTTTCGATCTTACCGGTAACAGTTTTTGCGTTCGCTATTTGTATACTCATTGTCGTACTAGAGTCTTCTTTTTTAACTTGTTATTCGTTGTCACATTATTAGCTAAATTTTTGCATGTTTAACAAAAACCAAAAAAAAGGATATTTCCGCTTATTTTATTAGCACTGTCCGGTCTCCAGTGTTAGATTTCATGTGTCCCACTACCAAACCGGATGATAAAATTTTTATCGAATGCTTAATATTTCTTTCGGATATTAAAAAGGAACAAAAAATGTCCTGGAATAGCGTTGCATTATACGAAAATTTAAAATTTTTTTGTGGGTTATGCTCCTTCATCTGAAGAAAAGCTTCTGGTTATGCCACTAGTGAAATATTTTTAAAAAAGTCGCCATTTTCAAAAATTATAGTCACCAATAATTTTTTTTCTTTCTTTTTGGTATAAATTTTGCACGCAAATATTGGAATAACAGTCTGTAAGAAAGGAACATAAAAGTTCATAATTTAAAACACCAATAATAGACGTTCGTTTTGCTTTTTTAGTTTATATAACTAATTCAGTTAATATGCGAATGATTTATCATCGACAATTTTATTTAAAAATTATAAATTTGTTAAGTTTTAATTAAGTTTTAGAACAATATGAGGTCATTTAAAGTTTTTAAAAAATCGGGTTTAATTTTTTTTTTTTTTTTTGATTTTTCTTTTTTAGTTAAAATTACATAATTATTCAAATGAAATATATCCATTAAACCCGCGCTTATTGCAAGAGATAGTGTGATGTTAATGTCTGCTCGTGTACTTTAATTTATTTTCGTTAATGTCAAACGAAATTGAATTGTCTGACACGTCTTGGCCTTCGTTTTACGAACGTATTAGATTTATGGAAAAAGTTCAGTTAATTTTTTTCTTTAAAAATTTCCTGTTCGCTGTCGTTTAGCCGGTTCCTAGCTAGCGGGATAACTGGGATAAATATCATGAAGGCATTTATACGTATGTATGTTCCATTGAAAAAACATATTCGTGTTAATGATATTGATCGTTTTATACGTTATATAAAATTATCACAAACGTACGTCGTCTATTGGCTTATTACCTTCGGTCGATTCTTTGGCTTTCCGTATAAGAAAATGTTTTTCGAATTCTAATCGTGTATTATCGGTCAATATGCTTGTACATTCGGTAAAACAATTTTTTATCCAACATGGTGAAAAGAGCAATGATAAAAGGTTAATTTTAATTTCAGAACAGAATGATCTTTGTTTTTTGTTTGTTTTTTTTTGGTAAAGCGGTAATTTCTAATTATTCGTATAATACGATTAAATCATTTTTTCTAAATATTTAAAATGTGCTATATTTCTACTGAAGGAACAAAAATAATTCTGTATATTTTGAACGAAATAAAAATATACCACATCGCTCAAGGACAAAATTTTCCTGTTTGAATTTAAATAACTCCAGAAGCGCGCGTATGTAAAAGAGTTACAGTTTCAGTTGTAACAATTACTACATCGGAAGCGCTGTTATAATTTTGTCCTTTACGTGTACCAAAAAGAAGTTCAGTAATACGATTTTTTTTCCGTACTTTGTTGCACTGATAAATTCGATGAATATTTTTTCGAATGACAGAATTACGTTAACACTTTTAATTCCAGTGACCAGTAAGTCATTATTACTAAAACCTGATATTGCGTCAATTATAACTTTTTTAATTTTCGGCATTAATTTCGTTTTCCATTTTATTATCAGCTGGTAATCGTAACAATATTTTAGAATTCATGAGGAAATCCATCCCGGGTTTTTGTGCTCATCTTTAACTATTTTGCTCTATTCGTCTATTCGTTTAACGAGTAGAAGGTAGTTTTGCCAAACCGATCTAAAACAAGTTTGGACTATGAGACTTCTTAAGCCTGGAAGCCTAATTTTTTCCTATTTTCACTTCGCTTTCAAAGGTGGTCTATTAAAGTTAACACCTATTATATTAACTCTGCCGCTGTTCCAAAAGTGCAAAAAAAAAAAAAAAGGCGTTCAGAATTTTCCTTGATAGTAATTACATATGCGTTGTATAAGTTTTTGAAATTTTGAATAATTATAAACTATGGGAAATACTGGCAAGATAAAAAGTGTATAGCATCGGTTTAAATAATATTCACCAACCTATAAAAAGCACTTGCATTATTTTTACGAAGTTTAAAAGTGAAAAAAAAAACAAAACACAAATTCATTTACAAATTCATAATAAGAAAAACAGCTGAACCGTAATGAATACAGTGGGTGCCGCTTAAATGAACCACAGATATAACTGATGCAGTCGTCTTATTGTAAAGCAAAATGCCTTAGAACGGGGGTCGTATGTTAATAAATCGAGAATAACAAAGAGGAAAATTAAAGGAATGCGCCCGCATTAGAGCACGGTGAAATAACGCCTGTATATAAATATATCGAGTTTGTAGAAATTTTTTCAGCAACAAAGTGTAGCGCAAGAGAGACTACTATTGTGAAAAATACAGATGCATTTTCCTACTCGACTTTCTCGAGTTATTGTAATCGTATACTTAGGTGAACGAATCTTTTTTTTTTTTTTTTTTTTTTTGTAAAATATCGAGATGAGTGTCCCAAATTTACCCCATAAAAGCTGGTGCCCCCCAAGATAACGTTTTGGGACCTGTTTTGTATTTAATTTACACTACAGATATACCGAAAACAAAAGCCGAAGTAACTACCTTCGCCGATGATACAGCTAGTGATGAGTAGGTACGTATCCGCAGATCCATATCTCACAGCGAAGTTGATGTAATTCCGACTGCAGTTCCGGATACGTATCCGCAAACTCCGACCCAGCGATGATAAAGTCCATATTCACACGGTTTCGCCATGGAAGTTAAAATATTGGTCTTAAACAAAGTATCAAATTCTGCGCAATTTTTTCTCTGTTTTTCAGAAATGTTTTCGTTATGGCAAATTTGGTATAAAAAGAAAACGATTTTTTTTTTTTTTTGACAATTTGGTCTATATATTTTTTTTAACAAATTAATTTTTATGCAATAAAGTACACTCCTTATATTTATTATTTATTAGATACTTGCATTATAATATGAGTATATTTGGCTTAATCGATTTTAATAAAGTTTTCTGGTTTTAAAATATATAGATTATAGCTTAAAGTAAAGTAAGTCCCATAACCTCTTGACAGGGCATCGGGGATTGTAACGTTAAGGTTCACAATGTACTAGTTGCATTTTATTTTCTTTCATTTTTGTTTAACGCAGGAGATTTTAGGCCAATTTAAATTCTTTCGTGGAATATTAAAAAAAAAAAACACACTTTCTCCTGGAAGCAGTAAATGTAAAAAGAAGAATATTCGAGTAATTGATTTAACGAAAGCAGAACGAAGCAGAGATGCGCAAATTAACTCCGCTAGAGCAGATCTGGGTACATATGTGTTTTCCGACTGCGGATATATATCCGCTTCCCGACTCCAATTCCGCCGGACTCTTATCACATCTACAGTATATAATCGCGATCATCTTTGGCTGCGTATTTAATTCCAACTCCACATATCACTGAACGCACAAGAAATAGAACGTCCTTGAACATAGTACGCATGCGCGCAGCTAACGTTTTCCAGGGTTTAGTGTAGATATATTAAATCACCCCGCCGCCAGAGATAAATCCGACTGTGTCTGGAATGACGTTTGTTCGTTGTGTGATGTTTTTCGGAGTTAAGATTAAATCACGGATCGTCCGGAGATATATCCGGCAATGTCTGAACGCGGATATATTTCTGAGGGTATAACTATGTCCTCCAGAGTTACCCATGCCTTGAACGGGGGGAGCACAATTACTAACAACAAACACAAACGCTAAGTAATTTACCGCAACATCAGCAATCTATGCAACTACTCGGTCTTGTTTAAATAACGTGACGTAATCTAATAGAACACTGGTATGAGACGATTGCAAACGAGTGACAGTATTAAGTGATACTGTATACGTAAGTTCCGGTGGATACATGTAGATTGTCCGATGGATATATATATATATCTCGGATGCAATTCGGGCGATTCAGTAGAAAAGAACGAACTTACCCATCACTAGATACAGCTATTCTGAATGACGATGCATCTCCAACACAACTAACTGTATATGTTGATTTACAAACAGCGGTTAATGAAAGTTGAGGCTTAAACAATTTAGAGATTTGACACTAATGAGAAAATTATCTGTACATGTAACATTCACAAACAAAAAAGTGTTGCCTCCGTTAACAATATCGTTACAAGTAGTCAAATAAGTCCTGTTAAAAAGCAAATTAAGTATATCGTGGAATTCACCTGTATAAGAAATTGACGTGGAGGAATCATAATTATTGAAAAAACAAAATGAACTGAATACTTAAAAGAATGTTTTGACTTTTCAATAATAAATCTGAAATTTCAGTGGAAAACAAGCTATTATTAATATAATCGAATATTAAAACCTTTGCGGAATTATGAATCTAGGTGTGCAAAGAAAAGAAAAAAATCGCAATTATTCAACGATATCAAAATAAAGTGTTTCGAAGTATTGCTGACGCCCCTTGGTATTCGTGAAGACCTAAACGTGCTACCCCGTTCGTTCAAAAAGAAATCAAAAGAAAGGCCAAAACTAGAAGAACACTCGAATAACTTTGTAGTTTCATTTCATTGGACAACTCTGAGCAATCAGGATAACCAACATATCTCATGTAGCTAAATGACGCTTCTTGTACAATAATTGGAATCCTCTAGATAAGGCATTTCTTTAAATTATTATATCAAATTAAGCTTGCTAGATGATAGCTTAATGCTGGTCGCAAAATAACGAGGAAAACAATTATATTTTTATATTGCACGTGTTAACCAAGCACGGACACAATGGCGAAATCGCAAAAAAAATAATAATAAAAAGAGAAAGAGGGGGCAACCCGGTAGGAACGAAGTTCCTTTCACTTTTTGGTAGATGTGCAAGTATAAAGTCATTCATAAAGTATACGATAAAAAATGACACACAATATATAAATCCCGTATGAATTAATTAAAACAAAAACAATAAATAAATCATCAGACTCGTTGAAGTGTGCTAACGTCGCACAAAAAAACCGCGTCAATTTTCAAATTCAATAAAATGTACACGTGTTTAGAATTGAGCTTATATAGCTGACCGCGCACATTGCTTGCTGCTCGAATCTCGACACTCGCACGCACACGTATATAATAGAAAGGGACAGATTGAAAGAGAAGAAGAGTGAAGGTCGCCTGGTGACCTCGCCATTTCTGCCAGTTTACTCCTACCGACAAGCCGCGTAAAAGAACTTCGTTCCAAAAAAAAAAAAGTAAATACTTTTGACGTGCTCTTCATTTAGCGAAATCTGGAATACATAAAGTAATTATGAGAACACAGTTCGAAATTGTTTTTGAATTAGCAAAATGGAAACCGAGGACCTACCTGAAAAATCGGCAAATCTCTCGGAAGAAAAAATTATGCAGAGATTAGATTAATGTTGGTGTAACATTTCAAGTTGCTAGAGAATGAAGATAGGCATTAATGAATGCTGGAACTGCAGCAGAACCTAACACGGACGATAAAGACGTATGATCGATTCGCATCAAATGAAAGACATTGCGAACGCTCGCGATTTTTAAAAAGGTCGTTCTGCACTAAGCAATTTGAACAAAATTATTCGTACGAACGTGTACGGTTGTGATACCGGATAGGGAAACTAGAAAGCAGACGACAATTGTCCATAATTTTTTTTTCATCGAAAGCCTGATTTATTAAACTCCATGTTGTTAGTCTTCATTTTTTACTCGTTATCATACATATTTTTGTGTATCTACTAGTTTAAACAATCGGTTAGTTGAAGTTAGTGACGAGCAAGTACGTTATTTCTTCGGATACCGATTCGGAACCAGAACTCCCCGGATAATACGTATCCATCGGACAACAACCCGTACGGATCATCCGGTGTTTACTTATATGTATTGATACAGATTAAACTTGTATTTTAAGTCCCTGATTTCGGGCAGCCGTAGATACGAATTGACTTTTTGAGTCGCTGTTTCGGAGCGCCTTTGATACGAATTGCGTCTTCGTGTCCCTGATTTCGGGAACCATTTGATACGAATTAACGTGATTCCGGGTCCCTTTTACGGGCGCTATTTATACAGATTCTTTTTGATATGAATCTTTTTATTTCTACTATTGGTCCCTGTTCCGGACGCTATTTGATACGAATTGCTACTTCGAGTCTCTGATTTCGGAGCGTTATTGATACGATTCTCTTCTCGAGTCGTTGTTTCCGGAGATCAGTGAAATATTTTCACTTATTTTCGTTAATGAAATAGTTTATCGTGATTGCTTTTTATAGTTTCTTTTCATACGAGCATTAGACTTTTATTCAAATTTTTTAATTTATCGAAAATAATTTAAAAAAGAAAATAGAAGTAAGATAAAAAAATAAACAATAATTCGTTTTCGATCCCGCCCCGAAGCGGCGGTGTTCTCTCCGCTAGAGATATCACGAAGTCGATACCACGTGTTCAATAACCAAAACTTTTACCAAGAAATAAACTTATATTTGACGGAAAAGTTCACAAAAAAAACTGACAGGACGGCGATCCTGATACATGTACTCGGCCACGATAAAAAATAACAGAAAATTTAACTTTTTACCAAAAATTAACAAAAAATACAATAACTTATGTAGCATGGCGCGTATTCATTTCGATACACGTGCGACAGCGACCAGATATGTCACGAACACCGAACGATCGACGACTTAAAACTCAACGGTAACCAAAGGGTGCGCAGAAGTGTTCTTATAGAAACTTCTGCGTAGATCCCCCCACTAACTACCCTGCCTGACTTTTGGCAGAATACATCTGAAATCTTTGCTTTGGCTCAAGGTCATTCGACACACAGTACGGATGCGCGCTTTCGCCGCAAGCACATGTCACTGCCTAAGTCCTCGACTACTACCACTACACAGACACTAGTGTAGTATCATCCCGGTGTAGCTGATCGAGCGAACAGGCACGGGATTTTCCGTTTTGGCCGGGTAAGCATACTTGACATGGCAAAGCGACGGCTAAAAAGAACGATGTCCGTCAGATCGCGAATTAATGCTGTTTCGGGGAGTGTTTTTTATAACTCGGACATCGTCAAAATATAGCGCTGCAAATACCGAATCCGTATCAATATATAGGACACACTGGAATTAGTTTACACTGGTTGTCGATGTAACAACATCGGTGTGTTAGGTTAGATCGCGTGTGTTAGAAAGAGAGAAGGAAATTACAATATAGCTAGTATCGGAGCATAATCATGGAATAAAAGTTATGCCTGCAGAAAAAAAGAAAAAAAAAAGACAGAGAATGTTTCTTTTTAATTCTAATTATTTTTCACTTTTCTTGTTAACCTGGCGACGCATTTCCGCTCAGATATTCATTCCGCGTGAAAAACACAGAAAGAAACAGACGGGGTTTCAAGGAGACTAAATTTTAGCTTCATAACATTCATCGATTTAGTATTTGCTGGATCGGAGCTGTGGATTACTGCAGTTGTAGTTACGTCATCGACTCCGCATGTGAGAACGTATCCTTCCCGACCTAATCATCACTAGTCAGAAGGAGAAAGAGACCTACACAGTGTTTCGAATAGGCGGCGCTTACTATGTTTTAAAAATTTTGGCATATCTATCGGAATGATATGAAGGGGGGTAATAAAAATACTATTTCCAACTGCTCGACTTTTTTTTTTTTTTTTTTTTTTCTTTAATTGGGCTTGTCAACCGAGGACCTTCACCCAGAAACAATTAAGGGAAAACGAAAGTTATATAGTGAGGCGATCAGCTATCGCCAATAAGAAGGAAACAATGGAGGGGATAATAAGTGTAGAAGGAAAAGACAGGATATAACGAGCACAAAAAGGAGCAGGAAGCCCCAGCCCAAGCAAGTGGGAATATAGAGCCGAGCGCTCCACCGAAAGAGCAGAGCACTCAAAGAACACGTGATCGGCGTCACAAACAACGGCATCATTTGAATGGAGAGTACAACATGGGGAAGAGGTCAACGAGAGGCGAAAGCTTGAGGAAGGTAGCAAGGAATGGTTAAAGCGCAAACGCACAATGGAGACAAGAACAGAACGAGGAAGTGAAGGAAACAGAAGGAACCAAGGATTTGAAGGAAGATTAGGTTGAACGGACAGATAAAAAGAGCGACAATTAGAAAAGGAGAAAGGGTACATATTCGACCAAAATCTGAGATGGAAATATTTACACAAAGGCAAGAGATTAGAGAATGGAATTTTTTTGAAGAAGAATGTAGAAGAAGCAGCAACCCGAGCCAAAGAATCAGCCATCTCATTACCTGAGATGCCAGAATGACCAGGAACCCACAGCAAGTCAATATGGATCCCATGGAAAGAAGAGAGAGCCCGAATGAGAGAACGTATACGGAGAATAGTAAAATCACAGGAATGATTAGGAAGAGGAGAAGAGATAGCACTCATGGAGTCGGATATGATCAGAAACTGGGAAGAAAGACGATTGGAGGAGATAAAAATAATGGAGCGTAAAATAGCCATTAGCTTGGCTGTAAATATGGAACAGAAAGAAGGAAGACAAAAGGATTCAGAGAAGTAATAGTCTGGAAGAATAAAAGAAGCACCAACCCCATCAGGCCCCTTAGAACCATCAGTGAAAATGGTAACATGAGAAGGGAAGAGAGAATTGACAATACTGTGGAATTCCTGTTTATAAACAGCTGGAGGGAGAAATTTTGCAAGTGTAGGCGAAACAAATACTCTGGGAGGATGGCAGAGATCGCTGAAGTTAAAGGAGAAATAAGGCAGACTATTAAAGGAAATTGTATACGGCCAAAATGAACTAAGACGGAGAGAAATAAGGGACAGGATAGGAATTTTCCTAGGCACAAAACGCCAACTCCGAGAAATTGAAAGGTAGGAACAAATGAGAGAAGAAGATGAGAGAGAAAGACGTTTAGCAAGGAAGCGATAGCCCAAATAAGATCTGCGAATAGACAGGGAAGGATCATTCGATTCAGCAAGCAGTGCTGGAATAGGAGAGGATTTAAGAGCACCGAGACAGAGTCTAAGGCAAGAATTTTGAATCACATCAAGTTTAGAAAGACGGGACTTGGAAGCGCAGGCATAAATGAACGAACAGTAATCAAGCTTGGAACGGACGATGGATTTATATAGAAGAATAAGAATGAAAGGGTCACCACCCCATTTAGTCGGAGACAGGGCCTTCAGCAGGTTCAACCGTTTAGTAGAGGATGAGGAATGATATTTGATATGTTCGGAGAAAGTCAGACGACTATCGAGCAAGATACCGAGATAACGAAAGCAATAAACACGAGCAAGAGCTGTGATATTTAAGGATAAATTAACAGAAGCAGGGTTATAAGGACGAAGGGTAAATACAACGCAGGAGGACTTAGAAGGAGAAATCGAAAGGTTAATTGAGGCAAGAGCACTTTCAAGAAAATTGAGGGACGAATTGAGAGCATCGTTAGCTGCGTCAATATCGTGGGAAGAGGAAAAAGCAAAATATCATCGGCAAAGAATAAAGCGTGGGAATTTAAAGGAAGGGAAGCGATACTAGCAGTATAAATGTTAAAAAGAGTAGGACTGAGGGAGGAACCTTGAGAAAGACCGCAGAAAACCTTTCTAGAAGTGTCAAATAATGAAGGAGAGAGGTGGATAGAACGATTGGACATGAGCTTAATAACAAGGGAAGTGAAATTCACCGCAATGTTAATTGCTGTCGTTTTATCTCTTAAAGTTGGGAGATGAACATTGTCGAAAGCACAGGAAACATCAATGAAGGAAGCCAGAGTACAATGTTTTTGGATAAAGGACTTATATAAATGAGACACAAAAAGACTGATACAATCAGGAGGGCCGATACCAGGCCGAAAGCCAAACATATTGTTAGGAAGCACATCCAGACAAGACGCTTGTTTAGCATACCCTCAAACAATTTTCTGATGCAGGATGCCAAGGAGATGGAGCGTAAGGAAGAACTTTTCTTAGGAATAGGGACAATGATGAAAGAATTACAAGAGGGGGGGATTGAACTCATGGAAAGGAAAGAATTGAAAAGACTGAGAAGAAAGTTAAGGGATAGTTCAGATAGATTTTTTAGAGCAAGATAAGGTATACCATCAAGGCCTGGAGTAGGGCTGGAAGATTTGGATTTAATATTGAAAGCCGAAGTGAGGAAGTGAGAAGGAGGAGAAGAGATTTGCGGAGAGGTGCTGGAATACAATTCGTCAAAGGAAGAAACTTAAGCAGGAGCGACAGAATCAATGAAGGATATTAGACTATCCTCAGATACATTAGAAAGACAAGAACGTTCAGAGGATGGAGATTTAAAAGCTCTAGCCAGCCTTCAAATATGTGAGAGAGAGGTATTTCTAGAAAAAGAAAAGCAGAATTTTTTCCAAGAGGCCTTTTTCACGGCTTTAAGAATAAATCTAGCCCTGGCGTTGGCTTGTTTATGAGCCAGAAAGTTTTGAGTTGTAGGATTAGAGCGATAGGATCTGAAGCCCGAACGACAATGGTTAAATGCAGCGTTACACTCCTCATTCCACCAAAGAGATGAGGCCGCACAACGATGAATGGATGCAGGAGAACGACAAGGGGAAGAAGCTAGAGAAAGAGCAGACCTGATAGAATGGGAAAAGAAATTATAGAGAGAAATGGGATCACAATTAATCTGTGGATCAGGAAGTGACGAATCAACAAAAGAGCGGAAAAGAGTCCAATAAGTTTTGCTGAGATTCCATCGAGGAAAATGGGATGCTTGGGATAAGTTGAAGAAGGAAAAATAACTTAAGAAGGGGGTATTCTAATCTGGAGGCACGAATTTAGGGCGTTTTTTCAAGCTTAATAAAAAAAAATAATATTTTTCCTTTCTATTTTTTTACCATTTATTTATTCGTGTTTTAAAAATACACAAAAAAAGTTTCAAAAAAAAAACAATTCAAAATTCACAAAGTTACAGGCTGATGAAGTGAAAGGGTAAAAAAAAAAGCGTGTCCTGGTTGACACGATTCCAGCCCTTCTAGTCATCTGAATCAAAAAAAAAAAAAAAAACGAAAAGAAAAGATTCTTAATTAGTAAGGATGTCGTTATAGAGCCCCTACCTCAGAAGAGAAGAAGAAAAAAAAAGTTTCTCGTAAAACGGTGACTGTTTGGAAAAAAAGGGTCGATTTTTTACCCGTTTTTTGACTTTTCTGATTTTTTTACAAAAATAGTAAAACTCAAAATTTTGACTTTATTTTCTCGTAGGGGCTATAAAGGGATATATAATGAAGATCTATACCCCATTTTCAAGTAAATCGGTTTATTAGAACTTAAGATATCACGTCAACCGTGTTGGGGAAAAAAGTAGTTTCGAAAAAAACGCGTTTCAAGTTTTGAAAGTTTCAACTAAAGAGTTTCAGTCTAATTCATAGAACGGTACACGTTATACTTATGCATTTTCTTAATCGGCGATTCCCCTGCTTCATACAATGGACCTTCTCTTCTACTTCAAATTGTACATTTTCTGAAGTTCTAAAACCAGATTTCACCACTGCATCGACAACGTTTGCGCTGTATTTACATCTACAAGCGTAGTAACCTCAAAAAGTAAATTGAATTTTCCTTTTTTTCCAAGTAAAATCTCCAGCAACTGTCAAATAATATGTTGGATTAGCATCGAGATCTGATAATTCCTTTTCTTCTTATACAGCTTTAGAAATAATTTGATTATAAATTGATAAATATAAATTTTTACAGCAACTGTATAGTATGTGCCGATTGTGAAAACCTCGACAAATATCCATCATACTGCAGAATATATTTATACCTTCTCTTCCGCCTCCTAAAAGTTAGCTGTTACAAATCTGCGATTTACTTCATATGCCTTATTAACGAATGGACATGATATTGAATATAATACCGTACATCTTCGCAAACCGCATTGCACTGCAATTTTGAATCCTAATCCACCAGCAGCGGTCCGAGAAAATTCTAATTTTATGGTTTTTCGACTTTTTCATATTTCTATACCCCCTTAATATATTAATGATAGCTGCTGTTATTTCGAGAAGTCTTCTCGAAATATCAAAATAAACGACGGTTATTCGTAAAGTGTTCGTTTATAGATTTCCCCTTTTTGCTTTTTGAACACTTCAATATCTGAACAATGAAAATGCAACAGAAATGTCTGTTGCTTAAAAGATTCGTCTCAGCCACGTTTATTTGGATGTCCATGACGTCGCGAATTAATTTCGTATTACATTGCAAAGTCATGTTGTAAGTACGAGTGGACGAAATTATAAAGCAGAGTTATTTCTATCGATCTATGCAAGACACTTAATAAAGAATAAATTATGGAGTTATAAAAAAAAAAAAAAAAAAAAAAAAAAAGTCGATTTAATTTCCAAAAGCTATGGTTACAAAAAGAAGAAGAAGAAGAAGAAGAAGTAGCTGCTCTGATTTCAACTCTAATTGTGAAATGTAATTCATAGGAAATATAAATGGGACGTCAAGAATCGAAAAAGTGAATTATACGACACCGACGCTGCAATGTTACTCAACGATTTGCATCGCTGCTAAGCAGTTTAACGGGGAAAAAATTCTCCGCGCAACTTTCCGAAGGAAAACGCCTTTTTTTATCCGCAATTCTTTTTCCGCCGTCGAATTATCATAAAGAGTGTGAGATTCGAGCTTGTAATTTGAAGGCCAATTAATTTGTAAGACAATAATAATGTTGGGAACGATAATTCGCGCGCGACAATTAACAACTGAAAATTTTCCACCCTCTTCCTGCTACAAAAAACAACATCTTTAAATATTTGGAAAACCGCTTTGCAAGTGTAGTTTTGTTTTTAAACAGCCTGTGATAACGTAAACAATAAACGGACCAGCAGAAAAAGTTCGCCATGTTGCGAATCGAAATAGTACATAACACACCGGTGACGAGGATATATGCTATTTAGTGAAAATCGGTTTATTTCAATTAAAAACGGAAATCACCCGACGATGAAATAATAATAACAGCAGTTTATTCCTAAAACGTACAAATTCACGCATTGCATAATACCGCTTCCCGTCTAACTGATAACCTACGAGAGTTTCCGTGTTAACACACGCTGTTGTACTTTCGAATTATCAGGCTATATTTCGTCTTATCAAACAGAGGCTGTTTAACGTAAAAGGGGAACGAGGTTATTAAAAGCGCTGTTTACCTGCGCATATAATTCCCCGATTGTTACGTTTTCCATGGCGCGGGCAATATGTTAAAAGTAACCGGGATCGCGCCTTCAGATAGATCTGAACCGTCTGTAATTTATCTTTTACCGACATTAAGGAAAAAGTACAAACGATGAAATTATATTAATTTCAAATGATCGATCGAAATAAATTACTACGCGTATAAATGTTTACATATAGCAGCGGATATCTATTTTCGACGTTTTGAAACATTTTGCAATTAGGTAAAAAAAAAATTACACATATAAAATAATATCAACGACACGGTGTGGTGAAAGTAATATTCGCCGATACTGTTAATTGCACGATTACCTACCGCGGCGAACTACAACTGACCGCCATGTGTAAATGTGTAAATTACCCCGCAATTAACGCTCGAAAATATTGATTACGTTATAGCGGCTGTACTAAAATTATTGCATGACGCCGCACACTTTATCTCGCTGCATTTATTGCTTAATTTTTTCGACAAACTTATGCTGTTGCGTACATTAACCGAATATTCCGAATTTTAAATCATTATTCGATTACACTAACGTACGCAAAAAGTTACATTTAATTAGCGTAGAATATTATGTGGAAAAGGATATACATATACATATGTTTAAAAAGAACTTAAAATTTTTGTGGCTTATCGAATATTCGTTATAATTTTTTTCTTTTCTTTTTCCCGGTAAAAACTACGTCGTCATACGTATTATATCAGTTAACGTTTATCATCAGAGCCAAAAAACACCTGAAGCAGCACGGAAAAGCCCCGACTACAAATATATCGAAGCCCACAATCACCGGCTACTTCCAAACACGTGAATAGTTTCTTCCACCACTCTCGAAAACAACGAGACCAATAATTACAAATCTCCAACTCGAATCGATTTTAAAACTGTCCTCTCGATTAAAATTTAATAAAAATTTTTCTATTTCAATTGCCTCCTCTCGTATTACTCTACTCGCTTTCTAGTATTTTCGATGATAGCCAATATATTTGTGTCGCTAAATTGAATTTCACGATTATATTTTTCTTCTTTTTTTTTTTTGGTGATCGCATACAGTGTCGACTTTTCTCTCTACGTTTGTGTTTTTTGCAATCCGCTTATATTTAACACATAATGTAACTTCTTATTCGCTAATTTTTTTTCCATTTTTGTTTTTGAAGTGAAACTTGTTTAGGCGCGCCCCCCTTATATACAAATAAAAATATATGGAGGAGTTAACACGATACATCTAAAAATTCATAATAGACACACGTAGCCAGTAATATATTAAATTCAAATTTAAGTTACATGTTATTGCATTTAGTAGTAGCCACTTTGAGAGATATATAAAGAAGGAAAGAAATTTATTAAAACTTCAAATATCAAAAATTAATCAAACATAAAAAATGGATATAAGGAATCGGAAAAAGAAAAAGGCATCGAGCATATAGAGAATGTCAATAATCTCAAAGGAAAACTGAAGCAAGCCGCATTTTAATCTTAGCAGAAACGTGGATGAATAATGACGATAATATCGACATATCAAATTTCGATTGCATCGTGTTAAACGCTAGAACGTTCGAGCAGGAGAGGTTGCAGTTTAACCTTATTAGAAATGATAAGTGTCACAAATATTGTCACACTTCTAATATTGATATGTCAATACACACAATGTTACGTAATTAGATTTTAGTCAAACTGATGTTGCGCGGATATATGTGTACTGTTCACAATGTAAAACGGAAGATGGAAAAGAAATAATTATTTATCGCCATTTATATTTCTCCAAATCAAAGGGTCCATGATATAATTAAATTTATACATAGAAGATTACTCTCTCCCGATGGTTCAGAGTTATTAAAAGAAAATTTACATACCACTTCCAAAATGATATTAGCTTGGGAATTCAACGTCAATTTTCTATCAGGCGATTCTTTACCCTTAACAGAATTTCTCCAAACTGAACTTGAATTATTAAGCCAAATGAATTAACAATATAGTACGGAACTACCATTGATGCGGTATTTTCTAGATACATATATCGATAAAATTACATCAAAAACTTTTATTTCATATTTTAGTTACCATAAGACTATTGTGTATCTTTTATAGAATCCAGCAGTCAAACGAAAAACATTAATAAAATAAACGCATTAATTTTTTATTTGTTTTTCTTTAAGGCCTTATATACTAGTGTAGAGACCCCAAAATGGGGAAAAATTTGTTATTAACAAAACAAAGTTTACCACATGTTTATATAAAGTACAAATTTTTATTTTTATTTTTTAAAAAAATTTACATAAGCGATACACGGCCGTTGTCAAAAACACATGTTTTCAAAAAGGAGCTCCAGGGCTTGCAAAATATTCTAAGAAATTTTAATGCTGCAACCAAAAAAAAAAAAAAAAAAAAAACCTTAAACTACATAAAAATATCTAAATAAAGAATGTCGTACTAAATTTAAAAAAAAAAAAATGGCAAGCTTTTGAAAAAAAAAAGTTGATCCCCACCCCACCCCCAAAAAAATGGCAGATTTTTGTTAATAACTTTTATAATTTTTAATATTCGACAAAATCCGTAGGACATTCTCTGTGCGAAATCTAACTAAGAAGCTATAGTTCAAATTTGAACTCATTCGGATAAAAATTGAGGGAGTTATCTCTTGCAAGCCAATTTGAAAAACATAGTTTTGAGATAATGGCGTTTAAAGTTTCAAGTTCTGATTTTTATTTTCAAAATTGAAAATTTATATCAAAAAAAATTTTTACCGTCAGTCTGCGATGCCAATAGAAATTGCCTTCCAAGTTAATATTTATTTCATCTTTCAGTTTTTTCATTGATCTAGAAGCCGAGCGCGCCCCTTTTGCAGCATTCATCAATGACGACTCGGCTTGACTGATCCTCGCGTCATAGGCTTCTACAGAGTAATTGTAACAAGCCAGGCCTATCGGCAACTGAATAGAACCTGTATTATCCTCATTATGCCAAATAAACCATTTTTAAATACGCGTGCAGCGACATCAGTTGTAATATCAAGCACCTTTTTGTTACATTTTTGGGAGCAATGTTCCATACAGTTGAATTGAAACTCATTGCTATTTTGCGTGAATCCTCTCACAAGCAACGTTCAAGCAAATCATCCACGACTTGGATCTTTGTACACTGTGGTTTAATAGACTTTAAAAATGTCGGGAAACTAAACGATTTTCAGCTTTTGCTTTTTGCCACGTGCACCGTGAATTGGCGTCCGGGGGACAGTCATCGTGCTGCGGTTTCTTATCCGTCGAAAGTTTATGGAACAATGTTGCCCAAATATCTTTTTTCATGTTTTCAACAGAATCTGTGTTTCAGACAAATACTGAGGCCATAATACAAAGCGTCGATTAATTTCGTAACCAGTTTTTATAAATGGAGGGGCAGGGTAAAATTTCGCGTCACATTTATTACAGGAAATAATCACTTTGAAACCTAACCCTCGCTTGCTTGCCTCTGAAAACTTAACGTCTGTACCGCAGGTTCTGCACACTACACATGTCGAAATTGCACTCAACAGAGCTGCAAAATTCACTATTCGATAGCCGAACGTTGGAACAACAGCTACATCTTCTAATTCAGTAGCTGCTTTTAACTTTTTGACAGGTGTGCTTACAACTTCTGACTCGGTCTTCGTCTCGAATCTATTTTGCGGTCGTTTCTTACACATGCTTCTATTCGTAGACCACGTGGAAGTTTTTGTACCTTTCCTTCCACGGTAAACAACTTTTCTATCACTCATAATCAACTGTATAAAATATACACAATACCAGTATTCGATAAATATTACAAAAAATAGTTCGTCACCACGTGTACTCACCACTTGCATTAGTGATTGCAGCATAAGCACTAACCTACTGTCGCGTGGTTTTACCCGAACTGTAGCAAAATTTGTGGGAAAAATAATTAAGAGCATCCTCTATTATCATATTTCAAACACACACCGTAAATATAGGTGCCATTTTTATCGTGACATTGAAAACAGCAAAACGCGCGAAATAAGTATTTTTGTACGTCGTGACTACGTTCAATTAAATAACTTAAATGAACTGATAACATTTTTTTTTTTTTCGAGTATAAAACGATTTTGATTACATTTTTTGAACAGTTTAACCGTCGATTAAGCCGATAGAAAAAAAAAATTGATTTTTTGAAAAAATTACACTAACATAAGGCCTTAAGTGAAACTTTATAGATATGTGTTTATAAGAGATGGGTGTTTGGTTCTTTCTTTTAGTAAATTTGGTACTAATATTATAACTTTAAATCGAAGTTGGGCAACATGACTTTGAAGTTTCACTTCTGCCCTGTGCCCCGAGAAACATTCTTTTTTTTTTTATTTTTTAAATTAATTTTTATTTTTTAAATTAATTTTTATTTTTTAAATTAATTTTTATTTTTTAAATTAATTTTTATTTTTTAAATTAATTTTTATTTTTTAAATTAATTTTTATTTTTTAAATTAATTTTTATTTTTTAAATTAATTTTTATTTTTTAAATTAATTTTTATTTTTTAAATTAATTTTTATTTTTTAAATTAATTTTTATTTTTTAAATTAATTTTTATTTTTCAAATTAATTTTTATTTTTTAAATTAATTTTTATTTTTCAAATTAATTTTTATTTTTTAAATTAATTTTTATTTTTTAAATTAATTTTTATTTTTTAAATTAATTTTTATTTTTTAAATTAATTTTTATTTTTTAAATTAATTTTTATTTTTTAAATTAATTTTTATTTTTTAAATTAATTTTTATTTTTTAAATTAATTTTTATTTTTTAAATTAATTTTTATTTTTTAAATTAATTTTTATTTTTTAAATTAATTTTTATTTTATATTTTCCTGTATAGTTGTAAACATATAAATGTATGTAAAAACAAGGAACGGTGTAATCAAGTCTAGATTTTTTTATTCTAAAAATAAAACTTATGAAAAAAAGAACAAAACACCTATTCTAGAACTAATGAATAATACTTTTATTTCACTAAATCAACTAATAAAATATACGTTTTAGTGTAACACTGATCCCTCGTGAATGTGCACTATACTGGGCGAGGGGGAAGCAAATGGCTTATTCACATATTGCTTCATGTACTTCTCCTTTATCTTAACCTTCATTTTCATTCTATTCACTCTATTTTTTCGTCGAAGAGACAATCTGGCCAGAAAGTTATCGCCGCGTGTAATTCCGAATAATCTAGTAAGTTCGCAACAATAATACGATTTACGAACTTTAATTGACAAGAATTCAAGCACTTCTCTTGAGACACTCATTTCAAGATAACCACTAATGATGTCTTTGGTCAGTATGGTGATTTAAATAAGAAAAAGACGAACTTGCACGAATAAACGTTACCTAGAGTTAAAATTGACATTTTAAACTTTATTATTTCTGTAATATTTCTCTCGCAGTGATTATTCTACTTACAAAATTAAGTAATAAACAAAATAAATGTCTCATCTGTTTTACGAATGTATGACTGCAATGTTTGTTGATACTTAAGCGTGATCCGGTAAATGAGTGCGTGGATATTTGTAATTGATATATTATATAAAAATAAATCGCTGCTAAGCAAACGTGTTTTCATAAGTATGTACTGTGTAAAAATGTATATAGTTCCTATATATATTTTTATATTTTTATATTTTATTATTTTTTCTATGAACGTTGAAAATTTGTTTATTTATAATAAATACTATTTCAATTGCATTGATTTTTACTTTTGTATTTGTAAATTGAGGTTTTCGTTTTTTGTTTTTATTTCAATTGTTATTTTTGTGTATCAAATTAAGTCTGAAACTTCTTATTTTGTGTATAATTAAGATAAACTTTAATTTTATTTTCATAATTTTTTTGCTTATTATTGTATAATTGACTACCATTCGCGCAATAATACGCATTGTAAACCCAAGTTTGTAATAATAATAATAATAATAATAATAATAATAATAAATATATGATCTAATTTGATTTTTGAATAACGACTGAAATTTAAAACATAATCGAAACGATGTTTTGTCACGTTTTTGGTTTTCATCCAATTGTTTGTCGTGGTTGAAAACATCATTATAGTGATACGACGGCAAAGTGCTACCACCAGCCGCCAGCAACGATTACGCCGGCATACCACTACTAAGCTACGATGATCGTGTTTATATTACTAGGCGAGGTCGAGCGAGTTCGGTGAAGTGATCGAATTTTCATTACGACAACCTACTCAAACGGGATGATATATTAAGCTAGCGTAATTTGCAAGCGATAAAAGAAAACTCAGTTTAATAGCTGCTTTTTAAAACTGAAAACATTTTCATGAGAAACTGGTATGCCTGCGTCAGTGTCGATTGTTCGAGCAAAATGAATTATCCGGCACTGATGACGAAAATTGACTTGAAAAACTCGTTTTCAGGTTCGATTAATGATTCGAAATTAAAATTACGTTCAAGGGTAGCTTTAGTTTTAACCGAGAACATCTGTATTTTATACGATCAGATTGATCGAGAAGCGATAGATTAAAACCTTTTCGCAACGGCCCCAATCGCCTTCCCACTTCATCTTTGAAACTTTCACTTTTTTTTAAGAATACGAGAGAAGCGTGTTCGAAAAGACAAATGGGTGTATACGAATTTTCCAAAAGAAACAAAAATAGCCAGTTCACATCGGAATGGAAAACCAAAAATGGATCTAAGAAAAATCCTTTGTACTCCGAACGAACACGAGGTAAAAAACAATTTAAAAAAGCGATAAAACAATAAGTAAATAAAATGGCAACACTGAGGTTAGCAAAAATGTCTCCAAATGAGAATATAGCCAACTTATTAAGAAGCCGTCTGCGATCCTAACCACATCTTCTTCGAATGTCCATTTTTCACCTAAGCTGGATTCTGCCTCTTCTATCTTATCATTCTTCCCGTTGATCTCCATTGGATGCTCTTAGTTCTCCTTTATATTCCATCAATACCTGAAAGTCTGTATCTAATTGATTCTCCTCCTCATATACCGTTTCTGGGCTAAGATGAGATGCGCCTAAGAAGGAAAAAAACGTGAATATTGTTGTAATCATCCAAAAAAAACAACATGACAAATTTTTACGATACATATTTATATTTTCTATTATAGAGAATCAAAATAAACGTGTATGTAGTATGACAGTGATTATGAATTCGCTTTGGTTGCCGACTTACATTATTTAACACGAAGCCGTTAGATTTTTTTAGCAGATTCGATCTAGTTTTCTCAATAATTTTTGGGAAAAAAATGATAAGAAGTAATTCGGTTATTTCGCAAAAACTAGTTTTTTTACTCTCCCGTTTCGTGATTATTCAAAAAAAAGAAATCAGTGGACCAATTAATTTAAAAAAAAAAAAAAAAAAAAATGATCTATTGGTCCCGTAACGAAATTTTATTACGAATGTGTGTATCCAATCGGAAAGTTATCAGTGCGCAGCCTTTACTGCTTACATGATGACCAATTTATTGTTGCTATTTTTTACGCCGAATCAAATTTTATAAAACGATCCTCGAGGCAACATCGATATAGAGTTATACTATCATAGACTTTTACGTAATTCTTTGCAATTAAACGTGTAATGCGGCGAAGACACTGAATGAAAATATAAATTTCTATCGTGACTTTCAACGCGTAAATATTCACTAATGACGTATTCGGAACATCAAGTGCTTTTTAAATATAGACACCCGGCTTTAGCAGTAATTACAATTAAAGTATAAAAAGATAATACAATATGAGGCGTATTTCGCTAACTTACAATTAGCAGATATTAGATAATTTTGAAAACTGCCGCTATATTTATTTATATAGTGGAATGTTCGATTTAAATTTAACTCAGAAAGGTAAGGATTTACGTTAAATTAAATAAATAAAAAAAAAAAGAAAGAAAACCAACGCTATTCACCGCAAAAACCATTAAATGCGCGAGTAAATTAAGCATTTTAAAATGTCCTAAAGTGACCCTTTCAGTGTACACAGTAATGATCGTGATGTATGAGGGAGGATCAATGGCCTAAATTAACGTACAATCCCCCACTTTGGCTTAAACGAAAGCGGTTTTCATTCTCTATCCGTCGCGTGAAAGAATGAAATCGGTATATCACCTTGTTTGGTTCGTTTACAGTGTCTGTTTGAAATGAAGCGTCCTGTGAAGAATTGGTCGCCCAACATTGAGAGACGAAGTGTAGTGCGGTTTTTGCAGGCAAAAAATCATAATCCCACTGAAATTCGTGCGGTGATAAAGCAATGTCGAAACCCACGACGTAATGTCTAAATGATGCCCCTTATATTCGAGGAAGAACGAGATTATGTGGAAGATGAAGCGCTAAGCGGTCGGCCGTCAACTTCGCACATACAAGAGAACGTTAAGCGCGTCGAAACTTTCATTCTTTTGGATGATCTCCCTTCTGTTCGATCATTTAAAAACAGCCCCGGGGGGAAGAGAGCGTTTCGCGAACGACGAAGAATTGAAGAATTTCGTCATGAATTGGTTAGCCGAAGTTGGACGGACTTTTTTTTCGAAAATAAGGCATCGAAAAATTGGTACTATATTACGACAAGTGCTTGAATATTTTAGACGTTGAAAAATAGAGAAAGGACTTTGTAGATTTCAAAAATATATATGCATATTTTTTACGATTTTTTTTTTTTTTTTTTTTTAATCAGATATCTCTGTAATCGCGGTACTGTTTTCTATTGCTAAAAAAGATATAAGAAGTCAATGGGGAAACAGTATATAAAAATTAATAATATTACAAATTGTTACGTATTGTCCACTAAATTGTCCGCACACCGATAAAAAACACTTCTTACAGTCTATAACTTTATTAAGTAAATGTTTTTAGTTGTTTAACTAAATACCAAGTAGGATGTTGGTAAATCTGAAAATTTAAATTTTATTCATAAATTCTTTTTAATTTAAGACAGTTTTTTTTTTTTTTTTTTTTTTTTTTTTGCACAACTGTTTATACATTTGCAACACATACATATATAGGGGATACGCGCAAAGAAACCTGACAAGTTTATTATTGAAATTTGATGAACTCTCCGAACGCAAATCAAAAAGACAACATTAAAAAGTAGAAGAGTGAAGGTTAATAATAACGCTTTATGTTTTAAACACGATATTTGATAAATGATGCTCGTTATTGGCAACACAACTTTCTAGCCTTTTTACAAAAATAATTCTTTGACAAAACACTTCGTGCAACATTTCTCTGAGAATTTCGGCGATTTTACGGCGAATATTATTCTTCCAAGGTCCTTGGTTTGTTGATATAAACCTTTGATTTTAAGTGGTCCCAAAGATAAAAATCACAGCTCGATAAATCCGACGATCTCGGCGGCCAAAGAAAAGACGGTGTTTCTGGAGATGATTCGGGTACCGAAGTTTTTTCGCAACAACCCGCCAAGGTTTCTCGAGTCGTATGACAAGTTGCGCCAAAGTGCGATTGAGACGATGTCTGCGCTTCAATTCCGGTATAAAAAAAGGTCCGCAGCATGTCTGTGTAGCGCTTTGTGTTCATTATACCGTCGAAGAAGAAGAACTCTTCACAAGAGCAGTTCGAACTTGCTCGATGATTTCAGGCGTACGGACGTCCCGGCCATGTCCCAGAGGCTTGGTTTTATTCACAGACTCCATCTTATAGAAATTCTCCACCCACGCTTTTACATTTCGCGAAGGTACTGTGGATCTTTCGGATTTAACTGGAAATAATTTTAATGTACGACCGACTCTCAAAATACGTCGTAAAAACAAATACACGATGTTGCAATGAATCCGTGTCGGACAACTAGTATTGGAGAAAAATAAACCTTCACTCATGTACTTACTCGTTTCTCTCTCCTCCGACTAATTGCAGCGTTAACTACCACCAAACGAAACTTGTCGTCGAGTTCCTCTACGCGCAACCCTGTACAAGAGGTATAAATTAATATATTTAAATACGTACTAGTAATTAAATTTTAAAAAGTTGCGAAACATGAAAAACTTGATTTTAATTTTTCGACAAAAAAAGTTAATACAATATTAAGATAGAAATGTACTACATTACTATTACAAAATATTACGTTTACCGTTAGTCCTAAAAAGCATACATATAAAAAAAAAAAGAACAAAAACTCGTTTTGTAATATTTCACCTATTTAACAGATTAAAAGCTCTTAAAGCGCACTCAAAAAAATCGAATTAGTTGTAGAACACTTCGTATAATTGAAAATAGACATGAACAGTTTTTTGCCGTATTACGTTAAGCAGTCTATCAATGAAACTGATAATTATCTAACTCTGTTATTTATAAAATTTACTTAATTCTGTTTTCGGTAAAAATTAGTTCTATTAATATTTTAATGTACTTCGAAACATTAAATATTATATATACAAACAAATCATACTTCACACTTTTGCACCATCAACATAAGAATACATGTAAGAATTTTTACAGTGAAACTATCAAAAACTTTTTCGTGTATTTTTTTTTGAAAATACATATATACATATATATATATATATTCATCATCATTTACACACTTTCCGGTCAAGCTGTACGCTTGTCGACGAGTTTTCTTATATTTAATGATTTCTACCCCATACTACTTATATTATATATATATATATATACCTACTTATCGTCGTGTAAATATTTTATTAAAACTTATCCTATTTTATACTTATTTCTGTCTTATCTATAACTACTCTATTATATATTTAATTTTTCCCCCCGTCCCTTTTCCTTCTCCTTTGTTTTTACTTTTGTTTGTCACTGTTTTCCGTACGCTTTTCTTCTATTTAATGCTTATTATTATTTTTATATTTCCCTCCTTCTGCAACCATTTCATTATTTTCCTTTCTTTCGCCACAGTCCTCTCCTCCTCTATTATTTCTTTAGGCATTTTATTTAACAACTGCGTTATAACGTATTATTTTTTTCTTCCCCTAAATTGTTTTAGCTAACGGCGAAATATAAATAGTTTTCCCTCAGTCCGTATTCTATTTTTCTTCTTTCTTCCGATTCTATTTCCTTACCTATGTCATGATATATTCCCATATCTTTATAAATAAGTACATTCCTCTAACGCTCAGTACGTCTTCTTTTTGAATTTATTAATTTCAAGCATTTTATTTGCAGTTTACTTATTTTCCTCGCGTATGTTTTCCTAGCCATTCCCCATATCTGAATTCCGTATCTGATTCTCGATTCCACTAGCGCATGATACGCCATTTTTAACGTTTTATTTGTTACATATTTCTTTAATGTGTATAATGCTCGTAATGTTGCCCTAGTGTATTCTGTGTGTACGTCCCATCTTAAGTGTCGGTCCATCATTAGCTCCCAAATATTTATATATTGGGTAACTACTTCTATCTTCCGGCAGATTCATTCATTTCGTTGCACTCATGTACACATTTGTTTAAGTGCATTATTAAATTTGGACAGTATACATCACACCCGTCCCCTTTCATTCGCAGTACCATTGCTTTAGTTTTTGATACCTTAATTCTTATATTTTTATCATGTACCCACCTGCTTTTCGATCTTTTTGCATATTCATTTCTACCTCCTTAAAATCTTTATGTGCTGTAACTACGCATCCCCTTGTTAACACAGGAGCATTTAGCCGCTATCCAGCAGTGGGCGCTTAAATGGAAGATTAAGCTAAACCACCAAAAAAACAGACAAGTAACTTTCACTTTAAACGTGCAAAACTGTCCTCCTAATACAATAAATAATCAGCGCATAATTCAAGAAAATCACATCAAATACCTGGGCATGACATTAGATCGAAGACTTACATGGAGAAGCCATGTATCGTTCATCCGGCAAAAAAGAACTAAGGCTCTCTACAACATATTAGGCAAAAAGTCACGAGCGAGTTTGAAATGCAAGAGGCTAGTTTATCTTTCAGTCATAGCGCCAGTCTGGAGATACGGATTAGAAGTATACGGAGCCACTGCAAAGGGTAACCTACATAGGGTTCAACAGTTCCAATCGAAAACGTTGAGGCAAATGGTAGACGCACCGTACTATGTATCGAATCACACTCTACATACAAACTTAGATGTTCCATACGTAAACGATTTATACCTGAAGCAATACAAACACTTTTATGAGGCACTTCAACTCAGTCAAAATCTAGAGATATCGAAACTCAGTCGCTGGGATCAGCCAAGGAGGCTCAAAAGAACATGGGCCGGTGACGCCCTAAGCGCCAGATGCGATAGATAGCATCGTCGTTAATACCTCAGCCGTCGAACGAACAGAATCCAGCTCTATAGCAAACAGTATTAGATATCAGAAGCAGAAGATAACTCCGTCGTTAACGTCTCGGATGTGAAATGAATGAACTCCTGCTCTATAGTAATCAGTTTTTCCGATCGACTAATGCTTACGCTTCCACTGGGTAACTGAGCATGGAAAAAAAAAGAAAAAAATAGCCTCGTTAATTATGGTCTTAGGACCGGTGTGATATAGAAAAAAAAAAAAAAAAAAAAAAAAAACTATTGCTATATCATCCGCGATCAAGTATATATCGCTATATTTGAAGTTCTTATATAAACCGTTTGCATATATATAATAAACAGTATTGGTGTTAAGTTACTACCCTGCGGAACATTCAACTCCTCTGTTTCACTTTGTACATTCAATACATTTACACGTGTTTTTCTTCGGTTCAGGTAGTTTTGGAACCACCTTTTTAACACTGTCCCCTATTCCTATCTTCTCTAATTTGTTTATGAGTATTTTATGGTCAATCGTTTCGAATGCTCTAGTTAGATCTATGAATGTTATCAGTACCTTCTTCAAAATTTACCCTTATTTTTTCTGTAATTTTACCGAACGATTTCAGTGTTGATTTGCCCTTTTGAAACTCGCATTGTGTTCTGTTAATTATCCTATTTTCTTGTAAATGTTTTGTTAAACTATTTACTACATAATAAATACATACTTTTCTAAGATTGATGCAACCACATTACTTACAGCAACTGGTCTGTAATTTTCACATTCACTGCGTTTAATTTTTTTAGGATTCCGTACACATATAACGTACGGGGAATCGTAATAAAATGGTTCAGAAACGACAAAAATATCAAATAAACTTCAATTTTTGAAGGATTACTTCATCTGGCATATAAATTACCGGTATAAAAAAGTAGCAGTTAAAAACAGAAAAGGACAAATTTTAAACGAAAGGAAACTAAAAATACGAAACGAATTTAGGATTAAAACTGGTTTCTTAATTAGCACGCTTAAAGCCGAGGATATTAATAGCAGTAACGAGAAGACCAGACGGGTTTTTTTAGTAATTCTGGTAATTTCGGTTGAACGGAATTGATTTCCGTACCTGACATATATCGACTAAAAATAATTTTACGAACAATATCAAGTAGTTCCAAATAAAGAAAAGTTTAATTCATATTGAATGAAAACAGGAAAAAATTTACGTTAAGCTTTATTCACAGCGCCCAATGACCCCTACATTGTATATAAAATACCGATTGTGGTAGAAAAAGATTAGCCCCCCCGATTGCGCAAAATTCACCATGGCGTCCGCCCTTTAAAGAATCGAATTCAAATTTCAAGGTTCAGCATTAAAAACGTCTAAATTTCTAACACAAAATCATTTAAACAGATTAAAATTCTTCTCCTTAAAGTAATAAAATAATTTACAGCGCCGAAAGCAAAATTTAATTTTTTAAACTTCTATTACCACAAGAAATCATTATTACCTACTTTCGGGAGTAATTTTTAATATGTGTCGAGTGCTTATAAATGTGAAACAAAATTAAAAATAACCTGGTTTATTTTTTTTAATATGCCTAAAATCATCATAGAATTATTTTAGAGACCTTAAAACTTCTTAATAAACAATTACACGCTTCGTTTTGCGAATGAAACATTGGATTTAAGTAAAAATCGTTAACTAAAAATAGCCAAAATTAAATTCTCGAGCTTTTTTTGTAAGCAAACTCCTTTATTAACCTGATCGAGATTTTCGGCAATGTCGTTTTCTATAGAAAGTGTTCCTAAACTGGAAAATTTTTCTTGAAGTACTGCTGATCTACAATAAGTTTTAATTAACTCTAGTTTGCGCCACACTCATTACAACAGTTACCAATTGTTAATACGATTTGTATAACACAATCCATATCTATATATATAAAAATCCCGTGTCTTTATGTTTGTGCAGGATAAACTCGGAATTTACTTGACCGATTTTTATAAAATTTTGAAAGTACATGCAATTTAATCCAACTCTTAACAGATAGGATACTTTTTGTTCTAAATTATTTACATAAATGTATTTGTTATATTAAATAATTTAATCAATCAATTAAAAAAAAACAAATTTAATTGTTGGCTATTACTTTTTGCTTTAATTATTTACATAAATATTTGTTATATTAAATAAAACAAATTTTGACAGTTTTATTATGTGCGGCATTTAATTTATTTATATTTCAGTGTATTTAATAAACGTCCTGCCTCGATAAAAAAAAAAAAAAAAATTTAAATATTCCGACAACAATAGTGTGGCAGTGATACAATTCTCTGACATTGTTGGGCATGTAAGTTGATTTATATTTCAGTATAAGATAATGCCGCGGAGAGACAATCGAACCTGAACAATGCGCGTAGCAGAAATGCACGGCGTATGCGTGTTATGAGAGCTACTGAATCGGAAGAAGAAATTGCAAGAATAAACGCATGTTGCCTGCTGCTCACGTGTGGGAACACCATCAAGTCTATTCGTGTTAGCAAAAGACAGGTTGACCAAGAACATTGTGCACAAATTAGTCCTTAGATAATTTTCAATTTTATAAAATAATATAACTAATAGTTCGAAACCAATGTTATCTGCCTCATTTATAACATTTAATTTTTATGTAACTAATTTATTTAGTATATTGTGTAAATAAGTCATTGATTACAGATTAAAGTTAAAGATTAGATAAATAAAATGTAAATTCAATAAGTGTATATTAGTTGGATAATTTCATTCTCTACATATGATTCAAAATCGGCTAAATAATTTCAGGTTTATTAGTAAAAATTAATTTGGTTGCATCGAAATAATAAGTAAAAAATTAATTTAATCTATTATAACTACTAAGCCACAGCAACGCGTGGCTGGGTCAGCTAGTATATATATATATATATATATATTAATGACACCGTCATTCTTCACCCCACCATCACTACTTTTTCTGTCATAAAAATTTGTCTCAAAATGTGATATTAAATAAATATTTATTTTTTTTTTTTGCACAGTCGGGAAGAATGACATTGTCATTTTCCTCGTTCTGTACAAAGTACAGAAGTGACAGAGATAGGGGCCCGGGGATGTTCTATATATATATTGTGATACGGAACTAATAAGCCATTTTGTTTTATACAATTTAAGATAAAAAGTGGAGTAATTTTATCTTTACCCTTAACATTAATAAAGATTAAAGCTACAACATCATTAAACAAACAAAACAATAATAATATGTCTATAATAATAAATCCCTAAAAATGTGTTGTTATGAAAAATTTAAAATACGGTTGAAAAGTTGTTTCTCCATTAATAGAGAATGAATATCAATTTTTGTCCTTGATTAAACTTATTAATCAACTCGAGAATTTCTTTCCACTGCAAAAAACACTTTTTAAAATCAACAACAATTAAACAATATTCATCTAATCAAATAAAGAAATAACCAAATCATAGAATACTGTAATATTTAAACGTAAAAGTGTTTCCTTATATTGATTTTACAGAACAAACAACTTAAAACCCGTGATTCTCTTGTCTACAGGCATTACAGCAGGCCACACAGAAATTATCTTCACGTAAAACCAAAAAGAAAGTAAAATTTCAAAAATGAACCCGAGGCGCATTTCTTTTTCACTCGTCACTCATAATGCAGATGTGGAACTAACTCCTAAAAAAATCGAAATAGCAAACTAGTTCACTATACCCTGCACTAGCCGGGGCACTGCTGCCAATAGGAATTACATCAGAAGGAGCAATAAAAGCAAGAAAGGAACACATCTGCCGATATCGTCAAAATTATGCAAGAACATTTAACAGAAAATTCTAGAATAATCTAAGCGAATTACTTTTACTGCCCAAAAAAGAGTCGTAAGTGCTGATAGGTGATATTCTGGCATTTCCTTGATGCGTGCACTGGTATAATCACTCCCGTTTATAAAAGTGGAAATAGAAGTGACTTAAGAAACTACACAGGCCTATTTGTATCCTACCGACTATTTTCAAAATTTTTGAAAAGTGCATTAAAATGCCTAATTATTTACATAAGAAAAACTTTTTCAGTATCAATCAATTCGGATTTCTTGAAGGAAAGGGTACAGATTTAGCCTTATTCAAACATATACCCTACATAACTAACAATCTTGAACGTGGAAAATCCTGTTTAGCCATTTACTTTGACCTTCGTAAAGCGTTCGATTTAATTGATCATAAAATTCTTTTAGCTAAATTAAACGCATCCGGTTTTCGAGGGAAAATGCTCGATTGGCTTAAATCTTACTTATGTCTAAGAAATTATAAAACAGAAATAAATAAAGTGTTGAGCGATTGCATTACCCAAGAATGTGGAGTTCCTCAAGGTAATATCCTAGGTCCGTTATTATTTCTAATTTATATCAATGACCTATGTAATATAAAAATAACGGGACAAGTCTTTACTTACGCTGATGATACGGTTATAGTTATTAGTTACCGTTACGCCCAACTCTTACATAATCTTGCTCAAAATGATGTTAATGTCTTATTAAATTGGTTCAGCAGTAATAAACTAATAGTAAATTTTAAGAAAACCAAATTTATGGTATACAGCCACTTACAACAAAATAAATTTGATAACGTAAAATTAAATTTATGCAACAATATATCCATAGACAGAGTATACGATATCAAGTACTTGGGGGTTTAAATCTGGATTGTAGACTAAACATGGAATAAACACTTACATTATTTAGAACAAAAATGAAGAAAATTAAATTACATCTTTTATTACTTAAATGAGTTTTTCAGCGGGAATCATTTATTCCGAATATATTCAGCGCTTTATATGCCTCGTTCTCACATACGGTTTAATGCATTGGGGGGAAATGCAGCAAGATACAACTTAATACAACTTAGTTTAGTCAAGAGAATATTAACAATAACACAACTATCAGTTCACATGATATTTCCCGTTACCTAACCACATTATACAAAACTCAGTTATTACTTTTCTTGTTTAAGTACAGAAACGGATTTGGCTTCCACATTAATACGAATAAAACGAGGAGTTGCGATAAAGAATTTGCAATTGTGCCCAACTATACTAAATACCATTCTCGTATACAAGCATGTTATATGGCTCCATTACTTTACAATCACCTACCAAATTCTCTATCGCACAATATGAAAAATTTCATAAATTACAAAAAAAGACGCAAACATTTATTATATTATTTTGATAGCAATTCCAGTGCATAATGTGTAATGTGACCCACTCACCATTATCCTTTATCCACTTACATTCTGCAATATCACTTTCTCACTTATTCCCGATCAGCTTTTCCAGTCGTACTAACATTTCCCTCTTAAATTGAATATTTCAGGAAGCTATTTCGACGCTTATTTTTGTTTTCTTCTTTTTCCTTAATTTTTAAATTATTAATTTTTTGTCTATGGTGAATACGATTACCTAGGCGTTAAAAATGTGCTATATATCTATATAAAATTTGAACCGTTTCACATTTTTCCTTTCTTTTTAAATTTCAGTAGTATCGTTGTTTCACTTTGTTATTTTTAAGAAACCTTTTTCTTCCTCATTATTATATCCCAGTTTTTTATATTGAATTAATCCATCGCTCGCGCAATCATAGGTGGAGCTTGTAGCAATAATAATAGTAATAATAGTAATAATTAATACGTACGAAACAATATGGTTAATCCATAAAGAAATTCCGGCTAGCTGTTAGAGGATTGATGAGATAATGCTCCACAGAGAGGCGGACGAAGTGAGTCAAAACAAAATATATTGAAGCCAAATGTACCAGCTGCAAAATGTAGAATCCCAGAGGTGCGAGGAAATCCGCATTGGGCACATCAAAAAAAAAAAAAAACTGTTTTATAATTGATCACAAAAATTTAGGGAAAAAAGTGTATTGATACTCAGGACATAAGTGTTATAAGGAATTTCTCGCAGTAAAAACAGTAATAAATAAAGGATTATTATTATTTTTTTTTTTAAATTTTGTACATTTTTATTTAGCCTTGTTAATAAATGTAATCAAGTATTTAAGATAAAGTTTTTTTTTTTTTTTTTTTTTAATATATGTTAAGGGTGTTCAAAAAAAAAAGAAGATACATATATATTTTTGGCCAACTTTTTTACGCAAATACCCTTACGCGCAATGCACGAATAAAAAGCAGTTCCAGTGTAAGGATATTTCAAAAATATCTCGTAACCGAATCAGGTGAGAAATGCTAGATTCTAAACTGATCCACTAAACAAAACTTTAGGCGAGACCAGCAAAAATAAGTTTCTTAAGAAGCGCTACATCAGGAGAAATGATGGTTCTCTGAAAAACTATTCTACCGATTCATTACGGGGACCTATAATGTAGTAGTGTAGTTATCAACGGGCTACTTGTACTATATTATTTAATGTACTTCTCTCTCATCGCTTGCATTAAATTCACCGAGAAGCCTTTTTTCAATACTTACGTCAATAAAGCAGATGGCAAAATTCGATAAATTACACATTTGGACTGTCTAATTTACCGTCATACGGTGGTACTTCAAGAATGAAACAGAGTCTAACAAACGTTTAATTTTCGAATGTGCACGAAAAAACAAAAAAAAGAAATAACTGACAAATTTATGATTTAGCTGGCGCTGCTTGTCTACTCAAAAATCGCACGTCATGACCATTGTTAATTTTTGAATGGCGTGCCAGAATACATCATGTCAGTTTAATGAGTGAACGCCAGTAAGGTAGGAACAGTTGATTGTTCGTTTTAAATCAGGCCACCAAACAACCGTTGCAACCGTGTATCTGAAATACAACTGAACGTATTTTAGCTTGTACGACAAATCGGCTTCCGATTTTTACTTGCTATTACTAGTGCTCCGAGATATATTTACATGAAAAAAATTGAACATAGTTCGTAACTTAACCTGTTCCACTTCTTCCATTTCATATTAAGACATTAAATTTCAAGGAAAACTAAGTAAGCGTTAAAAATATACGCAACTGGAAGTAAAAATGCATACGGAAATAAAAAAATGTGTTCGATGATGTGAAAATGCAAGGATACTGCGGTACAACAATTATTTTAAATGTGTAATCGTCTTACGAGATAATTCCAAACTATGAAAGAGTATAAAAAAAAAAAAAAAAAATTCAACACCTTTATAGCCACGTTTGTTCATATAGAGATGATATTGGTCGATAGAATGAATTAAAATAATATTCTCTTTTATGAAATATAAGCACTCTGTAAAATTGCCAAAAAAAAAAGATAAAAACAAAAAAACAATTGAAATAAAAATGAACCAAAATTACTGAAAATGATTTACGTAGATACAGATCCAAGTCGCTCCTCCTAGGTATAGTATATACCTAATCTGAAATGAAATATTAGTTACACCAGAGAAATGTGGGAAAGTAACGACGGATCCCATGAGGAAAGGAACTGGTTCCCGATATTTGCTTCAAATCCCCATTAGGCTTAGTACGGGTATACTCGTATTATGAACTTTATTACGCTTCTCGGACACTAAGGGTTGAAAATTTACAAAGAAAGAAATGTATTGCAACATTGTTCCTCATTTACTCCGTAGATATACCGCTTTGGTGTGTAGGCTGCGTATTAGTTACTCCCGTGCATTCCTTAGCGTTATATGAATGCAGAAAACCAGGGACAATGTAAATACCATGCAACAGTTAATTTTTTAGAAGATAGAAATCAGCTCTTTTCTTTTAACTGCAAAAAATTTAAAGATAATAGAAACGGTCTTTTTAGTAAACTTCCGAAAGAACGAGTTCTATTCTTAATTTCTAAGTTTATTTCGCAAATTAACATTACTACATAAGTATCTTATATACGGAGAGATTTATTTTAATTTTATGTACTTACATTTTTATTTATTTATTTATTTACTTACTTTTTTTCCTTCTTCATCGTTTCTGCTTCAGTGTTCCGACTTTGGCAGCAACCGAAGAACATTATGTCAACCACTACAACAAGTCTTGATAGAAAATGCGTTCAGTTGTGTGTTTTTTCCCTCTTCCCAGCAATATATAAATTATGTTCAAATTTACTTGATTTCTTCATTTACATTTTCTTAAATGCACTTGGATTTCTCTAACAGACTCCTTTAGATAATCCGTATAATTTTTCTCTTCCTCATTAATCTAGCTCCTTTTATTAACATTATTTACACCATCCCAGTTCTACTTTGATAACGAGCAGCTAAATCTATATAGGTCATGAAGCTAAGGATATTACACAAATTCTATCGCCGAAATGGAATAAACGTGACATTAATTTATACTCTGTTCTTTTGCCGCTCAGTCGAGTTCGAGCATTTATTTTACTCTGAGTCTGGCTAGTTTTCTCATCGTATTATACCATATAGGTGCATACCTTGGTATATGTTGAAACGCTTACGACCTTACAACCATGTTTGTCTAACATTTTTACATAGTGAAAGGAGTGATATTAATTTCTTTCTGAAAGCTTCGATGGATGGTCTTCCTACTCTTGTTGTTTCATTATTTCTTATTATTCTTACATATTACATTAAAAAGTAAAAATAAAGAAAGAAAGAGCGGAGAGAAGAACGGGAAGAGGGAAAAGGGAAAAAAAAAGAGGAAGCAGGGAAAAGAGGAGGAAAACAATCTTGCGCTGCTGAATACCTATACTAATTTGATAATGGTCGAATGGTTTGTTATACTTTATTAAGGATATATGAGACTTACTTTAGGAATCCGAGTGCTTGCCCCATATAGTTCACTCCACCACTTGAAATAGTATTTCAACATCGTGTTAAATTCACAAGACCCGTTCATCGCTACTGCATCATTCGGCACACAGTTTAATGGAATTTACAATGGAACAAATACCAATTCTTTCTTTTTTTTTACTTTTTGTCTACATCATCGTGTGATATGCGTAATTTGTTGTTATTCTGAATGTTGCGTGTGTTGTTTAGATTATGATTTTTTTCATGAATATATCCTATTGCGAATAGCTTCAAAGTTGAAATGTAGTTAATTTTCGGCGATTACATTAAAATTGAAAAAAATCGACGAAAAATAAAAATTCTGTTTATCGGCGCAACATTGTTACTGTAATCCTAGGACATGTATGTATACGGAGATTTCTCACAATTCTGTAATATCTAAATACCATTCAATTAAAATAGTAAAATTAAAAAGTGTTCACTTGCAGGCTGGGATGCACACTTATACGTCAGATAATAACAAAATATGCTAAACCTCTAATCATTGAATTACGCGTTTATTTTCTAGTTGTTGTTTAAAATATGTGTTTACAATATTTTATGAAAAAAAAAAAATATATGAAATACTAAACGGTAAAATCACAGATTTCGTTAAATTATACGCCGGATACAATTTAGCATCAGAGTGATCAGGGGCCTTTGGAATTTAACGCGACCCAATATTTCATTCCGGTTTAATGCTAAATATGTGTTGCCGAGCGAAAACAAGCCGGTTGTTAACTATCATGTCTTAACATGATACTTGCAGATTTCAACTGTAAATAAACTCGTTTAATGTGTTTTAAATTTAAAAACATAAATACAAAGTCTTTGTGAAGTGTTAAATTGGTAATGTACCACGGGGCGTTTACAACCATCCGGAGGATTTTGTCATCCGTTGTATGATTGCTATGTTACTCTTTTTAAAACAGCCCCATAGCGGGCAGCTGTAACGCCAAACTGACTTTAAAATCTAATTATAAATTAGCAGTTTATTTTCAGCAGATAATTCCGACTTCCTGTTTAGTAGCCGATATAATTGTCTTAACTTTATATTTAATTCGGTCCGTTTTAATATGTTTCTTCCATGTTAAGCGTTGATCAAGGTATACACCTAGATATTTCACATCTGTTTTTCACGGTATTGTGACATTGTTCAGGACCACGTCTTCCGTCGGATCAATTTTTCTGTTAGTGAAGATTACTCGTGCTGGAGTTGTACAAAATTATCTCGTCGTCTATTAGCGACATCTGGCGGGAAAAAATTGAAGTGTGTTTTTGAACGATTCTGAGTATGTCTAACCAAGTACGAAGTCAATAGAACATACCTACCTACGTGATGTTATGAGGTTGCATCTTTATTTACACGTGACTTCGTAAATATTTTGCGATTTTAATCGTGATATTTTCAAATGAATAGTTATCATATCTTAATTTAGCATCAACGGTGGAAAGTGTAAACATTTAGCTTCAGAGTTTATGTTTTACAATACCGGTAAGTTCGTTTAAGTAATTACAAAAAAATAAAACATTTGCCGGTGTCGAATTGTTTATATGTACATAATGTGGGGGTACCATTGTTTTTACAGATTTTTGACGTGGAAACGAGTGGAAAACGGCACCGATGGTCGGAAAAAACTATGACAGCAGCTGTAAATACAGTTGTTTCTAGTGAAATGGAACATTTAAAGCAGCCAAGTTATTTTCTGTCCCTCAAACCACACCGGAAAAGTAAGAAATTTTATTCCACCAGCGTAATGTCACATAAAATTCAACAATTTAATTGTAGCTTTTCGTACAGGTACGTTGCTTTGAAAATAAAATCAAACGTCAATGTGGAAGATGTTTCTTTGGGAAGGAAGACCGTGTTTCGTCCTAACATTGAAAAGAAATTAGCAGAATATTTGCACGGAAATGTAAACGCGATATTTTGGTTTGACAAAGCGCGATGTATGGAAGTTTAGCATTTGCAGTAGCAAAGCGAAATGGTCCCGTAACTCCATTTAACAAAGATGTAGGTACTGCCGGAAGACGTTGGTTTGAAAACTTTATGAATAGAAACAAAAATGTACCACTCAAGGCGCCACAGCCCACATCAGCTGATCGTATTCTCGGATTTACTATCGAAAATAAGAATAAGTTTTTTGATCTTTCCGAAGTCGAACTTGACAAACTACAGTTGCGAAATAAACTAACCAGAATTTACAACGTAGATGAGTCCGGTATAACTGTTGTTCAACATAAACACAGAAAAGTTGTAGCTGTCAAAGGTAAGCGCCAAGTTGGAGCCTTAACTGCGGTAGAACGTGAAGCTCTGGTTACTTTGGTATTTTGCATGAGTATTGCGGGCAATTTCGTGCAACCTACGCTCATTTTTCCTAGTAAAAAGGCGCCGAAAAATATTAACCTTCTACGCGGAGCGCCACTCGGAACGGTAGCAGAATATCATATTTCTGGTTGGATTCAAAAAGATATTTTTACGCGCTGGTTGGCTCACTTCATTAAAATAGCACACACCCAACGAAGGATGAACCTGTTATGTTAGTGCCAAATGACCACGTTTCCCGTGTTAGAAATTTAGATGTTATCGAAATGGCTCGAGAAAATTTCATTACAATTGTATGCTTATCTCCGCACTCGACGCACCGCTTCCAACCGCTATATCGCTCTTTTATGAAATCTTTTAAAACGACGTTTTATAGTTGATCAATTGAATCGTTTACGAAGAAAAATCGATGTATTTTAACCATGGCTGAAATCGGAGAAGTTTTTGGAAAAGCATAGTCTACTTCGTTATCAATCGCCGAAAGTGGATTTAAAAAAACGGGCTTGTACCCAGCAGAGCACCATATGTTTGAAGAAGCCGATTTTGTTGCTGATAAATTGGACTTTACTTCGTTCTCGAACACATACACCAGTTCCGGTACCTCGTCAGCTAATTATAGTTCATCTAATCAATCGCTTTGTCTTTGTCCACTGTACCTGCAGCATCTAATAATTCGCCATTAACAGCTGTACCTGTGAACTCGTCTGTCGATTCTTCGTCAATTGGTCCCATTGACCCACCTATATTTTCGTCTTCGACAAATGTTTCTACGGGTTTGGAGCAATTTGACCTGAGTATACGCACTCTCCTAGCCAAATTTTTACTCCAAAACAAATCAAAAATGTTGGTACACGGGGCAGAAAGCACAGTACCTCTAATGTTATAACAAGTTCACCATATAAAAAACAAATATTGGATTGTCAATCCTCAGATGTGGCTGAAACTACGATGAAGAAAAAAAAACGCGAAGGCAGAAAAAAACACGAAATCAATCGAAGATAACACTACTGCATGCCTTTATTGCTGCAGTTTATACGAAAGGTCGAAACCTGGAGAAAAATGGATTTTCTGCATTTTGTGTGAAGAATGGGCGCATGTGGATTGTATAGATGATCCCGAAAACCCAAATCTTATACGTGAACTATGTAATGAAACTGAGTAACGTAATTTTAAGTATAATTTTTTCGAAATATATGCGACTTTTTCATACCTTCTGTGATATTTTTTCTAGTATTCCATATTATGTACAACTTTTTTTGAAGGGTGTTTTCGGATTATTATTTTTTTCAAAAATTCATTAAAAATCAAAAAACGAATGTAGGTATCTGCGACTTCTCTAAATGAAGGGCAGAGATACTTTGTTTACTGAATTCCATCAAAATTTTCATTTTTTAAGAATTTTTAGAAGTTTTATAAACCTTACGTACCCCGTATTTGGGACACTTACCCTAATTAGCAAAAAAATACCGCGAACTAGACAAGCAACATCCGCTGTTGAGATGTATCTTTGTGCAACAGTTCTCTCTGCTGTTAATTCCATCGGTAATGCTATATTTCGGTGAAGAATAATTTACACTTCGGATTCGGACGACCACACATGATGGCCGGATAGCGATTAATAGATTCTTTGAAATTTATGAAATATACCTCATATTGATCTAGTAAAATCAATTTTTGGTAATCACGAAAATCATATGGGTATTGAAATTTAACAAGAACAAAATTGAATATTATTTAGCTCCTGAATATTATCTTTATTTATTTATTTCTTTTTTTTTAAAATAAGATGCGATGCAACGATAAATAATTGTATATTAAAGTAGCGGGGGAAAAAACAGTTATATTTTATGTAATGCCAATAGAGGGTTTTAAAAATTTTTAAAATACACGCTCGGTAAATTCTGAGAAATTCGACAAAGAAAGATTCCCGTCTTCTAAGTACAGATAGGAAAGTGGTGGTCAAATGAAAAAAGGAAATGTTTTTGTTAACTTTGCATCGACTTAAGGGCAAAAGCGAATTGGCAAAGAAATTTTATTTGTGAAAAATTTAAATGAATTGGGTAAAAAAGCTGAATTTTACAGCCTCTAGCGGGGGCAAGACGGAAGACGTTTAATATGATGACAGTTTAATTAGTTCTTCTGAAAAGTTGTGTGGTACTTTTTTGTTTTTGAAACAGGTGAAATATGCTATCCTGAGGCAGATGCGTTTATGAAAAATGTATCGGTTTAATCGAGGCAGTCTTTCGCGTCGCCACGCGAGAGGCACAGAAGAAGGGGCTGCTTAGGAAAAAATCTGCGGCTACCTCTAATGTAAAATATAATAAATTTATCTAGCAGGACCCAGATTCAGGACCGGTGATCCGTTAACTAAACGCGATAATGAATATATTGTCATTTGCTCCAAATGCAAAACAAAAAGAAAAGGTCTTTAGAAGGTCTTTGGAAAATAAATGCTTCCTTTATCAAAAAATTATTTTTATCTATAGTTAACTTTATTGCCTTTTTCGTTGTTGTTAAATAATTCGAATTCAATATGAATAATTTAAGTTTATTAATTGACTGATCAATCAATCTTAGCCGAAAAGTATTTGAATCGTGGAAAATAATTGAAATTTTTAAGCGAAAATGCATGTCTAAGTAACGAAATACAGGTTTTGCGGTTTTCTAATTTAAAATTAATACGTATACGTTTGTTTTTATTATTTTGTGTGACGTATAATCAAATCTTACAACACGGTAGTTTATATCTCAGGTCCGTTGAGACGAGATAAGTCGAATTTATTTTTTCTTTATTCAATTTAAAATTTAAATCTATAAAGTTCAAAAAAAAAAAATCATTAATTCCGTAAATTGTTACAAACGAAATACCATTCTACTAACATTATACATGTCCCCCCTTAGATAAGACGTAATTTAACTCTGCTGAACTCGGTAGATACATTATAAAATATATTCTTGCTTTTTTCGCTTTTAATTTATTCGCAAGTCGTCTGAAGAATGCCGAAAAATCGGAAATTTTCTCACGTTAATTGTCCATACAAGGTATACACAGCTAACGAACTAAATTTCGCCAGCGATATAGATGTATTTTTGATAGATTTAAGCTTATTAAGCGAACATTCAAACGTTGCCATAGATACTGATAACGTCAGTAAAACCGGTGATACTGTACACAAACTTAAAATGCTACCAGAAGCAGCCAACTTTCCCTCGCTACTAACGCATTAGTCAATTGTTTTATTGTTGACATCTTTCAAATTTTATTCACCACTTTATAAAGCGAGCACGTGAAATCCGCTTAGGAAATAATAATAATCACCGACTACTTTCCCGTTGTATTCTATGATTTCTTCATCTGATACGCCAAAAAAAAAAAAAAAAAAAAAAAACAAAAAACTATTGAACACTACACAGTAATGAAAATTTTATAAAAAATTTCATTGAAACTATTAAATTAAAATATGCAAACATCAGCTACTAAAAACGAGCAAACAAAACTTTTTTTCTGTCAGCCCTTATTTGTTTATTAGTTACTAGTTCTTAAAAAATTCTCTCTCTGTTTAAACGTCGTTTTCCTTATGTCTTACAATCAGATATATTTTCCACAGAACAAGTTCGTTTTACTTTCTTGAAAATGACGTTTTTGCTGTATTATAAAACCCGACGAAAGATTTTTTTTTTTTTTGTCAACGCTTTAAAAATATTTTCTTGAGACTGTTGTACCTAAAATTGCATTTTCGATACAAATCGTTATCTCGAAAAAACTACTTTTTAAACAAATATCCTGCCGGATAAAATCGTCTGGTGAGACAAGCTTTTTTTTTTTGTAGTGTTCGTTTACTTAGAAAGTCGTGTAATGCATTACTTAGTACCTTTTCTTGTTTTGAGAAAAACACGTTTTATTTCCTATATAGTAATATGAAAGTGTGTGTAAGTCTTCACTAATAGAAACATTTGATAGCAAGTTTAAGTTACGAACAGCACAATGAACAAGGGCGGTACTAGTGGCAGTTCCGTAATAGCCTCAATCATGACACAATTAAAAATATCTAGTGTTTCCTACATTTACCAACGCATCGGTAATTTAATTTTCAAAGGTGTCTCCAATCATCTGACTTGTCTTATTGTAAAATTCGGTAAACTTTTCACCGGCCTATTTTAGCGTACCCAATTACCGCATTAAAGCGCACTAATCAATTTCACCTACATTCCGAGTTGCATTTTATGATATCGGAAAAAAATGAAACATTTTTAACATCGAACAGTAATTCAAAACTGTGAATCGGATAAAACGAAAATTATGTGGTCGGGCTCAAATATTTTAGTTTACTTTTATTAGTACCGAGATAAGTTCCTTGGAAAGGATTAGACGGAGAAAGTAGGAAATTTTAATCTGTTTTAGGCGTATGATTTCCACCTCGATAAGATTCAACGAGCTAGTATTAAATTTACATTTTCAAAACCCGTAATCAAATAATTATAAGTTTTTCATGTAAAAAATCTAATAAAACCGGTTAATTTTCTCCGCAAAATTTTCACAGTCTACATGTCACCAAGTGTGAGATGCGCGATATTGTGTCAATCTTGGCCATTCCTCAGAATTTTCCATATTCCAAGAGTATTTTGAAATTTTTCATCGAGTCAGTTGGAAGACAACGCACGTGACAGTGAACAATACTTAGGTTTAACTGTCGTTATTAGCAATTTTGCTTTAGTCGTAATATTTTAACAAATAGAATTCAAAGATCTATCTGTTCTGATATCTGCGCAAAAGAATTTTTCGGCTAACGTGGTCCCGAATTTTCTAGATTTGTTATGTAATGAGTATCATCCTTTTTCTGTTTTTAACACTTTATTAACTATAATTATACACGTATTACAGAAAATTTTTTTATTAATATATATATAATATAATTAGCCGACATGTTTCGGAGTGGGCACTCCATAATCGCCGCGAATATGGAGTACACACTCCGAAACATGTCAGCTAATTATATTATATATTAATAAAAAAAATTTCTGTAATACGTGTATAATTATAGTTAATAAGGTTTTAATTTTAAAAAAGTACCGATTTTTGTTAATTTATTCGTGGATTCGTCTTTTTTTTTCTTTTTCGAACTCTTAATGTTTCGATTGATTAAAAATAATTTAGTGCATGCCAAAACCAAAAATAAAACTATAAACGGAACAATACTAAAAAGGTTAAAAATAGGTACGAATTAGTGGTGTTTCCTTTTCAACTGACCGACGACAAACAAACCAGTCGAAAGTAAATGTGTTCATATAAAATCGTAATTAGGGAGGTTTTACTACGATTATTCGGTATTTATTAATTGCTTTATGACGTCGGATTTAAAAAAAAATAAATAAATAAATAAATAAAAAAACAGCTTGCGTACAAGTCCGCAACACAGTGAGACATTTTCATATTTTCCCATAAAAGTAGGTTTTGTACAGCCATTCAGGCATCCGCCGACATTAGAATGTCGTTCGCTTCGCGGCCTCCGTCGATATGAGAATGTCGCCGTGCAACCTCTAAATGCCTTGTACATGTTATATTGCAACGTATAAAGCGTTTCGAGATTGAACCTACGTTCTGCACCTCTAAATGTTTTGTACATATTATATTTCAATGTATTTGCAAAAATATATATTCAACAACTACTACCGCTAGTACAAGGTTCCTTATTTACATCATTATCGTTAGGGGTAGTAATACTGAGTAATGGCCGATGGTGAGAAAAGTACGACACAAGTAAGCTAACAACCTTGTACGTTCGCGTCATATTTCGCGTTGTCGAAAGGTCCACCGAATTATTCATCTCACAACCGAACGTTTCACTCATGAATTGATCGAATCGCAATCCATCGTCCAAGTGGAAATCGATGTTGAAATCACCACAGACTATGATCGGTAAATCGTACAGCTTTATTTCATCGATAAAGAGAAACAGACCTTTCAGTTTCGGTAGTAGGTAACGCTCAAAGAAATTGATCTTATCGTTCAACGTTGTCCCGTTTGAGAGGTACTTCGAAAAAAGTAACAGACGCTCTCTATCGATCATCGTCTTGGCTTTGCATATATCACCGACGTCCATCGATATCACGTTACATCCAATTTCCTTTCGTAAATCGCTAGACCACCAGCCATCTTGCCGTTGTCGCGTTTGTGCCGATTTACGAGCGAGTAACTTTCAAGTTCAAATTTATCGCAATCGGCGTTTGATAACCACGTTTCAGAGAGTGCGAGCGAGTAAACTGCACGAAGGTATAACAAAGTCACACGTTATATCGAGCGAGTGTGAGCGCAACGACTGAACGTTAAGTGAACATAGTGTGACAGCATCGACAGACCGAGTACGTGAACGATCCACAAAATCTCGACTGTGGGAAGCGTGTGTGCTCAAACGATGACGCGTAAGACGTTCAAACTCAGTTCTAATGTCTTTCAACTGTTTTTCACGTCCGTGGTAAAATCAGTGGTCTCCATTCCTATTCGTTAGGAACAACCCTTCGTACAAAGAACATCGAGACAGAGTGACGTACACCAGTTGCTGGTCGTGCGATTTTGAGTATTCGTATACCACCGCCGGGTATGTACTGCCTTCCGATTTGTGAATCGATATCCCGCAAGCAGGTGTGAGTGGAAATGTCGATCGTTTACAGGTAACCATTTTACTAGGAAGCGTCACCATTGACGAACGTAAGCCGATCGGCATCCAATGCTCGTAGATACACGGATACGCTACACAGTGTCTATCCGAACTTCCGATCGTAGTAATTTACCGATTTTAACGTTGTCGAATTTTAGCCTATTGCAGCAGGCCTATCACGCCGTTCACGAGACCATCGGTGACATCGATGTTTACTCGCACCATGTGGACTTGTCAATAAGGAGCTCGATCTTGTATGGTAGACCACCCGTCTCATCGAGCTTCATCTTGTGCACCTTGGAGCGAGCCGACGCGAGTTGGTCTCTCGTTCGCTTCGGAATCCATAACACTTTTCATGGGAAAGAAATGGTTTACACGAGACTAAAGTTACATTTAATTTATAATTACTACGGGGTAATTGTTTTGTGCGCTCAGCAAATGGAGAACCAGGGGAAATGAAGTGTGAAATACACAACCCTACAGTTTTCATAAGAAGTCGCTATAGGAAACACTTCTCCATTTTGTGACGCTTTTCAAGTTTATGTGACAAAGTAAAGAGACATGAAAATATTAGTAATCAGTCGTATGCAAGTAAAGACATGAAATTTTCGTAACGATTTTCCGTGACGCTCCATTTCGTGACGCTTATTTGGTAACGCTTTTCAAGTTTATGTGCCAAAGCAAAGACATAAAAATGTCAAAAAAAACGGGATAATAAAAAAATTCTTTTACACGTATTATAATTCTCAAGTAGCTATTCGCGACCAGCATTGAAAAGGCGCAAGATTACACCGGTGGTACTGCTTAAAAAAATTTTTCTCGACATTTCTGCGTGAAAAGAGCGATACGCGATTTCACACGACGACCCGTATAACGAAATCGTGGCCTTCGCAGCAACAATACCGGGCACACAAAATCTGTTCTTACAGTAATTTAACTTGAATAAGTTCTACAGTCTGCTTAATCACATAAATTTGAAGGTTAAAGAAGAAAAAAATTTATATACCATAATCGGGAACACTAGACCGTTAAATTTTCCACGAAAAGACAATAATAAATGTTAATACTAGTCGCATATTTTAAAACAGCCGAAAAATTAATATGCAGTTACTTGAAATTTAAAAAATAAACTCTACAATTAAATACATCAAACCATTTCTCTGATTGCAGGTTTTTAGTTTCAGTAGTGGCTTGCGAGTCTCCACCAAACAGGTTTTGTAGACCCGTTAATTAAGCTGACGATGTAACGTCAACTAATAATCGGATATTAAAGAAATACACGAAAAAAATATCGACAACCATTCAGAAAAATTAACGTGTATACTTTTAAAAAGAAAACAAGAAGCAATGTAGTTTTAATGAGTACTAATTTACACTTCGTACAATTTCTATTAGATTTCAACAGAAAATCGGTAGAATTCGAACATCACTTTTTTAAAGGCAGCTTTATATTTATATTATCAATAAAATAGCCAATCAAAAAAATACATAAAAAAAAAAAAAAATAAAACCAACTGATGAAACTTATTGAACTGCTACATAGAGTTTTCGTATATATCATTCGAGTAATTCATATCCACTTTTAAACCACGCTCGAGCAAGGCCGTGTCCACGGGGGGGGGGGTTAACGCCCCCCATGAGAACTGAAATAGTTATTATAAATACAAACAAATCTGAAAAAAATCACAAATTTAAAATAAATATTGATGATTTTTTAGGGTGTTCTTACCTACTTTTAAAAGAAAAAAGAAAAAATATGCTCCATATTTTTAGGTACTTCATTAATATCTTAAGGGAAAACTTTTTATTACCAGTATAATCAATAACACATGTAATTTTTATTAATGTCTATACGGGGTAATTCATTTATGTAAATTATTAATACATATAAATCAAAATGATGGAAATTATTAATAGTACGAATATTAGTGAAAAATGTATTATAAAATAAATATGCAAAGAAAATTTTCAAACCCCCCCCCCTTTCCAAAATTCTGGGTACGGGCCTGTGCTCGAGGCTCACTTTCGTTATTTTCTGATTTGTCTGCAAATAATAAGGCTCCGAAAGCAATTATCCTCAGTCGATCATAATTTTACGTTTCGAAAATCACATTCTATTTAACATTTCAGAAATGCTATCCCTCATGATTATCTAATATTTTTTGTTTTTCTCTTTCCAAATTTTTTGCGGTTTTCTATGTTACAAATGTTTAAAAACCCTAATTTTGTAACCTCCTCGATATATAACAAAAAAAAAATCATTCCCAGTACATTTTCAATTATTATAGCTATCCTCAGATGAACCAGTTGAATGGTAAAAATCCTACAACAAAAGCAGAACGATGTAACTTTGAACTCGGAATATAAGAATATAAGGCATTTTCTTGAAACTCGTTTTCTGTTAACGAGTTTTCTTTTGTAAACTCCCGAAACTGAATTACTATCAGCATCGCAGGAAACACTAAACCGTAAAATGACTTTGTTGGTCCAGTTTTAACTAGTTATTATAAAAATTTCAATCATACTGCTGCACTTTTCCCCCCAATATATTTATTTATTATTTACAATATTTCTATAATCGTTAATTAATGTGTCCCATCCAATTAAGTTTTGATGACACATTAATCCAATTTTACAATATTTTCTTACATCGTCGTTAGAGTTTTTTCTTTTTTTACATTGAATCATCGTGTTTAACAACCTCGGTTATTACGGGGTGAAAGCTCTCTAGGTTACTTTAAAGACGACCTATCAGTCTGCCATTCTGAACGTATTTCTTCACGGTGTGATATGATTTACTGTCCAATATTTCTGCTAATGACATAAAAGTGCTTGAGCAGACAGCATTAAAACTATGATATTCGATCAGGATACTTATCTATTTGAAATATATGTGTACTTAATACAAGGATCTTTTAATATAAATGCATATATACTATTTTTACGATATTTCATTAACTGTAAATTTATTACGTTCCTTAAAAAGTTTCGTTTGTGAGTTCATCTATAGTATCATTAAATATTATGTTATTGCTCTTGCATCCTTGTCAAATGTGCTGTCCTACAATATCCTGTAAATTACATCTAACGCATATATACCTGAATTTGAAATTAAAACTTTTTTTAGATAATCTTTAAATACTCCATGATATGAACTGTATGTTAACATAATTTGATACGTAATAGAGTGGGGGGTAGAATAACCCCGCGGTATCTCCCGCCTGTCGTAAGAGACGACTTAAAGGAGAGCGAGTGTCCGACGCTATATCCGGTCTCCCACATGGGGAGGCGGGCAAAATACCTCTCCAATGTCAGTCGGCAGCAGGGCGGACATTATCCAGTACATGGTGCAAACAGTGCAGAAGTGGTTGTATGGAAAATATTCAGGCGCGAGGAACATATTTCTGAAATGGCTAAAAATATCTGTGATGCAGAAAGAAAGAAGAATCCTACTACATTAATTTTATCCTCAATTCTCCATCTGATCCTAACTATGAATACATAGAATAATACCGTTTGGTCGTGGACGCTATGACCGATTTATAATTTCATTCAACACTCGTCGCCAAAGTCGTTATTTTCTTTCGTTAATTTTACTATTCTTATTAGCACCACTCTATTGCGAAGTAATACCCTCTTTTCATCGTGCCGACATACCTCCCATGAAGTCAACAACGCATACAAATACTGGCATGCATTACCCCAGATAGGAGTTAGGATTTCTATTCTTAAATTATATTTCGTGCTTTACGTTCACCATTTACATTTTCCGACTCGTTAGACGTAAGGTTTAAGAATAGTTTTCTTTCGTTGCTTAAAGTTCTGTTATTTAATTACTTTACCGTGGTTCGTAAAAAAACAGAAGCATTAGAGACTGTGTAATACATACATTTAACCTAAAGTAAAGTTTAATAAAATAAAATGCGCGTAAAGAAAATGACTTAGCGACATCTATGAAATCAGTTTCGAACTATATCAAGTTATTGATAAACAAAGGACACTGCAATTATCATCATGTTTGTAACTTGGAAAAGGGGTCATTGTTTTTCTTCTTTTCTGATGATCCTGGTCAGGACATTAGGACAAAATTATGAAATTATTGAATTGCCATCCAAAATAAATACGTATGTAAATTTTAAAATTATTCAGACGTCCGGAAGTCAGTGAAAATTGATTTGTAAAATTCCATTACACACTTACATATTACTCATTTACATACAGGTCAAGCTAATAAAAGCATGATAAAAAAGCGCCTATGAAATCAGCAGTTCATTCCAAATACCGATTTTAAAGAATATTTCTAAAAAGTCTAAAGAAAACACAAAGTAGTAATAGGTGATTTTTCCCAGAAACGGTTTGTTTTAAACTTCAAAATATTTAACAACCGGAAAAAATTATAATCAAAATTTATTGTATCATAAATATTATTCACTGGCTAGTGTAATCAAAGCCGCAGATTGTTAAAGGAACAACTTACGCAATATCTGCCAACACTGGAAATTGACGCTACATCGATATATTACAAAACATTGTTTTTGAAACCGGAGATACTCTAAGAAACCTTTAATCAACTATTAATGGATTACAATAAGTGCCGATGCTTTTGGTACAACAGACTCAAAATTCACACTTAGGCAATCTCCGTAAATGTTTTAACAGAAACGCTTCATAAGGAATTATCACGAAGACTTTAAAGTAGACATGTGAAGAGCGAGAATTAAGCTACGAATATTCTTTTCAAATAACTTTCAAATATATATTTTCATCTAGACACCTGGCAGCGTGTCAAGCCAAGTTCAAGCCGAGAAAAAGGAACTGGCGACGACGCAGCAGCCGTTAGTTATATTACACGAATCATTTGGAGCTACTATAAAACCTCTTAATAACTCAATATTTAATTAAACATAAACACATGAAATTTGGTTTATTCATCAAAACTCCCCTTAGATTAACTATAATCCCAAATTTCATAAATACAACTAAAACGTTTATTGAGATATTAACGTGTCTGAAAATCGTCATTTTTATCACTGACTGGCATATAGATCGAAAACCTAACCCACTTCCAGGTGACCTAGAAAGTTGAAATTTGACGTCCAGCTGGATAATTGTGTGCATACAAAGGAAAAAAATCTCAGGTAACAGTGAAATTTTCATATTTTTCCGTAAAATTTCGTTTGTTTATTACTTAATTTAGTTTATTATTCAGATAGATTGCTAGATGTAGAAAGTTATCAAAATTTAAGAAAGGCCGGAAATTGACAAGTTTCGCTGCGTTAGATAAATAACTGACTCACTGATCTTTTAACCGTCAACATGTTGCTGTTCTTGTTTAACTTTGTTTCTTCAGTATGTCATTAAGAAAAAAACTGTTTCACCTCTCATCAGTTTGTATGTTTGTCAGGCTTTTTGGCAGTTTATTTTATATTTGCCCCTTTTAATCGTTTCGGAAACAGTCGACTTTTAATCAATATCAATTATTTCATCATATTTCGCTAATAAACAATTTATTAATTGACCGGTGGTACATTGTGTTAAACATCGTTCGAAAACATTTTGGTCCTTCCGAACATTAAACGAATAGTGGCGGTAGTTTTAAAGTTAGGAGATAGACGGACTCGATAACTTGACTTTCAAAAAGTGCTCACTTTGTAAGCCTATCTTTTGAAGAATAAACGATTTGAATTTGAATTTGAATTTGAATGAATAATAATAATTTCTTTAGAAAAATTAATGATATCCTATCAAAAACATAAATGTAAAAATGGGAGCCAAGTTCAATATTAAGAATATTCGTAGTTATCGACTTCGCCGACAAAAAAATTGAGATCTAAATGAGTGCCAAGTTCCGTAGATGAACCTAAAATTTATTTATAAGAACATACAACATTCTAAAATAAATTTAAAACATAATTTCTTCTTTTTTTTTTTACAACAATGTTTGCTATTTAAAAATATATAATATCTTAAATTTGAACAGTCGAATTATTAACATAAAGCAGATATTTAGGATATATTCTAACGATTTGACTTGGCTAGTTTTTACCAGCAAACTAAATTTCAGAAGAGTAAGATATGTTGACCTTACAATATAAAAACAACTTCAACAGTTTCCCCTTCATTATGATTTTATGCAGACATTCGTGGGTAATGTTAAACATTTACGGCCACGGTTGTCTGTAACCTTTTTCCTAATTAATTGTTATGTATCTTTCATTAGTTGGAATTATTCCTATATCAACTGGTTAGCGACCAAATGGCTTGATAGCTAACTGAAACCGGGTCAAAAAAAAAAAAAAAAAAAAAAAAAACAAGTTGATTAGCCAAATATAAGATAACTTGTATGTGAAAACTAGCCAAGTCAAATCGTGAGCTTTAATTTATCCTAAATATCTGCCTTATGTAAATAATTCGACTGTTCAAATTTAAGATATTATATATTTTTAAATAGCAAACATTGTTGTCTATGAAAAAAATAAGAAATTGTGTTTTAAATTTATTTTAGAATGTTGTACGTTCTTATAAATAAATTTCAGGATCATCTACAGAACTTGGCACCCATTTAGATCTCAATTCTTGTGTCGGCGAAATCGATAACTACGAATATTCTTAATATATTGAACTTGGCACCCATTTAGATCTCAATTCTTGTGTCGGCGAAATCGATAACTACGAATATTCTTAATATATTGAACTTGGCACCCATTTAGATCTCAATTCTTGTGTCGGCGAAATCGATAACTACGAATATTCTTAATATATTGAACTTGGCTCCCATTTTTCCATTTATGTTTTTGATAGGATTCAATTTACCGACAGCCGTTCAAGAAAATGTCTGAGTTATTAAAAAAATTAGCAAACGTGTATTGAGAATATAATTAACTGTCGGAATCAAAACCGAAAATTGAACGGTATAGTAACACGAGAAATAAGCGACAAAGACAGATTACTTATTTTATGTAGGGGAAATTCGTTTTATCACCGTGACTAGAAAAATTGGTAAGTTCAATTAAATTAAAGGATATCATTTGAAAAAGAGTTAGAAAAATCTTTTAAAATACTAAAAGAAGGAATATATAATTTAAGCAGAGGTACATTATTAACTTAAATCCGGGCTGCAGAGAACTTATAGTTTTGCAGCCCAGGCGAAGAAACTATACGTCAAAAGTAAAATAAAAATATTTCTTACATTATTGCAAAATATTTTTTTTCGTATGCTGTAAAAAAACAACAACAAAAGAAATTATTGCGAAAGTGACAAAGGTAGATTAAATGAAGATTTATTGTACGTTACAGAAATTCCTTTTATCACCACGACTATGAAAATTATTATCAAATAAGTTCAGTTAAACGTAAGGTATCATATCTGCGTGCACATCGTAAATTAGCCCAGATTATTTTCATAATAGGCAAACAATAAATACACCTACGCTGCAGTACGCCCTTAGACTGCATCTGTTTGTACTTCTTCGCTTCAATTGATGTCACGACGCAATTATATACTCGGTTCATTACTTCTACATAATAGCCTAGAAGTAAAATAATATTTATATTTTATCAGTTGAGATGAATATTTTATTCGAAGCCAATTTTGTGTTCTACAATTATAAATATTTAACGAAGTACTTTATCTTTATGCGAGTAGTGTATTTAAAAGTGGCTTAAATAATAATTTTTAAATTGAAGCAAACATTATGATGATCGGCAATATTTGAATAAATTTATTATGTTGAGATTTATAAACAACAGTAGGAATTAACTGCAAAAGAAGTAATAAAATATACGGAAGATTATGCTGCTAAGAAGGAAAAACATAAAAATTATCTTATCAACGTTTTTCGGTTTTTTTTGTTTTTTTTTAGTTTTTAGAAGTTTCATTTACCAATAGTGGCGAATTACCAGATTTAAAAACTGTCACATTGTACGAAAGAAATTAACCCAATACGAATTTTTATTCATGAAATAATGGCCAGATAATGCAAATAAAATATCAGCGCATGTAGCACAGTTGACACCTTAATTATACTAGAAAACACAATTATATATTTATTATTTTTATTGTTAACTAATTTTATTCTGACAATGATTACTAGTATTATACCAAATCATTTTATTACGTACTTAATAAATTCTTCAATAAGTGCAAAATTTACTCTTAATAACCAGAAATGATTAATTTTATTATCATAAAAATATGTACAGATCCGATTATTAAGTTATTAATTACTCAACTTTTAGTTACCCAGTAGTCCGTGCGATATTAAATTATTTGGATTAAATTTATATTTAGTTAATTGTTAGTCGATATTTCGGTCAATTTTTCGTTAGTTAATATTGTATATTGATCTTTTTTTTATTACTTTGTTGTCATGTATAAATACAACAGATTTGCTTTTAACGTCAAATCAGATAGCATTAATATAAATTTATTATAAAGCTGCAGGAGCAAAAATTGTGTAGCCATTTCGTAAGTTTTTTTTTCTTTTTTTAATCGATGTATTTTTATCATTGGAACAAAGAAAAATTGTGAGACCGTCAAAACTTTAGAATTAAAGGGTTTAAATTTTAAAAAGTGTAAAAATCAATTTTAAAAAGTTCCATCGCTCGTTCTATAGTAGCTACAAAGTATTTCTTTCTATCATACGCAGTCCAACATATTATGTCCTATTTTCAATGCGCATTATACTAATTACATATACCGCCGTAGAAATAAACAATCTTTTGTCATAAAATTATTGTAAATTTCAACCTTTTTTCTCACTTAAGCTATTAAGCCGGTAGAAAGTACATGTAAAATATATTTGAAATAACAATTTCCTCAAACTTAAAACTATTTGTTGAGCTGCACATAATTATTCGTAGACTGCGGACTGGATACTCTAGTTCTAAGTATGGAACGTTTTACATCAAATAACAAAAAGAAAAAGAAAAAAAGAACAATAAATAATTACTAATTGGTTTGTACTATTCTGATGTTGCAAAAATTCAAATTAATTTTTTTCGGGTAATTGTCTAGTTTTGTATCGATGTTAATTGTGTTTTGTGACGTGTTTCTTGTTTTTATTTTTTTATTTAACTCTAATTTAGGTTACCATATTACGTGGTTTACTGCAGTAAATTAATTAAACTGTTTACTCACTAAACAATCGAAGTTTCTTAGAAAAAAAAAAAATTAAATCATTTATGCAGTTTGAATTTTTAACATTAAAATTAATAGAATTTCACAAAATAAAAATAAAATTTGCCTTTCTCAAATTAGCGCATAAAATTCTATACTTTGAATTCTTGGTTTCACGAAATAAATTTTTATTCGCCGGTATTGTTCGGATAACCAATTTAAATTTTTTAAAAATGACGACTTAAGAATATCAAAATTTAAATATTTAAAGCTTTATTTATTATGAATATTAAAATTTGCTCTCATTTCAAACCGTAATTTTTAATTTTATTTCTTTTAAGAATCGATTATAAAGAAAAGATCTTCTCCCATTTACTTGTCTTATTCATTTAGCAAAATTATTTTGTCACCATTTTAAAAAAAAAAAATCTTTTGATCTTTGCCAATGAAATGGAAAACAGAGTATTCAAAGTTTTTTTTTTCTTAACCAGTTCTACGAAACGTACAGGTAAAACAAAAAAAAAGAGAAGTAGTATCTAGAGGGGGACATCCGGTAGGAACGAAGTTCTCTTCACTTTTTGGTAGATATACAAGTATAAAGTCATTCATAAAGTATACGATAAAAAATGACACAATAAAATCCCGTATGAATTAAAACAAAAACAACAAAAACAAAAAAGTGTTTAGAATTGAGCTTATACAGCTAATCGCGTACGATGCTTGCTGCTCGAATCTCGGTACTCGCACGAACGCACACACACACACACTTGTATACAATAGAAAGAGAACGAGAGTGAAGGAGGCCTGCCGGACGACGCATAACGCGATTTTCGTTATCTCGCCTTTTCTACCAGTTTACTCCTACCGACAAGATGCGTAAAAGAACTTCGTTCCAAAAAAAAAAAACAAAAAACTATATTACATAATTTAAAATATGTGACGAAAAAAACGGGTCTCCTTTTACACATATTATAAAACATTTAATTCGGGAAAGATTTGTCTAGGAATTTTTGGAAAAGAACATATTTTGAAATTTACACCCAAATGTAATTTATAAAAACAAGTTCACATTGAGGCAACAGTAGTCATAAACGAGAAATTCTGAATTTAAACAAGAATGTTTAACATTTAGTAAATTTAAAGTTCGTTCATACATGTTTATATTACTTTTGCTATTAGCATTTGTATATGTTACTTGATAAAAAATGAACATAATCCACTATATGTCGTCCAAAAGAATAAGTGGACGGAGTTTAATTATTTATGTACCGCAGCGAAGACGTATCTATTGTTCATCTTCACAGTAGATATTTTTTTTGTTTTGTTTTTTTTTACAAAAGCTTTTAGAATGCACACGCGGGAAAAAAGTTCAATTTTTCTAAAATCATTTTGCAAAGCGCGAAATTTACAATTATGTACGAAATATTTTATTTTACCATTGATACGTATTCTTTTCATCGGAGATACAACTATACATTCCCTGTAGTACACATTTGACCTAATGGTGCCTCTGCTGAAACTGTATTTCTTTTTAGAGCTCCTATACGGAATTCTAATAAGGTGATTCAGAAACGGTAAAAATATTAAATAAAACTTAATAACTCATGAACGGTGTGACTCATAAACTTCAAAACTGAAACATAAATCACAAACTTCTCTTTACGACCATCTATATATTAACATAATCGATTACCTTAGACGGAAAAAAAAACGTAAAAAACTGTCGTCAAGAATATATAGTATGGAATTTAAAATGAAAATTGCTTAAAAATTCATAGCGTGTCACTAGATAACCCTTTAAAAGTGTAATTCAAAATGTAAAACAAAACGTAGAAGCTTTTCCTTAAAATAATAAAAAAAAGGTTCTAGCAAGTAACTCACGTATGAGAAAGCATAGCATAAAACTAATATTCAAATTTTACAAGATCGTACTCGACTTGAAACATCACTGAATCGTGTTATCGTTATCGAAATTTATTTTTAAGATATGCACGGTAGTGCAAAAAAACCTAACACATTTACTGTTCAAAGGCCTTCGTGCCTTTGAGAAAGTCAGTGAAATTGTAGAAGAAAAATTTTGATGCTACAGCCTTAGTAACGAAAAAAAAAAAAAAAAAAAAACAGGAGGGGAGCTGGCATCTGTCAAAACTCTAGAAAACACGGAACGTGTGCTCGTTGCGCTACTGAGAAGTTCGCGTAAATCTGGAAGGAAACACACCTTAACTTTGGGAATAATCCGGAATTTATTTGGTCGAATGGTAAAAGATTTATCATTTCATCCGTGCAAAGTGACGGTAATTCAGCAATTAAAGGCTACCGATTATCCAGCGTGGCTAGCCTTCGCACAGTGAATGACAGAGATGCTCGGTACTGGAGACATTCGACGAGACAGCATAATGATGAGCGACGAGACGCACTTGCATTTAGACGGGATGGTTAATAAATAGAACTGTCGGTTTTATTCTAACACGAACCCGCAGGTGATATTGGAGAAACCGCTCCATTCCGAACGAGTAACGGTGTGCGGTGCGCAGTTGTGGAGTGGGAAAAGTACACTAATTTCGAAAAAAGACTAGAAAATTGTATTTTAAATAACGGCCATAATTTGAACGATACTGTTTTTAAAAAATAAAGAAATTTTAACTTTCAACCTTCTACTACTTTTTCATCTCAATTTGTATAAAACTTTCAGATCATTATTTTTGGCGCAATCGAAAAAAGATATGTGTCAGCTTTTTATACGCCACCGGGTACAATAAAAATCAGTTATAGCGGCACTGAAGGGAATCAATAATCCGGTCGGTATAGCCGGTTCATTATTATATCATATTAAATAAAATATAATTTTTTAACGTCCAAATTTTACTGTTACTAAACACTGTAATAATAAACCTTCCGTGGAATATTTTTCAAAAACTTTTCACTGATTAAACAAATAATTATTCATTTATAATCAATGGCGCGCATATTTTTTACCAAGTTCAAAAATACAAACATCAAATTTTTTTGCTTATACATGAATGTGCGATGACGAAAAAGTAACCTCTAAATCAATATAAAATAAGAAAAACATTGCGAAAGTAGTTGAACTTTATTTTTACTTTTGAAAAAATTTGAATTTTCGATTTTTTATTAAAGCGAGGTAAGTAGATTAATATTTTTCTAAAAAATTTTTGTAATGAACTGTACCATAGTTTTCATTAATTTCGTTAAATTTACAGTATTTAATAATAAGTCATTCCAATAACATAAACAGAACAAAAAAAATAACATTTTATCTAAAAACTTTACTTTTCCATAAAAACAGATTAGGGATCGATTTTATATTTGTTAAATTCGTCTGCAAAAGCCTTTCGAAAATAATTTTACGTCGCCAGGTTGTTATAACGATAACTTTTTATCCACGTACCAAAATTTCGTTACTAATAACTGACTTTTCATTATAATTAATAGCTTTAAAACCGATTTTCGGTGTACTTGTAAATTAAAGTGAACACGAAAATAGTGTGACGAATTTTTATATTCTTAAATGAATTAGTTCTAAGTTCTTTCAAACTGCTAATGTGTGTAGCATAATGCAGAAATAGACAATTTCATTACCATATATCTATTACCACTGTATGTAAAACATTTAATAACAATTTCCGAGAAATTATGTTCGCAGAATGTTAAAACAATAAATAAAAAAAAAAAACTTTTTACCAAATTTAAGCTAAAAACAGGTCAAAGATAGCAGACAGTTCATTTCTCTTTCATTTTTATGTTTTTTGTTAATTAATCGTTACATAAATTTAATATTTTTACCACATTCATATTATTATCGGAATCGTACGAAAGCATCAATAATACCTTGCTGGAGAAAATACTTTTTTTCATTTCCTCTTCCTTTATTTATAATTAAAATCTCTAAGACAATTGTAACAAATATTTTATTTAATTTATCTTCAATTTCGTATGAACATTAAATTTCTTATCTTAATACACAAGTCTACATTAAGTAAGTTCGTTGCCTATTTTGTAATTGATTGTCTCAATTTTATTCAATGTTCACTTCAATTATAGATTTAATAAATAAATGAAAATATATAATATTACTTATTTCAAATTATTAAGGAAATTCTTGGAAAACAATATTGCGCACTTCACGTCGCGTTAAATTCCTTTTGATTTTTAACCGAAATAAATCGGCTACAAACGATTCCGAAATCAAAACTTCCTCTTTCATATGTGTGAATTACTATTAAGTCTTTCAAATCGACAGATCCTCAATATTTTTGATATTGACACTGACTGACTGTATTTTTAATTAAAATCAATAAGTTTTTAATAGGTCTTTAAATACCTGTACTATTAAAGATATATATATATATATATATAGTATTTTTTTCTTCAGCAAATATACGTAACACTTTTAAACTTTTTTTTTATGCAGTTTTCAATTTTCTTTAGTTCTTCTAACTGTGTTGTTTTCTTTTGTTTCAATTCATTTTTATTTACAATTTATCTTTATCGTAATGTAAACAGATTTAATTCAGGCCATTCCATTTTATCTTTACTACTTATGTTTCCTTTCACATTAGTATTTATGTTATTCTTAAAATAAATCCGATTTAAATTGAAAAAATAATTTATACCGTTAGTACTGTGAAAGCTAAAAAGATAAAAAAACGAAGATACGCAAAGTCATTAAACCGATTACTACACTGCACAAAAAAAACACACTGGTTATTCTCATCTTTAAATCAACTGTTCAGCTCCAAGAAAAGTTCATTGTCACCAGTACCCGCAATCTTTATACTTCATCCGGCAACTGTAACACAGTACAGATTCTAATGATGCAACTGATAGCAAAGCAAAACTTTATTTAGATGTTACAAAAAATGTTGCCTCTATAAAAAATATGCCGACATTTAATGACATAAGACTACGTCATAGTTTACTAACATGTCATTTTCCATATAATTAACGTTAAACTAACAAATGGTGTATATGCGGAAGTAATTTATTTTTAAATACCGGTTTATTTCTTTTGCGCAGAGTGCATAATGAATAAAAAACACATTTTGCCCCCAGATAGTACCAATATCGTGTATTTACTTTCGTGCCTTATTAATGCCTCAAATTTTTGCGTTTTCATAAATTATGTTAAAATGTTATTTTATATTTTTGATAACAAAAACCCTAACGAAAACACATACAACACAAAACCAAACGTACAAAACACAGAAAAATAATATGCTCAAAGGTCCAGTTATATTGTTTAAAAAGAACGTGATTTCAGAGTAATGTCTCTAACACAACGACAGTTTTTTAATGAAATAAGGATCTTCGGATACTCATAATTTTGCTACCAGTAAGAAAAATTACCATTATTTTGAACTTTTTAAAAATCTCCAAAGATGCAACTGGAACTTCACCAGCTAAATGTTATTGTATGTGTCTATGAGAAACACGCATTCCAAAAATTACTTCTACATAATAATAATGCATTTTTTTTTTTTTTTTGATGTAACAGTAATTTCGAACAAAACAATAAAAACATTCTCCGTTAAAGGTTTATTATTTATGAAAAAAGGGTTCTTTTTCGGTTCCTAGCCAGTTTTGACCTGCGAGTGCTACATTTCGAATTCTAAGTCATGGTGACCGTTTCCGCAATCGAAATCTAACTTCGTCGTCAGTTGAGAAGTTTTGCTTCTTCTTCAGGAAGGACGACTATGCGTTGGACTGTTAAGAATATTTAAGGAAATCAATAACCTAGCAAAATAATGAAACACTTGTATTGTATATGAAAAAAGGGAAAATAATATAACGAAAAAAACTTTTATTTTTGTATAAAATCATTGATAGTTCCAGAGAGAAATGCTTTATATCGATATAGAAGTAATTTATGGAATACGTTTTTTCCTTAATATTCTGGCAAATTTGGAACATTTCAGGTGTTTTGCAGGTTTTAATTAATAACAGTTTTCTTGTAAAGTTAAATGCAATACTGACAGCACTATAGGTATATATTTCACAAAGTAATAAATTCGCTCTATTATGCCGAACATAAATAATAAAAATATCATAGAAATTATATAAAAAATACACAAATTATATAAAAAAATATAATGACGGTAATTCGTCGAAACTAGTCGATGTTTTTTTTTTTTTAATATTTTTAATATGATCTGTGTACTTTTTATATAATTTTTTTTATGATACTTTTATTATTTGTGTTCGACGTAATGCTGAAGATTTATTCCTTTATGAAATATGTAGCAGTTTTCTTGTTATATTGGGATCGAAAATGTTCCTTTCGACAATATGATTGCGTTAGGATTTTGTGTACCCATTTTTAAAAATACTTTTACATTAACATTTACGCCAAATTTTATCATCCAAGATGTTTTATAATTGTTTTTAAACGTTAACCGACCTCGACAAAAATCTTTTTGTATGTGAAAAGATCTAATTAATCGAGTAGTTTCAAAATAATCTTTTCACTTCTTAATTTACGAAGCACTCTCGCCAAAATTAAAATATTGCAAAATGTGACATATTTATATAATTAAAATACTGACTACCGTTTGTGCATTATGTAACATTTGATCCGTTAAATTTACAAATTCAAACTAATCACTTTTTGCCATAAAAGATCTATAATTTTGGAGGGAAAATATTGATCTTATTCGTGATAATATAAATCATTAAAGGAAGGTGATCTTAAGTGCAGCGAATTACAGACTAGGAACAATTAAACAGAAAATAAAACGATAATTGTAAAGATAATTTTTGTACGAAAAATTATATAGAGCAAACTTTAGTAAAATAAAATATTTTACTTTAATTCAACTATACTTTTCGTAAATTATTTTTGTAAATTATCACAAAAAATTATTGGTAAAAATTGATAATCGTATTTTAGTTATCCTATTTATTAAAAGGAATGAAGTTATTATCTAAAATTCAATTAATATTTCTACAAAGTGGATGTAGAATTATAAAAAAATGACACAAAAAAAAAAAAAAAAAAAATAAAGATAGATAGATAGATAGATAGATAGAAAAGTATATAAATGTCAGTAATAGGTTCCAGTTAAGAAATAACATATTGATATACATACTTTTTCCCAACTCATGTTCCTGATTTCTGCTGTTCAGCCGTGCCTGAGTGCCCATAGCATCTCGACATGATCAATAGTTTCAGACGGATTTTATTAAAATGTCTCGTGTGGTCATATAATTTACACTGGTCGATTTCACCACAGGTGCGGGTTTCGTTCGCTTGCTATTTAGATCTGTATTAATGGTTGGAAAATATAAATTCTTTAATACTTATGTAAAATATACTACAAAAATATATCGGAGAGAATAAAATAGTATTACGCAATTACTCACTTATTCATTTTATGTGTTTATCATTACACATAGGTCCGATTACAATATTTATATCCGTTTCTGTTTCTGACTTTATCCATTTGATTGTGTTTCGCCTGTTTCACTAAATCATCTGCCATTAAAAAAACAAACGTAATATAGTAAACTTATTATTTTACATCATCACATTACTCTTCGGTATTTTTGTTCTTATTAAAACTAATAATTTACACATTTTGCTCTCCTGTTGCTTTTAATATGTGAATCACGTTCAATACCACTTCATCGTTTCATTCGTTATTTTTTCTGTTACACTGTTTTGCCGAAGATCGTTTCTAATGTACACCGATAACAACTGCATTGCGCATACCCACATGTACTGCATTTTTGGTAGTGTAAAATTTTTTAAATTTATGCAATTTCCCCATTTATCAATAAATGAAGGAATATTTCACTTAATTATCGCAGTTTATATCTTTAATTTGTGAATTAGTAATTTTTTAAATTTAATTTCCATTATTTCAAATTATAAAAACAATTAACTAAAATAAGATGAACTGCGGTAAGTAACAATATTTTAATTTAGATAATTTTTATCATTAATTCATTTTACAATGAATATAAATTAATTTCTTATGCATGACTTCTCGCGATATTAACAAATAAAATAAAACCTCACAGCGACAATAATAAAAAAGTAAAAAAATAATTTCAATTAGATATAACGAATGTAAAAAAATCAAAATGAATTTTTATCTCAAAACAGTTAATATATTTCGGTTTTTCTAATTTTTGAATATTTCATGTATGTGTACACAGATTATGTTTAATTAAAATTATTATAATCTTTAAATATAAAGCACAAAATAAAAATATAATTATACAAAATGAAAAACAATATAACTATCAATACTTAAACAGTAATAAATTGTAACAACTATCACAATAAAACATAAATAAAAATGTTTAAATTAGAAAATTATAATTTAAAATATTTTCATATATAATTGTAAAATCGTAACTATAAATTTTTTATGGTTAAAATGCAAAGTACTATTAGACAAAACTTTAGCCGGTAAGTTAGTTTTTCATAGTCATTGTTACTACCACATCTGACTTTTGAGGCACCCTTTTATATCAGATTTTGAAGACAACAATATTTCTTCACACCTACATGCTTCAAGCCTCTAATATTATTATTCGCGCCATGTCTTAAAAAATCATTCATTTTCAAGAAATTTAAAACTTTTAACAAAGTTTTAATCTACAATATTTCACATATGAAAACGAGCATAGCAACATGTCGAATACCTTTAAGTCGTAAAAAATGACTGCATACTCTACACCGTGCAAAAAGTTTCAGATGTACTACAGGAACAAAAAAAAAAAATACATACCCAGAATAAATTTTCTGTCTTCTACATTAATGTAAACTCGAGATTTTTCTAACCTCACACATGAAAATTCATTTTAATCTATCGCGCTTTAAGGGGGAGCATAAACAGGTACAAAATCTAGTATATGAAATTTAGATACATTATTTATAGATCTTTTCAAGATAGCATTGATTTTCCAATTACGTAATACTGCGTGTCACACTATACCCATGATCACCTTGCCTATAATAAAAGGGAAAGGGAAGGAATTAATAAAGGGCTGAAAAGGAAGTTTTGTGCAAATCATAATTAGTTAAACTAAGATGCGGTTAAATGGTTTTGAGATGTGGACAAAATTTGGGCTATGGTAAGTCAAAAACAGCAAGCAACATCAACGGAAAGCGTTATAGGAAATATATAACTAAATGACAGGAATACAAAGTAGGGAAAACAACATGGAGTAAGATGTAATCCCCGGAGCAACCACATTCATCATTCAAAAAATTCATTGCTTCCGGATCCCTATATGTTTCCAACTAACCTAATGAAAGACGACAAGTAACACGAAGAGAAGGCGCTGAAGGAAATAGTAACAACCTGTATGGAATCAACATGGGTACTAAAGAAATGGACTCTGTTAATAGTTCATGGTGGCCACTGAAATATAATTTTTAAATTCCTGGTTTTCCTGGTCCAGATCCTCCCGATTTCCTGATTACTAGAATTGTACAAAAAGAAGAATGACTATTTTTTTTTTTTTTTTTGTTACTGTTGGTAATATTTATACGAATAAAACAGAACTTCGTAATTTATTTTTAGTAAAGTATCGACGCCCTATCAAGAATATGGGATTTACTTTACTTTACTTTACTTTACGCTAAAAAATGCGTTTATTTTTCGTTTCAAATGTTTTTTTTTTTTTTAAATCAAAACTACCGTTTGACTATTTTTACGTTTTTTCCCGGTTTTAAAACAAAATTTCCGGCTTATTCCAGGTTGGGTAGCCACCTTGCAGTTATATACAGATAATTCATGTAACCACTTTTACAAATCCTTATAGATAAAAATGGAAGTCACAGAAAGGGGAAGAAAAGAGCAAACAAAAATATTTTGAGTGATAGGAATCCGAAACATATAGGCAGAAAAAAGGAATATCGAAGTGAAGGATAAAAAATATATAAGATGTAATAATACATATCAATGTAAGGAGAAATAAAATGAAATCAGAGAAAATGTCGATTAGCAAAATCTTCCAAAAAAAAAAATTTTAAAGGGGTACGTTTACACCCGATGGTCACGAGTACAAAAAAAAAAGAAAGATTTCTATAAAGTACACGGATAGGAGTATCACTCGCACGAGCGATAACGACCGACTTTCTGCACGAAGGAAATGTTATTCTCTTGAAGGGACTTGTTAGAAGTACTGCTCAGCCAATCATCGAATTAAAAAAAAATATACTGCTAAATTTTTCATTTAACGTCCGAAGGGAATGGCTCTGAGGATCATCCGGAGAAACCTCTAACGTAAATACTAAAGACTGAACTACTAGATAGAGTACCATCAGCCATGTTAAACCAATTGTCTGAGCGAGAGACACTGAAAAAAACCATGCGAAAAAAAAACTATTTTAAAAAAAAATTTCAAATTAAAAGAAAAACATTTTTTTAGCTATCTATCGTTTTGTTTGATACGCTTATTGCCTTTTTATTATTAAAAAATTTGAACACTTAAAATTGCAAAACTTGATATAAAGCTAATATTTTCTTATCCAAATTAGAGATTACAAACTTACTAAGAATAGATAATTAAATAGAAATTAAGTCATTTTCGGATGTTACGATATTAGAAGAGTCCTGGGGAAAGCGGAAAAATGATTTGCGTTAGAAATGTCAGCAAAAATGAAAGCTGGGTAGACCAGCTTCTCTTGACTGATATTCTTAACCTCGGAGTATGAAAAATTTTGGAGAATCGTGATCTTATGTATTTTTACTTGTTCCTTAAATATCCTACATGAAAAGTCAAGGGTAGAATGATTTTTGCCATAAGGAAAAACCAGCTGGGTTATTTCGTTAAGTGAAGTGCTTCAAACGAAGAATGACTACCGGAACAAAAGTAACACATAGGTTTGCTCCGATATGAAAAACTGTAGCGGCCGAGACAATCATGGCAAGCTTAGGTCTATGAATAACTGGCTCAACCTAGACGCGATAGGTATCATAAAAATTGACAAAAGACGGAAGAGTTGAGCCCAAAAAGGTCACAAAATACATTAGAAGGATTTCTATTACATATTAATAAATAAAAAGTCGAATTATCCTAATGCATACAAAACAGAAATTAACATATAATATAGAAGTGACTAAATATATCGAAAGAAAAAAGTTGGGTTCGACAAGTCATATAGTGAAGTTAAAAGATGATTTTTTGACGTATGGGACTCTACTTTTTGGAATTTATCACAATGCAAACGTAAAAGAGATCATCAACTGAACCGACGGCGAATAAACTTAATTTTCTTAACAATAACAATTTTCAAAGTGTAGCATTAAATAGAAATAAGTAATATATAATAAAATAAACTTTAATAACAAACAATATAGATCAATAAATTAGATAAATACCTATTTAGAAACGTTTTCGGGCATAACCCATCATCAGCTAACACTAACTTAAAGGAAACTTAAAAGTATGTTTTAAGTTTCCTTTAAGTTAGTGTTAGCTGATGATGGGTTATGCCCGAAAACGTTTCTAAATAGGTATTTATCTAATTTATTGATCTATATTGTTTGTTATTAAAGTTTATTTTATTATACCATTTTAACAAACAGGATGTATTCACCTACAAGAAATAAGTAAGTTTAAAGGAAATGCTTTTTGCTCAATATAGGCTAAATGACTTCCCTATTTGCATTACTACACTCACCAACATTAACATCAACAGCATTATTATTTCTCATTCTTAAATATCCATTCATCAAACTGTACATAGAATAAGGAAAAACTTTGTCCAAATGAATTTTTCAGCTAACACACGCTTCCTACGGTACGTGCAAAATATTATTTATCAATTGAACTTTACTATAATTTTTTATCATCGCATGAAATATGCAACCAAAAACGTGCATAATAAACCAACAAAAAATTTTCCATTTCGTAATTAAAAATATAACTTGGAAAAAAGCTTTTAAACTAATACTGTAATTCACCGTCCGAATCGCGAATTGCGGAACAAACAATTTTCTTCATAACATTCTAAGTATGCGCCTATAAATTAATTCTTATCGGACCTTCTCGCAAATCAAATGTTTCTCGTGCATGAAATCCTCATCCATAGCACTTTTATAGTGAGACCTGAATTAAACGTACTGTAATAACGGTTATCTAAGATTATTTTTGAAATATACATAAATTTTTCGTATTCTAAAAAGCACATCAAATTTTTAAAATACAAACTACATACATTCAAAACCGGTATATCGTAATTATCAATAACATTCACCACGCGAGAAAATACCAATAAATGTTAATATTTTTCAACGCTAAATGTTTACAATTACACAGATGAAAGAGGAGGAAAATGCGTCTTCTTGTTCATTTAACTTAGGACAAAGTATTTAAATATTACTAATTGACTAGAAGGGAGTTCGGTGTATAGTGTTATGGTAGACGGGCGGTTTAAACTGCGTTATCTTCTCATATTGGAATAATTTGAAGTACGTTACAATGCAATATTCGAGATATATCGACGGCAGTAAGTTTTTATTTAATAATTTCTTATAAAACATGGATAATAAATTTTTAGAAAAATTTAATAAATTATGCGATGATGTTTTGAGCATTAACCCGTAAGAGGACGCGCCGGTCTTTTTGACCGGGTTTTATGAAAACGTTTTTAAAAACTACTCTTTTATGTTTTTGAAAGAAATATTTCGTATTCATTAGTTCTTTTATTCTATTTTTATTCCTTTTTATGCTGTTTTGTTTTTGTTTTATTATTTTATCATGAATAATTAATTCAAACAAATATATAAGTTTGTAACATTTTATAAAAAATAGCCTAATTCTCAACATATATAAAAAAAAATTCTAGAAAGAAGTATAGATAATAGAATACGGTACATGTAATATCGAATTGTTAACACTCACTACTAGACTTTTCTTTCGTTTTCATTTGCGCATTTAAAACATGCTCGAACTGGTATGCTCTTTGCATACAAACACTTGCAGCTGTTACACTGCGTTTTAGTTTTTTTGTAAATTGTTTTCTTCAACATTAATATTTATCTGTTCTTTATTCTGCCCTTCGTGTGAAATACTACGAATCTGAACTTTAAGTTCCCTGGATAACTCTTCTTTGAGACTAAGTATGTATGTATTTTTCAACTCATCTACAGTATCTAAGTTACAAAATGTTAGCATCTCTGGTTTATTAGCCGCACTTGATTCTTCGGCAATTTTCATGGAGTAATGATAACAAGAGGACCACTCTACTATATTTTTTAGGAACATAAGGCAGAATCAAACTGAAATAAATCGAAACGATATCGGTCGCGCCGGTCAAATAGACCGTGTGTGTAAACTGATACTCTATCCTGGTTAAGTACAATGGTTTTTATCCTAGTTAAAAATTATTAGTCCTCATGCTTATCTGTTATTCTAGGAATAGCTGAGTTATTTTCGCTGGGGTAACAGCACAGTTAAAATAACAAAGAAAGTTTTAAAAACCCAGTCTTTTAGACCGGGCGCGACCTCTTACGGGTTAAGAATGTATGCACAGAGACGAATAGGAAAGTAGACGACATAAATGCGGAAATTCGGGAATTAAAAAAGGAAAATGATAGCTTGAAAAATCAGGTAAAGAGCTTATCAGAATTGCGAGAGAAGATGCAGTCCGGGATGGATATAATGCAACAATACTCTAGAATAGATATAATCATTAGTGGCGTAGAGGAAAACGTAAAGCTAAAAGTGGAAAGAACAGCAGATAAGTTAAATGTTACTCTAAATGATAATGATACAAAGGCTGCCCATCGATTACCGGCCAGGGGTAGCAACGCGGCGATAATAGTCAAATTGAACAATAGGGAAAAGAAAGATCAGATGATAAGAAATAGTTGACTGAAGAATACGGATCAGGTTGGCGTGAACACGGGGAATTCCGTTCAAAAAGTATACGTGGATTAGAATCTTACAAAGCGTATCCGACAGTTATTAGGTGAGGCGAAACAAGCACGGGAGAAGGATTACATTGCGCACGCCTGGTGTAGAAATGGAAAAGTATTCTGTAGGCAACGGAGCTCGACTACCTGATCAGTGCGGCGGCGGAATTGGCTATAAAGAAAGGTTTAAACAAGCGAAACAGTCGAGAATCAACTGGTAAAGCGAAGCAGGTAGCAGAAGGATCGAAACAACAACGTCAGCAGACACAGTCGTCGCTAGATCGTTTTACTAATTTCCGTAACAATAATGTATAGGTTAAGTGGCCAAATTCACCTTGCCCAGTTACGCTTGGTCCGCGAGGGCGAGTGAGACCTTCCCCTCGTCTCTCGTAGGTAATAGAGAAATGAAAGGTAGAAGTAATCATAAGAGTAAGAATAAGAATGCTGGCATTATCGTCGGCAGAAATAGAACACTAGGAGAAAAGAGAATAGGCACAGTAGATGTCCAAAAAAATATATTAAACGTTGCTAGCTTAAATGCTAGAACATTACAAAGTAATGAGAATTTAATCGGACTAGGAAATGGCTTGAAAGAATCAAAAATTAACATATTAAGACTGTCAGAAGTAATAAGACTATAACGATAGTGCAGGTCTATGCTCCGACGGCGAGCTCAGAAGAAAAGAATGCGACGAATTTTACAAGCAAATCGCGGATATTTTAAATAATTCTAGAATCAACCCGAAGCATCACTTATTAATAATGGGAGACTTTAACAGTCAGATAAGTCAAAAGAACGACGAGGAACACGGGGTTTTAGGACCATACAATTATGGCGTGAGAAATGAAAGAAGTTGAAAACTCGTGAACTTTTATATGAAACAGGAACTAAAATTAGTAATAAACACTATATTTAAAAAAAAGGGAAGGGAAAAGATGGATTTGGATCTCTCTAAATCAAAAATATAAAAATCAGATTGATTACATATTAACCGCGGCAAGTGAAAATAAAATAAGGGACTTTAATGTAATACAGAATTTTAAATTCCACTCAGACCACAAACCAACTTCGTGTAAAAAAATTAGTCTTTCAAATTGTCGTTTTCCGTTTTTTGAGAAGAAAGATTGTAAAAGTATAAATAAGGATAATGGCGGGGATTATGAGGCAGAGCTAAGTAAAGTGTTAAAAAACATCAACATACAACATGTAGGTAACATAGAATTATTATACACAGAAATAACAAACAGTATAAAAAAAGCGACGGAATGTAAAGGCGTAAATTACAAAAACCCAACCACGGTAGGTATACCGACAGACATAAAACAGCTGATAACTGAATGGGAAAAATTAAAGAGACGGACGAATAAAACAGGTAATGAAAAGGTTGAATTTAATATTCTATGTAAACTTATAAGAAGCGGGTTGAGAACGTACAACGAAAAGAAGAAAAATGAGTTCATTCAGTCGGTGTTGGAAAGTACAAAAAGTACAAAAGCAATAAGGAAAAGCTTAGCAATAAGAGTCAAACGGATTTCTTTTCTCTTAGATGGGGATGGAAATAAAATCTGTGATCGAAAAAGGATAATTGAACACGCTACGGCCTACTATAAGGAATTATATAAGGATGAAGATTTAGTATTATTTGATGAAGAAAGTTTAGAGGAAGAGCAGAAACCCAGTATAAAAAAAAGCGGAGGTAACGGATGTGGTGTCAAGGCAGCTCCTGGTGTAGATAAAATAAGTAATGAACAACTACAATTTGTGGGATCGTATCTGATAGAGTGTTTGGTTATATTGTTCAACATGATTCTGGAAGGTCAAATTATAAAAAAGGAAATAAAAACAAAATCAAAAATTTCAGACCAATAAGTTTAAGCTCTACAATCTCAAAAAATATTTCTAAGATAATAACAAGGATTCAAAACAAATTGAACTATCATTTATCAGTTCAACAGGCGGGTTTCTAGAAAGGCTTCTCCACTATATATCACTTATTCGTTTTAAATCAAATTATAGAGAAGTTAAGGGAATATAAAAAATCAGTGTGTTTAGCCTTTATAGATTATTCCAAAGCATTTGACTCTTTAAAACACAAATTTATGTTGGGGGCTCTTAAAAATCAAGGAGTCTCATGCATATATCGGAAAATAAAATCGAATATGTACACAATGGTAAAGTCGAGAATACTTACAGAAAAACTCGGAGAATACTTTTAGATAAAAAAGCGGGTAAAATAAGGAGATCCGTTATCGCCATTGCTATTCGTATGTGCGCTTGAGAAAATTAAAAAAAAACTAAATTGGGACCACAAAGGTACCAGGGTAAGTGGGGAATTGTTAAATAATCTGCGTTTCGCAGACGATGTTGTACTTATAGGAAAAGACTTATTCGAATTAAAAAATATGATAACAGAACTCAACGAAGCTGGAAAGGAGGCGGGTTTACAAATGAATTTGAGGAAAACAAAAATTGTTACCAACATTGAAGAAAAAATAAAAATGGAAATAAACAGACAAAGTATTGAATATGTAGAAGAAATAGTTTATACTTGGGTCAAAAAGTAGAGCTGGGAAACATGACTTCAAGAGAAGTACACCGAAGAATAGCGTTAGCGTAGAAGAACTATTGGTCGTTAAGATGTATATTTAAGGGTCCTTTTGGAGTCAGATCAAAAAGAGAGGTATTTAATAGTTGTGTTGTTCCAACAATGACATACGGATCTCAAATGAGGTCTGCAAACAGAAATGGATGAAAGGAAAATGGGGAGTAGTAATAATGCAATATATAGGTCAATGCTAAACATCAGATGTAAACATAGTCAGGAATACGGTTATTAAAGGCAAGCTTAAAAATGCAATAAATTTTGTCGATGAGTGCAGAAGGAAAAAATGGGATTCTGGTTATGTAGCGAGATTAACGGACAATAGATGGACATACAGAATAAAAAACTGGTATATAGTAAATAAAAGAAATAGAGGTAGACCGTTTCTACGATGGGAAAATGGTTTAACAACATTTTTACATAATAAACAATACGAGAGGATTGCCCGTTATGGGCTTTTAATTTTAGTTTTTATTTTTAATGTATTATTACAAATGTTTATAAGTACTACACGCCTCGTTTATAGTATTGCAGCGGCTAATAAATAAATAAACAAATAAAATAAATAAATTGACTACAAAATGAAAGTCAAGTAACTATAAGAATCTTATAATCAAACAACTAAAATTAGCTCTTACCATGTTTTGAACTGCATCGTAAGTTGTACAAAAAAATATTCAATATTTCGATATAACATTTGTCACTAAAAAAAACATTGAGCATATAATTTTCTCGTTTTAAAAATAGAATATTTTCCTAATTTCAAAGTCACCTTTTTTATATCGATGAAGGGAAATTAAATTGCAAATCTGATCTTATCCATATTTGTTGATTATAATTATTAGTCCCTATAACTTCGACTTTTTTTGACTTATTACCTCAAGCACTCTTAGTTTTAACATTTTAATTTAATTGCAAACATCAAGCTATTTTTAAAATTAACCGAATAAACAATACCACTTATAATCTAATTCCAAGCTTCACAGGAAGATTTACACCGATTTAAATAATGATTAAGTGTAAACTTGATCTCATGTACATCTTTTTTTTTTTTTCTCCAAAAATAGCTCATATCTACAAACTACGCACTTGGTTTCGAGGTATTTTACTTATCATGTTAAAAATACGTTCTACTAATTCGTCTCCTATAACTTAAAAAAAGACTGAAAATTTCGATGATTAAACTAATAAATTTTATAAAGTTGTACGCATTAATTTTTAGCGCCTATTTTACGTTAAATTTTACGCAGCCTGCTTCATTCTATATGTTTTTGAACAATTTCGTCATACGAATTATATTTCGTGTTACGAAATTCGATTAATATCAATATTATGCGGGCGAACAAAATATGGGTGGATATGAAGTATTTAATTCAAAATATGAAATTAAATAAACATTAAACTCGTTTTTTATTTAGAATAAAATTATACCTTGAACGAAATTAAACGATATAATACCGGAAATTATTAAGGTTACTTTTTATTATTCGATTTTATTAAAGTATGTTCTATGGATGTCGATTCTGAAATTGTTTCGTCCTTACGTTGTTGTGTAACACTCGCATACGAATAATCGTAACAATAATCATTGATTTCCTAGACTAGTGAAGTTATGAAATGAAACGAAATAAAACAGAAAAAAAATTAATAATTACCTTCATCATAATCGCATACGGCCTTTATAGAAATCTATTTGTTGACATGACGAATTGAATCAATTAATAAACAAACACGGTCCGTAATCGTACATCTTTTTTATACATATCCCTACAAAATTAAAACATTTCCACTAATCGTTATGTCTATAAATACATCCTATACCTATGTATTTTCATTAAAACACCTATTTAACAGCTTTAATTAGAAATTAATAATTACAAAGAAAAATACATTTTTTTATAAATTTTTCTCTGAAACATTCATTTCAACAAACGAAACTACTATTTTTTGGATAGGTAAAAAAGTAAATGTAATTTCATTAGTATTTATTTAGATTACTAGAACGTACGTTTGTACACTAATATTTATATCAATCGATAAATTAAATTATTTCATAAAAAATAACTTACCGAAATAATTTAAAACGGTGTAAAATTTTATATTAATATAAAATTTTCCAGTCAGGTTGCTCATTTAACGATGAAGGTATTTATAAAGTACATAATTGATTTTAATGTCAGAAATTTAAAATCATCTGCTATGGTTCACATTTCAGAACTTCAATCTAACACTACAATAAAATAAGGTTAGTAAGTTAAATGAAATGATAACGAATAACAACTATATTAAAAAAGAAAAATTAAATACATAAGAAATATTTTACATTAAATTAGTAGTTACTTCAGCATTATTCGGTTTGTAGGACTTTCTTAATAAGTTCGTGCAACTAGTATATGTTAAGTACAGTCAACTGAAAATTTTGAAAGAAAGCTCTATTAAGAACGATCAAACGGGCAAATTAAATATACCGGTGAAAAAATGTAAATAAACCTTATACAAAAAAAAAAAAAAAAAAAAAAAACAGTTCTTTCGTTTCTTCATTATTATGACTTGGAACTAAGTTATTAGTTATTTACTGTCTTAAGATAATTTTACACACATTACCACTTCCATTAGGAAAACAAGTTGATACATGTGAAAAAACTGACGGTATTTTAAATTCGACGGCTTATTTTTAATACTATACGAGTCATTCGGTTATTCTAAATAACCCTAATAGATGTATAGTAATACCGAGATTGTAAAATTAAACTGTACTTATTTATAAATGAACTATATCGAAATAACAGGTGAATTTCAACACTTTGTATACCTTCATCTATTTAATTCTTGCATAGTTCTAAAGTTTTTATGGTTAAAATTTAAAAAAACGAAGCATAAATTTTAACAGATAAATCCCCAGTATTTCGCTCCTAAAGAATACTACTTATTCACTTTGTTAAATTTAGTTCAAATATTTTTTAACAAAAGCGAAAGCCGGGTGCGTTGGTAAGAAGCAAAATTTAAAAACAGTACAACTTACTGATTCATGTTACACTTTGTACGTGTACTTTTATTTATATTAAAATAGTCATTGAATCTTTAAGAAACAAAAAATATATATATATATATATTTTTTTTTTTTTTTTGATAAAATATTACAATCATAACGACAAACGAAAACTTGACGTGATCGAAATTCGAAATTTGATGTATTTAAAAAGTGAAAGTTAAATTGATAATTGCGGTGATGTAAAATACAATATATTAGATTATCGATATCGTGTAATTTGATTTGAGACGTTTATCAAAACATGCCGCTCTTAACAACTTTCTGTGCCGCAGGTTAGAGAAAGGAAGAACTGATTAATGCTTCGGGCCAATAAAGTTGTATTTGAATTACCCTTCACTTTAAGAAAACATAACGGTGTGATTTAATCGGAAAAAGTACATGCTCCATGGTTAACTTTGTTCATCCATCACTCGCTTAGTTTGTTTTACAGTGAGTCGTTTGTTTCAAGTTTTACGCGGAGGCGTCAGTTTTTGGTTATTGTGTTACCGTTTTGTGAATTAACAGCATATAAATCTCGGTATTCTCTCGATTATTTAATTTTCGATTTATTAGAACTTCCGCTAATTGTTTTTAATACAAATTATTTACGATGACGAAATATCATAAACTGGAGCCCAAAGCTGCACAAAAACTTAAAAATATTGCGCATCAATTGAGGATAGATAGCATAAACGCTACCGATGCTTCTAATTCTGGCCATCCAACTTCGTGTTCATCTATAGCGGAGGTGATGTCGGTGTTATTTTTCCATACAATGAAATACGATCTGGAACATCCGAGAAGTCCGTCCAGTGATCGTTTCATACTGTCAAAAGGGCACGCGGCTCCAATTCTTTACGCTGCTTGGGCGGAAGCGGGACTTTTTCCGGTAAGTGATTTATTGAATTTACGTAAAATATCCAGCGATTTAGAAGGGCACCCTACGCCGCGCTTGAATTTCATCGACGTCGGCACCGGATCTCTAGGACAGGGACTGTCGATCGCGTGCGGTATGGCCTACATTGGAAAATATTTTGATAAAGCGCCTTACAGAGTATATTGCCTGTTAGGAGATGGCGAAAGTGCCGAAGGCTCCGTATGGGAAGCGTTAAATTTCGCCTCCTATTATAAATTGGATAATTTGTGCGCGATTTTCGACGTAAACCGACTGGGACAGTCTGACCCAACCTGTTTGCAACATCATATGGACGTATATCGTAATCGGTTGCAAAGTTTCGGCGCAAACGCGATCGTTGTAGACGGACACGACATAGAAGAACTAAGTAAAGCGTTTTTCGAAGCTAGCAATTCTAAAGGGAAGCCCACCGCCGTAATAGCTAAAACTATTAAAGGTAAATACTTTCCGAATATAGAAGATTCAGTTGATTGGCACGGAAAGCCTTTGGGAACGCATTCGGAGAATGTTATAGCGCATTTGAATCAGTTAATGCGGAAAATTAACCCGCCAGCCAATATATCGATAGTTAAACCGGAAGTCGTTGTTCCGCCGGTCGATCTCGCTAACATTAAGTTGTCCAAGCCACCGAATTACAAGTTGAAAGAAACGGTTGCCACTCGACTGGCTTACGGAACAGCGTTGGAAAAACTTGGCGCTTCAAATAAACGAGTTATAGCTCTGGATGGCGATACGAAAAATTCAACGTTTAGCATAATGTTAAAAAAGTCTTTCCCAGACAACTATATCGAATGTTTCATCGCCGAGCAAAATCTTGTAGGTGTAGCTATCGGCGCCGCGTGCAGAGATCGCACAGTCGCGTTCGTGTCTACTTTTGCGGCATTTTTCACGAGAGCTTTCGATCAAATTCGGATGGGCGCCATTTCACAAACAAACGTTAATTTCGTCGGATCGCACTGCGGTGTTAGTATCGGCGAGGACGGTCCGAGTCAAATGGCACTAGAAGATTTAGCTATGTTTAGATCGGTTCCGGGCTGTACCGTTTTTTATCCGTCAGACGCGGTCAGTACTGAAAGGGCTGTCGAATTAGCTGCAAATACTAAAGGAATTTGTTTTATCCGTACATCTCGACCGAACACACCGGTTATTTACAAAAACGAAGAGGAGTTCGTCGTTGGTAAAGGAAAAATTGTTAGAAAATCAACTAAAGACCGTGCACTGATAGTGGGAGCATGCGTTACGTTACAGGAAGCTTTCAAAGCGGCTCAAGAGTTACAAGAGGAGGATATTAGCGTTCGTATTTTAGATCCGTTTACCATTAAACCTTTGGATGAGGATTTAATCATTTCAAATGCTCGCGAATGCGGAGGAAAAATCATAACGGTTGAAGATCACTATAGCGAAGGTGGACTTGGTGATGCAGTTTTGTCTGCTGTTGCCGAACAACCAAATATTGTCGTGAAGAAGTTGGCAGTTCGTGAAATACCACGATCTGGACCATCAAGCGTCCTTTTGCAAAAGTACGGTATTGACCACAAATGCATAGTGAAAGCGGTAAAAACTTTTGCCTTGTAATTTTTGTCTTCCGTGAAAAAGACAATAATTCTCACTTTCTCCTTTTTTATAAGTTGGGTTTCACCGAAATGAAAATAGTTGTTGATTTTTAATATATGTGTGCGTGTGCGTATATATATATTGGGCATATTACGAACATATCATATATTAAATTTTTTCTCTAGAATTAGTTTAAATAATATTTTAAGGCGCTATAAGTTTGCCGAAATGAGATTTCTTATTTGTTTTTTTATACATTTCTTCTCGATACAGTAAATATAAATTATTATTTTTTTTAAACTAGTTTAAACGGAATATTTTTAATTTCCGAAAATGCAATATATATAAGTTTCATAATAATTTTTTTTTTTTCTTCCATAAAAATAGACTATATTGTTTTATGAAAATGATATAACGTAAGCGTTTTTATTTGTTTTATTTATCTTTGAAACTAACGGCGTTATTTAAAATTTTTCCCCGCTATTGTGGTTTACATCGTACAAATCTTTTTTCAGTATAATTTAATTATGCTTATTTATATATATATATATATATATATATATTGTATTTAAAAAAAAAAAACAAAAAAACATCACAATCATTCCTATTTAAAAGTGTATAAGTGCCATAGAAATTACTTCCACGCTCCTCCATCGTTCCTCATTAAATATTTATTTTTTAAAAAAAGTGAAACAATTCGACACTTTATTATATGTTTTTTGTAGATAAATTTATTTAGCGAAAGTTAAATATTCAATTTTTATATATAATCATTCCTATATTGTAATCTCAAATATTTTAAATATGATTTTTCTCTTTTCACATTTTCACATTTGTACGTTTATTTAAACCTGTCGTAATTTATATTATAATAAATGCTATTTGTTTCGAATAGTTATCAATTCGGTTTACTAGGTTTCTAATGTAAAAAGCGACAACCGTGTTTTAAATTAGGTTGGTTTAAACGTCAGTGATGAAGTATTGAAATAATTACTACAAAAAAGGTATTTAATTTTAAAAAAGTGATTGAAAAACACAAAAAGGAAACAGACGGATATTATAAGTGCAATCTATCAGGAGGGTCAAATGGAATAAGATATTTCCATTTCTTAATCATAATGACTCGAAATCGCTTAAAATTGTCTCGATATATAATTTTTTTTGTAATATTTAATTTTTACATTACTAGGATGCTTTGTTCCCAATTTGTCTAAAGACACGTCAGTTGATCAATTATGCAACGGAAATCATGATATTCATTATCATTTCTATTATATAAAATAGTTTTTCAGGCAGATTTTTATTTTTTATTCAAAACTGAAAATGTTATAATTATAATAATATAGTCAAATTGCTAGAAATAATTTATTGGATTTTTATTATTATCCATTGCGTAATTATCAGTTGATGGTTGCTAAGACGAGAAGCGTACGAATCAATTAGATTGCCAGGGTTGTGTCGAGTAAAGGGAGCAGGGAGTTTCATCATAAAATAATTTACGTCTCTTCTTTTTCGGTTTTTTTTTAAAGTAAAAAAATAAAGATCCAACGCGATACGACTGACCTTTTTATATAATAATAGAGGGATGATGAAGAACCGTGTCTATTTGTTGTCTTTAGCAGCATTTTTCAATCATGCAACTATCTTTTATTTTAAAAGTAAATAAATAAATAAACCATTTAAGAATTTTGAACTTTCGCATTATTAATTATAGGTTTGTGCTAATTTCTTACGTTTACGTACTTACTTTTTTTGGGCTACGTTTACTTAATTACGAATTAAACCATACTTGAAAGATAACTAGTAATAGTATTTCCGTATTATACGATTACTAACTTGATAAGAGATTCACTCTCTTTAAAGTACCGATGTCAAGTTGGTCCCCACCGTGATGGAATTTCAACATCAAATTTAACTCAACAAATTGTGCTCATTTCGAACCGTAATATGCCCCGCTGATAATTGATAATTAAAAAATATTTCACACCTTAACACAAAATGTTTATTCGGAGAGTTTAATCGTTGCGCTACATCTGACACAGTATTTTAAGATAGAAAAATGAGAGAGTGTTCGGTAAATGACCATCTGGAGAATACCTACCAAAAAAGTATTGTAATGTGTGGAAAAGGAGAGTAGTTTTTTGTATACGAAATAAATTAATATTTCGCGTGAACAGACTCTAGAGATACGTGCTTACTCTAGAGGTACTTAGTGCGAGAATGTTTTTTTTTAACAATACTAACTTATGTGAACAACTTTTTTTTTTTAAAAACCGTACTTAGATTTTTCTTGTTTTTCATATTTAATTTTTATTTTATTTCAAAAATTTTAAAACCTTTTTAGCATTATGTAAACGCATCCTTTTATTTATGCTAATACGATGTATATTTATGCAACAACGCATCGAGATTTTTTCGTTGAAAGAGCAGATGAAATTAGTAAAATTTAGGGTTATTTAATTCAGCCGCCGAATGTGGGATTAATAACGTTCATAAAATAAATTACGAATATCGCGAAAAAAAGAATTCCTTTAATTATTATTTTCGGGCTCGTTAACTGTAGACATGAATTCAGCGTGAGTGGAATTTTTCTATATTTTCAACGTACAGCATAATCAAGTCCTGCTTGAACAAAATACCAAACCATGTCACGGTACTTGGCTGGAAAGGAACATGCAGCTTTGTAAATTGAAGGTTATTATCAATTGTAGTTTACACAAAATTTAATAGAAAAAAAGTCATTTAAAATAGTGCAAATTTAAGGTTATCCTGATGAAATAAGTAAGATATGTCTAGTTAAAATAAAATTGATTCGGATCTGATTTTAAATCACCAGCGCGATGAAGTGAATAACGAGGACTGGAGAGAACTGTTCATAAAGTTTATTCGATGAAGATACGCAAGACAATACGTGCATTCGCGCATTAAATGAAAAATCAGGTTGGCCTCCAACCGGGAATTTTGTCGTAAAACCGAGGAAAAACGTAAGAATAGCCAAAAACGTGATATTTTTAATAAGAAAAAATAAATCAAAGCGAAAAATGAATGCATTTTTTAATACTCAAGAATAAACTACGAAGAGTTGTGTTTTATTCATATGAAATATGCTACGGCGAGTAAATATTGTCAATAGTAACAAAAAAAAATAGTCATTCTTCTTTCTGTACAATTCTAGTAATCGGGAAATCGGGAGGATTTGGACTAATTTAAAAATTATATTTAAGCGGCCACCGTGAAAAATCATAATAACAATTTATCTGGATAGGTAGGTGCACAATTTTTTTCTATTAACAGAACAATTCGATGGAAAACTATTATTTGCGTCTGTTTCGAGAAGTAAAATTCAATTTTGGACGACGGGTGCTATCGTCAAGTTATTTCCGTGCTCTTAATTTTTGCTAAAAATAGCCGAGCTCGAACTCTTTAATTATCACCACAGTTCGACATAAAAGGAGGAACGAAATTTGTTGAGTTAATTCTGATTTTAAAATTTTGTCATGAGGGGGACTAACTTGACGCCGCTGTTTAGGAACAAATTGTAAAATATATAATGTCGTCAAAATTGAAAAATTGTTTCTAACGGTTGTTGAATAACAAATGTTCGAAACCGGTTAAACAGTCATAAACTAAAATTTGCTTTTTAATTTTCTGGCCGATAGTCATTTGAATATATATATATATATATATGTATATTTTTTTTTTTAATTAACGAATATTTTTGCGCTACTCGGCGTCAAAAAGTATATAAAACTTTACGTATATTTAAATTACACGTTTTGTCTAAATTTAAGAGGAAAAACCTATCAAATAGTTTTCAAAGTGCATTTTAATTGTGACTTCGTGGGTACCGAAAAAAAATAACATTAGTATAACACACCGCGTTAAATCCTTTGAATACTGTAAAACATTATAAATATTGTAGCGAAGTACAATTTAATAATGTTGAAGAACTGTTTGGTTCAACAAAAATTGTTTGTAAAAAAGGAAATCTAAATCCTGAATTTCTACTATGAAGTCAACCGTTTAAAAAGTATCGTTAGTTGGGATTTTTTTAATCCTGTAAAAGCGATAACAAGCAGAACGATACGAACTGGAGATAAAATTAACGGTGTATTAGTAATTCTTTTGATAGTGGGAATTTAGAAAGAACGGATTGCTTTAAAATTTGAGAGAGTATAAATAAACAATCTGGGAAGTATTTAATTTCTGGAAGGTAAAAGAAAATTTTGAGTATATCACCGAAACTTTAATAAAGCGTTGTAAGTTTTTTCCAGTCTGTCACTAGGTGTCGAAATCACATACAAATTTGGTATATTAATAAAGTGTTAACACCGTCTAAAACCTTCAGCTGCAGAATTCGTATCAAAAAAATTCACTCTTTAAATATTATAAAAAAAAAAAAGTTAAAAATTGTTTTCGATGTAGCAAATAGTTCAGCAAACTCCATAATAAGATCGAGGTGGGCTTCTACTTTTACAGCGTTTTTTTTATTTTTTCTTAACACCTTTTTTTTTTTTTTTTTTTTTTTTAAGAAAATAATAATAATAAATCTGTAAACGAAATTCGATCCCTTACGATTTGTAAGCACAATCTATTTTTATTTAATATTTAAAATTTACCATTTTTTTTTCATTCTCTCTCTCTTTTAATTCAGTTTAACCGACTGTAAAATTTAAAGTGGACTTTTTATTACATTTTTTTTCTTTTACGGTTAAAAGTTTACGGTATTACCGCGCACTTGCGACACACTTTATTGATGCATCGTAAACGTTTGAAAGAAATCGGTAATCTCGACGTCGTCTATCCTTCCACCTCTAAGAGTCGCAGATAATTCCGATGACTGTACAGTTTAATTTAAACGGATTAATGTGATTTTTATCTCTTTTCCATCATTCGATTAAAAATTGCAATTTTGAAATTTTCATAGAAATGTAATCGAATAAATTAAACATAATTAACTAGATTGTGGATACGTTTGAGCGCAGACCTCATCGAATGTGGGAGCGCGCATATATTTAATACAGAATAATTTAGTTTTGAATAAAAAAAAATAAAAATCCTTCACTTATGCTCTATTAGTAGTTGACATTCGGTTATTCATCCGATGTAATATTGTTAATTAAAGTACAACTTTATTAGGGCCGCCGTTACACTATCAAATCTAAGTACTTCAAAAAAACTAAGTTTTTTTTTTTTTTTTTTTTTTTTTTGGCGTCAAAAATTCCACCTATCAACAATGTAATATAATTAATTAACTAATTAACGCTACACAGTAATATTACATTGTACTATATAATTAAATAATAACTTATATATTGCAGCACTCCCGGTGGCCAGGAGAGAATTGACACTACATGGCAGAGGAATCTGGAAATTTATTATCGAGTTATACAGAATAATTCTTTGCGCTGTATGCAAATTGCATTCGAAAAGATGAGGTGATCACGCCACTTTGTCGGAGTCTAGTGGATGTTGGCAATAGGGAGAAGAGATTAAACCCATGTTGTAAAAAGAAGCAAAAGTTAATAAAGCGGTCAATAGTGTATCGGTGAGCTATTAATTTTTTTTGTTTATTTTTTTATAACAAAGATCTTATAGAAGCAATGTAGAGGGAAAGAATCGATATTTAAATAGCGATTCGGTCGAGGTAGATAATAAAAAAGAACGAAGTATAGGAATGACGGGCAAAGAAGGGAATGTGACAAGACATATAAAACACAGTAAGGAACGTCGCTAGGAATTGAGTGTAAAAAATAAATCGTTCATTTGAGAATACGATTGAAATCACAGAAAGCCTCATCGTTCAGGCGAAGAGGGCAACACGGAAAAAATGTAAAGGAAAAACGAAAACGAGAAAAAGGTAACAATGAATGGCCAAGATGCAAGCGAATAATGGAAACAATGGCAGAACGCTAAAGCAAGGGAACATCAAAGAACCACGGGTTAGAAGAAAGCATAGGTTGAACGGGCAGGTAGGGTGAGATAGGGTTATTACAAAAGGACGGAGCATAAATATCAGATCACAGTACTTTGAACTGTTCCTAAGAAATATTAATTTTTACTGATACAAAGTGAGGAAAATTTATTAGGTCAAAAAAGTGGGTTAAAATCGTAACGAACTGCTATGACTGAACTGCTAATTCGAGTGGCAAAGAATTCCCAGTTTTCACTATAAAATTAAGTTTGTCTATCATGGAGAAACTATTATTATAACATCCGCTGGTGCGCATATTCATGATACTGACAGTATTATTATGAAACGACAGTATTATTATGAAACGACAATATTATTATGAAACGACACATGCATTGAACGGTATTTTCTGCATCACGTTATAACCACTGATCGGTGTAAATAGTGCCGTCTCCGGGCTGGGGGGGGGGGGATTACGTTATACAAAAAGCCACTGCAGAATGTGGAAAAACATAAGAGAAATTATGATACCTATATCGTAACTCAATAAATTTATATGTAACTTTCAGCAAGGTGCACGTTAACAGAGCGGCGTTATGTTAATCTCGCAACGCATTCTACAAAATGTTAGGTATAGACCTCGAACTATATTCGACAATGCAAAACGCATAAAGATTATAAAAAAATCACATGAAAAAATTAGCTTGCGAAGTTATTAATAATTTATCAACTTAAAATTTTACACTGATTACACTTTTTTGAGAAGCTCTATCGTAAAGTCATTTTCAATCGAATATTTGGAAGAAGCGAAAATTTAATATGGATTTGATAGTCGCTACTGACCAGTATGCTTCTATTTTTTTTTCTGTTCTTTGAAATTTAATTTTTGAAAAACGATAACTTTAACTTTCCCAAGATAATCAGATTATTACTATGAGTACTTTTTTTTAAAATTAATTACGGAGTTAATTGAAAAACATTTTTTTAATTTTACATTACAAGAAATAGACACTATAAACCAGCTTTAATTAATAACAGTGAAAATTTTACAACAAACTGCGTGAGGCAGTGTGTTCCGGCAAACAATATCTCCAACGACTAAACATTTTTATAATAATACGATTACTTTTAAAATTCTACCCAGCAGATCATTTTATTTTTCCTGGTAACCAAGGAGAATCGTACTTGTGAGGGATGCTCTTTAAAGTTTTATTTTTTTACTCTTGTTAAATTAATGTAAATTTTTTCCTATTAGATTAAAAAGTACGTAAGCGAAGAACATTTTAAAGTCGAATGAACGTTTGGCCAGAGCTTTGTCGGGTACCATTAAGATTCGTATTACGCGCTACAGAAACGTAATTAAAGTAAAAATGTCCAGGGAGGTTAATTCCATTGATCAACCTGTCTTTATTTATTCACATCAGCCTGCTACCGCCCAATTCGACTGCCGGCTGAACAGACGTGATAGCGAGTTGAGTCCGAAATAAACCGAGTGTCGAGTCCATGATATCAAGGTTTTGGTAGTTAAACGCCTTAATCATTACGCTCGTATATATATATATGTATACACCCTGTCAAGAAAGTATCGGGAATTGTTAAATAAAACGAACAATTTTTAATTTTCATCCAAATTTATTTTGTCACCTTCAAAATAACATCCATTCGAAGCGATGCACATATGCCAACGCTTTTTCCACTCGGCAAAGCACTTCTGATAGGCGGTTTCCGGGATGGCCTTTAGCTCTCGCGTCGCATTCGTCTTGATGTCATCAATCGATTCGAAGCGCATTCCCCGTAGCGGAAATTTGAGTTTTGAGAATAGGAAGAAGTCGCAGGGTGCTAAATCTGGTGAATACGGCGGTTGTTCGATGATATTTACCGAGTGTTTGGCCAAAAACTCATTCACAATTATGGCTTTGTGAGACGGCGCATTATCGTGATGGAGAATCCAAGAATTGTCGACCCACAAATCGTTACGTTTACGACGGATAGCCTCTCTCAAACGTCTCAAAACACTTAAGTAAAACTCTTTGGTGACTGTCTGTCCGGCTGGCACATATTCATAGTGTACCACGCCTCGAATATCGAAGAAAACAATCAACATGATCTTCACTTTCGATCGGCTTTGGCGAGGTTTTTTCGGCTTTGGCGAGGTTTTTTCGGCTTTGGCGCGCCAATTGGCCGCCATTCGGACGATTGCTGGTTCGTAAGCGTGTCGTACTCGTACATCCATGTCTCGTCATCAGTAATTATCTTTTCCAAGAAGGTAGGATCCAAATTGGCTCGATCCAGCATGTCTGCAGCTACCTGTTCTCGGTACTTTTTTTGAAAGAAATTCAGGTCTTTCGGAACAAGCCGAGCCGCAACGCGTTGCATACCCAATTTTTCGTGCACAATCGTACGTACGCTCTCGTGTGACATGCCCAATCCATGAGCCATCTCTCTCAAGCTCACATGACAATTTTCAGCAACGATTTCCTTGATTTTATCGACGTTATCATCGGTCACACTCGTTGAAGGCCGTCCAGAGCGAGGCATGTCTTCGACCGTCTCCCGACCATCCTTGAACGCTCTGTACCACTCGTAAACCCGCGTTTTTGATAAAGCAGATTCACCAAAAGCCTTCTGTAACATTTTCAGTGTATCGGCACAAGAAATTTCGTTCAAAACACAGAATTTAACACAAGTACGTTGTTCAATATTTTCACTCATTGTAAAACTTCGACAAAACCTTCAAGGTCGACTGATTTTAACAGCTGCTGTAAACACACTGGTTGACAGATCGCGCTAAAAATAGGCATCATAATACAAAACAGTTGTACCAACCTGGAAAAAAAAAATTATCTGCCTAGCTATTACCCGGGAGATTTAAATTGACAATTCCCGATACTTTCTTGACAGGGTGTATATATATATATGTGTGTATATATATATATATGTATGTGTGTATATATATAGATATATATAGATAGATAGATATAGATAGATAGATAGATATTAGTTTAAGTAAAAAGTTCTGAGCGTTTATTCGCTTTATTTCGACGATGAAATTAACATAGTTAGGATTACCCGATTTAGTTCAAATATGCACCGTTTTGTTCGATATTTTTTGTCCATTTTGAAGGCAATTTCATAATTCGGCGATTGAAAAAGTCCTCGTCCCTGTTCGTAAAAAACTTGATCAGCTCATTTTCACAGGCCTCTCTTGAAGCCAGTTTTGTACCATCAAGAAAATTTTTCAAATGCTCGAAAAGGTGATAATCGCTTGGTGTCAGGTCTGGACTATACGGCGGGTGCGATAGAACTTCCCATCCAAGCTCTCGGAATTTCTGACGCGTCGTTAAAGATGTGTGCGGCCTGGCGTTCTCTTGATGGAACACAACACTCTACCTATTGGCCAATTCTGGCCGCTCTGGTCGATCGCCTGCTTCATTCTGGTCAGTTATTGACAGTAGAGGTCCGAATTGAGTGTTTGGCCCGGTGGGAGCAGCTCATAGTGTAGATGATTCCCTTCCAATCCCATCAAACACACAACAAAACCTTCTTGGCCGTTAATCCGGGTTTGGCGATCGTTTGGCTGGCTCACCGCGATTGGACCACGATCTTTTTCACCTGTTTATTTTCGTATGCGACCCACTTTTCATCGTCGGTCACCATCCGCTTCAAAAATTGGGTCGATTTCGTTACGTTTCAGTAAAGAATAGCAGGCATCAGTTCGGTCCAAAAGGTTCTTTTGGGTTAATTCGTGTGGCATTCATACATCGAGCTTCTTCTTGAGACCAGCCTTATGCATATGGTTCCAAACGTCTTTCTGGTTAATCTTCAGTTTCTGGACCATGGAATAAGCGCTCACATGCCGGTCCGACTCGACGATTTCCATGATTTTATCGAAATTTTCGACGATTGGCCTACCAACGCGTGCCTTATCTTCTACGTTCATGTTACCAGAACGGAATCGTTGGAACCACCGATTTACTGTTGCATTCGATACTGTATTGGGTTCATAAATAGCACAATTTTTTTTAGCCGCCTGCTCTGACTTTCCATCTTGGTCGTAGTGGTACTGACGAATGTATTGAATTTCCTCTTTTTTTACCTGCACTTGGGAACGCTGTAACACACAACTAGCTTCACCAAACATAAAACTGACAAAGAACATTTTTTTGAAGTGTAATGTCACCTTGAAATCGCCGCATAGTATGACCCGATATGATGTGTGAGATACGGCTCACTAATGACATCTGAGTTAAAACGCTCAGAACTTTTTACTTAACCCCATATATGTATATATTCATATGTACATATCCAAATGTTTCTTTTCAAGTAAATTACTATCTCAATTTAGTCCATCAAATTATACAATCCATACCAAAAAAAAAAAAAATTCTCTTGGTTTTCGGTATTTTTATTAATAGGATACAGCGTCATAAGGTGTTCGAGGTGTAGAGAAAGCTTGATAGAAAAGATAAAAAATTTTAACACTGAATTTGAGAAAATGTTGCAGTAAGGAATATTTGTGCGAACCCATTCGTTACATTTAGAAAACAGTTGCTCGTGATGTGAACATTTTTTTCTTTTTCAGAGTTCGTTGACATGGATATACACCCTGTCAAGAAAGTATCGGGAATTGTTAAATAAAACGAACAATTTTTAATTTTCATCAAAATTTATTTTGTCACCTTCAAAATAACATCCATTCGAAGCGATGCACATATGCCAACGCTTTTTCCACTCGGCAAAGCACTTCTGATAGGCGGTTTCCGGGATGGCCTTTAGCTCTCGCGTCGCATTCGTCTTGATGTCATCAATCGATTCGAAGCGCATTCCCCGTAGCGGAAATTTGAGTTTTGAGAATAGGAAGAAGTCGCAGGGTGCTAAATCTGGTGAATACGGCGGTTGTTCGATGATATTTACCGAGTGTTTGGCCAAAAACTCATTCACAATTATGGCTTTGTGAGACGGCGCATTATCGTGATGGAGAATCCAAGAATTGTCGACCCACAAATCGTTACGTTTACGACGGATAGCCTCTCTCAAACGTCTCAAAACACTTAAGTAAAACTCTTTGGTGACTGTCTGTCCGGCTGGCACATATTCATAGTGTACCACGCCTCGAATATCGAAGAAAACAATCAACATGATCTTCACTTTCGATCGGCTTTGGCGAGGTTTTTTCGGCTTTGGCGCGCCAATTGGCCGCCATTCGGACGATTGCTGGTTCGTAAGCGTGTCGTACTCGTACACCCATGTCTCGTCACCAGTAATTATCTTTTCCAAGAAGGTAGGATCCAAATTGGCTCGATCCAGCATGTCTGCAGCTACCTGTTCTCGGTACTTTTTTTGAAAGAAATTCAGGTCTTTCGGAACAAGCCGAGCCGCAACGCGTTGCATACCCAATTTTTCGTGCACAATCGTACGTACGCTCTCGTGTGACATGCCCAATCCATGAGCCATCTCTCTCAAGCTCACATGACAATTTTCAGCAACGATTTCCTTGATTTTATCGACGTTATCATCGGTCACACTCGTTGAAGGCCGTCCAGAGCGAGGCATGTCTTCGACCGTCTCCCGACCATCCTTGAACGCTCTGTACCACTCGTAAACCCGCGTTTTTGATAAAGCAGATTCACCAAAAGCCTTCTGTAACATTTTCAGTGTATCGGCACAAGAAATTTCGTTCGAAACACAGAATTTAACACAAGTACGTTGTTCAATATTTTCACTCATTGTAAAACTTCGACAAAACACTTCAAGGTCGACTGATTTTAACAGCTGCTGTAAACACACTGGTTGACAGATCGCACTAAAAATAGGCATCATAATACAAAACAGTTGTACCAACCTGGAAAAAAAAAATTATCTGCCTAGCTATTACCCGGGAGATTTAAATTGACAATTCCCGATACTTTCTTGACAGGGTGTAGGTTCAAGAATCCGGAAAGGAAAAGAAAGTGTAATTGAATACGCGATCTAACATCGCGAGTAAAAAAGAATATAAGATCCGGTATAACAGAAGGAGAAGGAAAAGAGAGGATGAAGGACGCATTCTAACGTGTAGGGAGATCCGATGGTAACAGTGACGAATAGAAAAACGAACGTTCAGTATGGTTAGAAGAGTATTCAAAAAATATCTGATCAGCATCACATATAGAAAGAGAAGTAGAAGAGTGGAAAAGACAAAAAATAGAAGATATAAGTGAAAACGGAAAAACGATAAGGGAAGCAAACTATGTCCAAAGCGCAGTCAACGGATTACAGTAAGAGATAAATGCTGCAGAGAAAGAAAGTTGAGAAACCAAGAATTGAGATAGAAGATTCGGTTGAACAGACAGGCAGGATCAGTCAGGATTACAAAATGAAGAGAAATAACAGTTACTCCGTAATTTAGTATTGGAAGTTGCAGAAAGAAATGAGATGTTGCTGCACTGAAAAATACTAAGAAATCTTCCGGTAGAAGAAGCTAAACGAGCTAACCGATCTGCTAATGCGGCCAAGATTGGGAGAGATAAGAGATACATCAATAGAACTGAGAGTTGTATGTGACAGAAGTTCGAAGACCATCATTGGGACAATTCTGAAGGATAAAATTCTCCAAGATTGTGTTATTACTACTGTAACTGTGGCAAACCACTTACGATGAAAGGAAAATAGGGAAAATTGATAAAAGTTTAGAAAAGACAATTACGCGAAATTCGGGGAAATATGAGAAAAAATCAAATTAAAGGTTCTCAAAGAATGTCAAGAAAGAAAATGCGAATTTAACTGGGGTAAGAAGAATTAAGATAAACAACAGTTGGACCTCGTGAGATAAAAACTGGATGCCATTCCTTACTAAAATAGCTGTACTACTGCAGCCGTCGCTGCGATTTCTTTTTTTTTTTTTGAAATATATGTATTTTTAATTTTTAATTACAATAGTTTCTTTCGTCAAGCTAAAACGCTTGTTGACGAATTGTCTTATATTTAAGCATTATAACATTATAACATTAATACATCTACATATCTTCGTGTGATATCTGCTCGCTACATCCTAATCTATTCTCATACTTACCGATATCTATAATCTATGTTCTTTTGTTTGGTAATCTATATATTTCTTTACTTATTGTTGCGTATTCTCTTATTTTATGTTTATTATTTTTTTTCAGCGTTTCCTTCTTCTTGAAGCCATTCCTTTATATTGTTTTCCATTTCCCCTATTTTTTCATTCTCTATTATTTCCTTAGGTATTTTATTTAACATTTTAGTTATGACATATTTGTCAGTTTGCTCCTTCATCTTTATCCTCGCTGACGGCAGTTGGTGCGTAAATTTTTTCCTCAATTGGTATTCTGTTTTTAATTTTTTTTCCGATTCAATTTTCTTTTCTTTTGTTATGTATTCCTTTTACAAATAAGTACATTCCTCTTATGCTTATTACGTTTTCGTTTTTAACTACTTCACTTTCAGTTTCTCTCTTAAGAATTTGCTATTAATTTTAAGCATTTTATTTGCCGGTTTTTTATTTTCCCCCAAATCTACTTTCCTCGCCATTCCTCATCCTGACATATACCAACGCATAATAAATAAATAAGCCTTTATTTCGCCCACTATCGGCCAATGGCCTTCCACCCATGCATATTCTGCTTTATATATATATATATATGTATGTATACACATTTACATACATACGCACACATACACCTATAATTATATCTATCCGTTAAATTTAATTAATACATTTTTTTTAAATTACTTGTCGGCATCCATGCCGTATAATTTACAGGTTTTCCTTCAAACCAACTGCAGCCAAGCCGAAGACTGCCTTATTCGCGATATACTTCATTTTCCGTTTTAGTCTTATTGTTTTTTATTGAATTCTATCTGTTCTCCTAATTCTAAAAATCAATCTCTCCATAGCTCTCTGTACTCGATTAATCCTGTCAATATGTACAGTTTTCATTGACCACGTTTGACAACCATATAACAGAGCTACTGATACAATGCACCCTTTCCACTATATTCACATTTGTATTCAAACTGATTTTCCAACTTATGTTCGTTAAAATTCTTTTTAATCTCCAAAATTCATTCAATGCTGCGGTAATTCTTCGTGTTAATTCTTTATCCATTCAATCGTCGAATGAAAGGCACTGGCCTAAATAAATTGCTTCTTGCACATATTTCAATCAGGTTGGCCACCCAACCGGGAAACCGGGAAATACAAGATTCGATCATATGTCTATAAACCTAGAGGACACCACCGGTGTAAACAAATAATACATTGATACTCGACGAAGGCAACAGCAAACTTATGATGTGAACTGGATAAGATCCTGAAGAAATCGAATTCTGTGTAATTTGATTTTGCAAAATCGGGTATTATTTTGAGCAACTAAAAAGTGTGCGATGCACATTTTTTAGAACGTTCACGTCCGTGGGATGCAAGCATATTTCCATATCTGAGGAGCCCATTCTGAACAGATGAGTGGATAATGATTAAGGTAAAAATCATTTTGCGAAGCGGTTGAGAATCGGAATTTATGTTGAAGTACCACGACTTTCATTGAGGACCGGGATTTACAGTTTAAAAAAGAAAAACACTCTTTATTCGGATGAAGAGTTGCTCATTCCGTGCGCTCTATAATATTTTTGGTCTTTCTTCGAAAATTATACGTCATTCCAACCAGATGTTGAACGAACTTTACTGATTGCAAAAGTTTAAGCTGTAAAAATCGAGCACTCCGACGGTAATTTAAATATTTTAATGATAATCATGCTGGGAATTTATATTATTTTTAGAGGTACATATACATGGGTTGTTAAAAAAAAGGCCGAACTTTGAAATTACGTCCGAACGGTGTAAAATTTAAATTCGCGCGTCATACTACACGTGGCGACATTCTTTCGAATCAAAATGAGACGCTTACCGCATTACAGTAGTGTGATCAGTTGGCAAATAGAGCGATCAAGTGAACAGGTGCAGTCAGTGCTGTGCGAAATAGTGAGAAAGCGGAAATGGAGGACTTTGTGGAGCAAAGTTGCTGCATTAAATTTTGTTTTAAGATCGGCAAATTTTTTTCTGAAACATGGGCATTGCTTCAGCAAGCCCATAAGAAGGACTGTATGCGCTGTACACTGTGGTTATACGAGTGGTTTACGCGTCTCAAATCGGGCAGATTATCGATAGACAAAAATGCAAGATCAGAACCACCTCGACGTGACCAACAAAACATAGTGAAAACACTGATGTCGTTCGATCTGTGATTCGTGGAAATTGTCGTTTAACTGTGCGGTAGGTTGCAAAAGAAGTCGGGATCAGCACTGGGCCGACAGAAAAGCATGGCATGCATCGTGCCTCAGCAGAAATCACGACAACGCACCAAATCACTCGTCTCTGCTTGTTGACTAATTTTTGGTTAATAATGGAACAGCCGTACTTCCCCATCTTCCCTATTCTCCAGCTATGGCTCCAGCAGACTTTTTCCTATTTCCGAAATTGAAATCTAACTTGCAAGGATGTCGTTTTCGAAGTATAGAAGAAATTCAAAAGAAATCGCAGGCACAGCTCCGAGATGTCACACTAAACGAGTTTCAGGAAATCGATGGAACCGGTGCATAGCAAGCAAGGGGGAGTACTTTGAAGGAGACAAACATGTGTAAAATTGTAAGTATTACAAAAATGATTTTATGACGACAGTTCGGTCTTTTTTTGAACAAATCATGTATATGCGTAAGCAGTTCGGCCATTTATCATTAATTGCGCAGAAACGATGCAACATTGAAGTTGGCCGAATTAGAATCAAATTAACTTTCGTCCCTCCCACTGTTTTCAGATAAAGGTTAGTAATTGATAAGCCCCTTCCGTAAGTAAATATGATATTACAGTGAATATTGAATCTTTGATGCAAGACAACTAGACTAGAAAATCTTTTACGGGTTATCGTAAAATAACGCGTGGGACATTTTGCGGGTGAACAATTTAAGAAAAGATGTGTTTATACGTCAGACTAATGTGTTCCAAATGTTGACGGCATAAAATGAACTATTTCCTTTGGTCAGCCAGTTGACAATTCCGCGCTCGTACATATTTCTCGATAGTGTAAAGATGTGAAGGTGTCCTCTTGTTCGGTTCAGTGATTTATGTTGTTTTGATTTCTGTAGACAAATTTTCTGCCCAAATTTTCATATCTTCGAAAGGGCTTTTGATGATCGATATAGAACATGTCGCAGCAGCCTCCTTTGTTACTTTATCAGATAAGTCGTCACCAAGAATATCAGCATGACAACGAAGTGTGAATATCAGTTAAATAGTACGGTCAAGGAACCTAATTACGTACAGTTCCGCGCAACTTGCTGAGAATTTGATAACACGACGAATTTATGTATAGCAACACATCTGGAGTAGTCCTGCGTGGATTAGGGACACCGGTGCAATAAATCGGATTATTTTCTGAAATATAAGCATCTTATGCACAATAACGAAGCTCCTGATTAACAACTTCAGATTAATGAAAAGTTTAATTATTCAAGTTTGGAAATCCGCGGTGGGAATTCGATATATGTTTGAAAGTTCTTTGATCGAAAGTACGTCGAGTTCATAGATTAATGAGCTAAGTTTTGCGGCAAGCAATTTAAGATTGGAAGTTACTGAAAAAAGAAGATGTAATTCTTGGAAAAAAAATATCATCGGGTGAATCTAATGAGGTAACTTCGTTACAGATATGGACAGGGTTCAGAAGTCTCACCTAGCAAACTTAAAATTAGACTAGTATTAAAAGTCCCAAGATCTATACGAATAGCTAAATTTTGAACGCTATAAAATAGTGAAAAAAGTTCCTTTGATACTAATGAGCATACGGAACTTTATTTGTAGTATGCGTTCAATAACTTTTCAATAATGAAGTAGCCCTTCCTTTACTTACGACGAATTTTTTAAATTAGACGTTGTGTTCTTTACGCGATTATTGCTTAATATGAATCTTAGATTCTTTTAATAACTCTGTTAATATGTAATTACCGAGTCGTTTAGCTCTGAAAACAAAAAAAAAATTGCAACATCGAATGGCTTTGGTATTTTTTAGAGGAGAACTTGAAATCATTTTTATCGGCTCGTGCAGAGGAAATTCTGGCACTTGTAGAATAGCTGTTTCTAATATAATATCTTGACAAAAAAATGAATACTTTCGAATCATCAGCCAAAAAATTCGGTCTTTATTGATGTTTGGATAATATCTGCGACGTCAAATAGATTTTAAATGTGCGTTGAAGGTAAAGTACGGAATATCTGATGTCAAGGCCGTTTTATAAATTAAATTCAACTAAAAGAAAATTTAAGAAAAAAAGGGAATAATCAAAAAGAATAAATCAGAAAGAGAAAATAACAAATTAAATATGGATCCAGTAAACTATAATTGATGCACTAGTGTTATTTTAATGTTCCTGCTAGTGACATTGCTTCCTTTATATTCATTCTTTTCTAATGATATCCTGCTTTTTCTGTATTCCCACAATATCGTAGCAGGCAATGAAAAGCACCCCTGCATTCTATTACCTCAATTATCTATTTCTCTTTCTAGATTTCTATATCTAATAATCCTGCTTCTGGACCAATATATTCTTAAAAGGTAGGTTTGTTTCGTTATTTTTTGTCTTTCACAGAACATATCAACTGTCTTTTCTTTTCTTTAATCAAAAGGCTAAACTTTCCGAAGCCCTGTCGTCACTCTACAAGTGCGCATTATTTGTTCTAAATTTGACTACTGTCCTTCTATCTGTGGCTGCGCCTCTAAGTGCCGACTCTCTAAATTAAATATAATCCAAAATTCTTGTCTTCGACTGTGTCTTGGAACGCTTAAATTCTTTACCGATTTTAACAGTTCTTGTTTAATACGCCACCCCTGTCTATTTTCAGATTCTATTTAAGCCACCGTTTTCTTACTAAAGGTTTTCCGTTCACATCCTCTGGCCTTATTCATTTTTTCCTCTCCATATCTAAAAACTAGCGTTTTACTCCTGGGGAAATCTCTTATCTTATCTATTATTTCTCTTCGCCTTAGTTTATTTTGACCATATACAATTTTAGTTTTAGCAATAAAGAATTAAATTAAAAATACTCTCTAATAATCACGTGGAAGGCAATGGAAAACCACCACGTACACCATCGTATGCACGCTAGGTAGGTACTACACAGCAGACACACGTGGGATTGCACTTGTAGCGCGATAACAAGCAACTGCAATCAGTTCCAAGTGTGGTCTTGCGTGCGTCCACTCGCGTTGCATATAACAATTGCCTAGTACACTACCTATATCTGTATAGCTGAGATGTACGAATAGGTATTTGCCGACGCTCAGGAATTAAGTATGGCACTATAAAATCTCCTCTATACTTTTCCTTCAACTACGCCGATCTCTGTGGTCCTCCTAAAGCGTTTATTCTATCCTCCTTTCAATATTCTTCTCCCCAATAGCATAATTAAGCAAGAATTCTACAATCAATTCCCTATTTTCTTTTCACGCATGTTTCAAGAAAGCCTAGCGGTGTCGGAGCTTCCTTTATCTTTAATATTTTAGGATATTTTCGTTTTCCTTTTTTCTGTTTTATATTTACAAATTAATTAATGGCCGGCATAATCCGTTATTTTCATTGTTTCTAAACGCTTTTTGTTCGATTATCTGATTACTTCTAACTCGATGAGCGCCCTTCAGTTTATTCTTTCTTTCCTGATGATTCTTGTATTTTCCGTGTACGCTCACTCACCCACGTTCTTTCTTTTTGCCATTCGATTCGCACTTGTTTGCTGTGTATTTATTCGGGAATTTTTGGCAATGAAGCTGCTTTCAGCACTCGGGTTTCTGCTTCTTCTTACTGCTCCCTTTCTTAGGAAAAAACTACAGCAGTATAAAACTTTCTATATTAAATATTCGTCAGACATTTACACTTCTTCTATTTTTAACAATCCCTGTTTTTACCTCTTCAACATCCTCCTAATCCGTTTTTCCTTTTGTTTCCTTCAATTCATTTTTTCCTCAATTATTCACGTGCGTCTAATTCTATTATCTTCCACTCGATCCCCCCTTCCCCATTGTTTTCCATTCAAATGATGCAGCTATCTGCGACTCGGATCGCGTGTTTATTAAGTGTTCATCTGTAACTGCGAAACGTTCTGCTTTGCGCTACATTTGCTGAGATACTTCCTGTTCCTCCGTATAACGCTTCTTATATATATGTATATATATCGGGTCCTTTTTTTGTTCATTCATCATCACCACCATTTTTAGTTACTTCTTATTAACGATATGCAAGATCGCTTTTATTTTCTCAATTGTTTCTGGATAAAGGTTCCCGCTTGATGAATGGCAAAAAGAAATAAAAACAATGCTAATTTCCTTCCGAGGTAATATTATTAATTTTTATTTCCTCTTTTAACTTCTTACAATTTCCTGTTATCATTCTCGTATTTTCATCAGGTCGCAACTACCCTGGCGTATAGTTGATGATAACAGCGGTGTTTCGTTCAGGTAGGACCTGATGTTGCCGCACATTGATATGCTTTTAAAAACTTCACTTGCACTAAGTTGATGTCCAGCAGAACTGACGCGCCCAACAAAAGAAAAAAAATCTTCAGATTAATTGTGTATTTAGTACATCTTCTCTTTGTACTCATTTGGCATTCTTCTAATTATTCAATGTAAACATTTTTATCATATTAACTTACAGGTAACAAATTTTTAACACCGGAAGGCTTTTTCTTATTGAAGTAAAAAAAAACAAAAATTAAATTCAAATCGCATTTTTCTTATATACTGTTCTACTTGAAATTAACTAATGTTATAGCTGAATTGAAAGATGATAAATCACGTTCGAACTGTTTGGAGTAGCAAAATATTTAGCTGGAAGGAGCAGTGACCCCTTGTTTCCTCCCCAATTACTAGCGCATACAAAACGGGAAAAAGCCTTAAAATCCGAAAAGAACAGTAAAGTGACCAAAAGTTGAAATTTTAATGAAAATCATTATCGGCGAAAAACTGTGAATAAATATTCAGCAAATATCCAGCCACGTTATTTAATAAGTTCTGCGAGTAAAGGACGAATCCGAATAAATTGTAACGATGCAAAAGTTGTCGAGGGTTGGACACAAGTCATGCAACTGGAGAAAAATGTAGCGCACATAGTCTTGTTAATTGCATTACTGACACGGAACCTATATTCATTTATGATAAAATATCGATAACGCATTAACGGATCTTTTGCTAGAGAGGGCTCAGTTACAATTAGTGCGTCACGCAGTTTTTGAATTTTGAACCCGTTTCATCGTAATGATTGAAAATTGAAAAATAAAACTTATTCGTTATTTCGATAAATGATGTGCAAAAAAATTACAATAAACAAAACATTAACAAAATAAATTTCACTCATTAGCGGAATTGAGGGAACGGAGCGATTTTTCTCCAGTCAGTAATTGTAACTTTATCAACTACTTTTTCATCGCAAGAATATATTTTTACGAAAAAATCACGTTAAGTTTAACCGTGACATTATTACGATAAAAGCTGTACATTGACTTATGTGGTAAAATGTTCGTAAATGTGTTTTCCACTGCAATCAACCAAAACATATTTACGCAAACATATTAATGAAGTTCTATTCAATAATGCACAGTTTTTGGCGAGAGGTTAATTTATATTTATTAGTAAAATTATTTCCGATTTAATAAGCGCGTCATTCATCCGTTACTTGTTCCCTATTAATTTATTAATTTACTGTTTGCATTCAGAATATATTTTCGTTAATTATATAATAGAGAGCCTAAAAGAGAAGGGTAAAGAAATTCTAATACAAGCAATTGCATATGTGAACTCTGTGTACGGTGTAATCAATGTCGTTATAATCGGCTTAATTAACCGGTCAATTATTTTGACCTTGAAATACACTGAAACGTAAGGAGACGTTACATGTATTTTAGTTTCGTTATAAATGAAAATGAATGTAAGAAGAACGATTTGTATTTCAAAGTAAAACTTATTATATTCGTATAAATGCACTGAATTAAATAAAAAATAGAACAGAAGAACGATTATCCGATATAAATGTAACTGAGTACGATTAAAATTTGAAAACCTTTGGAAGCAATTTTAGAGCAATATACGTTTTCGATACATTTTTGATATACACAAATATGTACATTATGTGTATAATTTTAAATGCATTATGCAAACACATATACCACACGCGCGCACATCGACACACAATTCCTATATTATATATATATACATATATATATATATGTTTATGTATGTATGTATATATATGTATGTATGTATGTATGTATATTTTTACGTTTAAGAATGAATTTAATGATGTAAATAAAAAACGTTAAATGAATCGTAAACACAGAAAATATGATTCAAAAGTGTGTACTCCTGTCAAGTTTTAGTACATCAAATATATAAATATGTACTTAAAAAAAAACTTACAGTAATAAAAGAATAATTTGCCAACATAGTTATAAATTAAATATGGTTGTTTTTTTCTATATCGCTGTAATAATATTTTAGTTGTTATTAGTAGCGGTTAATAATGAAACTGGAAAGTTTTACGCGATCCATATTTAAAAATCAAAATTAATTTCATAGTTATGTTATCCGGTCTTTAGCAATTTATCACAATATCTGTTGTACAGTAATTAAAATGTTTTCTAACGGCGTCAATAATAAAACAGCAGTTATACAAAAATATAAACGTAAAATAATTTGAAAAATCTCTCGCATAATTTTATAAAATAAAAAAATATTCTATTTATACACGTATAAATAAAAAGCAATTTAAGAGCAACAGTTGTTTTTTTTTATTTTATTATTTTTTTTTTTGTTATTTTCTTTTAGTATATCATTAAAACATTAGAAAAATAAAAAAAGAACAAAACAAATACTATGTACGTGCTTTGTCTTATAAATTGGAATCGCCGTTAAATATCATAAAACTACGATTGATGTCCGTTCAATTGACTAGATCTACGAAAAATGTATACATAAATATAATATATAAACCGAACAGTGAATAAAATTAAACATTTAATTCTCGTTTTACTTGTTTTGGATGAAACAATGTATCTGCACATGGAAACAAAGTTCTAGTTTCTCGTAATTAGGCTTTTTCATTTTCATTTGCTATCAGAGGCGCTTTTAAATCTTCCTTAACAGTAGCATTTCTTTTCTCCTGTTCATTTTTCTTCTCTAGGAGTTCTTCTTCCGATTTTTCGATTTTATCACCATCCGTTGTGATTGTTGTTATACTATTTTTCTTCGCCGTTTGTTCCTTCTTACATAGCGAATGGAGCAGACATAACGTAACAAGGAACATCATAAACAAATATAGAAAAATCATGAGCGTCAGAGAAAAAATAACGATATCGGTGATATTATACTGCTGCATTTTATCAATAAATATGTTACGCATTTGATTAATTAAAACGTTACTGTATATTCAACATTCGTATACGCAATTTTTGTTTGTTCACTAAATTTACGAAATGACAACAATCTTACTTTGCTGACCTAATTCATGAATTAATCATCATTAACCCCGTATTAGAAGGGTGCTTTGAATCGGGCGAATATCGATATTTTATAAAACTCGCTGAGGGCTCATTCGCACTTGGCGACTTAACCGGTACACAGCGGGCCTCATTTTAAGGCCGATACACACTAGTGCACAGTGACGGATCCACAAAGAGAATAGGGGTCGACATCCCCCCACCGAAAAAGAATCAAATCCTCGATAAAAAAAATTTTTACAACAGAGAAGCTTAATTTATACCATAAAAAAATGTGTATAAATGTTATACCTATGGATTTGATAATTAATATTTAATACTGTTTTCTCCTAAAAGTATTAATGTTACCTTTTTGATTCTGTTTTAAATGCAACTGTTGTCGATCTTTTGTCTTCTTTATGCATTTTGCAATTTTAATTAAAAATAGTTCCTTGAGAAATATTTTTATTTACTCGCAAACAAACAATTCGGATCGGATTACTAATAAAAATAAAAAAGAATTAAAGTCTAAGAAAAAATACTATCGTTCAAAATTTTTCTAGTATTTTAAAATTCAAATTCTAAACTACCATTTTAGCCACAATTTTATAATTTCGTTTTATTTTTCATCTAAAAATAAAACCAAAACTGTAATAATAGTTAGGTATTTTTAAAACATTTTTAAATTTTAAAGAGGTTACTGTTTGATTTTCTTTATGCAACAAGGGGTATTTTTTAAACCTAAAGTCTTCCGTATAAGATATTACACGTAATTATATAATCGCCGTTTCCAAAAAAAATGTCTCTCTGGATCCGCCCCTGCTAGTGTAAAACACAGCGAACGTGTAAACGAACAAAATGTCTTCATAGCGCACCAACCAACCCCTTTTGCGCCGCCATTTGCCGATAGCAGATGGAAAACATTTCGCGCGTTCGGCGCGTTCTGTTATTAGCTATCGTTTGCGTTTGCGCTATTCGGCGCGCGCCTAAAATACAACTTTACACAAATTACTGGAGCAAAGACATTTGAAAATCTGAATGTAATAATATTGTTACTTTTACTTTTTAACAGCATTTTCAATTGCGTTCAATTTTTACTATTTACACAATTTGAATATTAAATAATTCTGCAAATTATGAATTTTTAATAAAATTTTTCACTGTAATTAGTTTTTTTTCTCTCTTTTCTAGGTTGTAAATATTTTGAAAGTTCATATATTTTATGTGCTACTTTTAATTTTAACGTGAAAATACAGCAATTTAATAATTATAACAAAAAATAATATATGTTTGACCCGAAATTTACTACATCTGCGCTGTTGCTTTTTCGTTTTTAATTTGTGTATCTTTCGCGTGAACTGTAAAATATTATCGGAAAAAGAAGTGATAATGAATATATAAATATACAGATAACCAAACCGTGAAAACGTTTATCTGTATTATTTAAAAATACATACGGTTTGTTATAAAATAATAATTCGATAATGAAAGTAATAAAATAATTAGCTTTTTTCCTGACATTACACGTAACGTAGTAAAATCTTAATTGTATAAAGTTCAATTAAAAGTTGTTATAATCACGCATTAAACGCATGTTGTAATGAAGTGTCAAATTACATTAGCAAAAAACGATGTATACGGTGATACTGGTGCACATCTGATTAGGATGAGATAACGAATGATGAACCTAACACATCTCTTAAACCTATGTGCTTCATTATGAATGATTAAATGCTATAATTTATCGCAAATTAGTGACGTAACACAGTAATATTCTTATCATAATCGGGCCATTAGACTAGTTTCAATGTTACACATGCAATAATGGCCTTAGCAGGAGGGTCGCTTGATCTTGATCTTTCCTAATAGTCTTCTCGTACCGCGAACAAATTTAATAGAACGATAAGTGTAATAATTTTCTTCACTTCTGAATAATCCGGTGATAGTTCGTTAGTCGAGAAAATTAATTATTATTATTATTATTTTTTATACCTGCTTTTTTTTCGATCATTTCTTTAAAGGTCATCAATTACCCGCAAAACGTGAGATCAGGAATGTCTATAATATATCTAATTAATTTTTACTAATTGAACTAGTCAATTCTAAGCACCACTATTACTTATTCATAATTTTTTTTTATTGTACAAATTGATTTTGCATTGCTGTTCTACAATTATGCAAGCTGGTGATTACAGAAAAACATTTTTCGAAAAAACGGGAACCGGCTATGTAATGCAGTTTTCCTATTTTAATTAAAATGTGATTTTTGTATAAATGTTCACAGGAATAGCTGTGAACATTTATACAAAAATCACATGTGAAGTTTTCGTTTCTTTCACGCTGTATCGTTGTTTATCATAAGTAATTATTAACTTTACCTTCTCAGATCTAAATTACAGTTTATATCTTTTTCATTTTTACCTTTATCGAACAGCTGATAGAACAGATGTGGGAAATTGTAGAATCAAGGCCGATAAAGGAATAGAGATTACCATAGCCTAAAATCGAAATTCTTAAAAGTACGCTAGTAATAGTACGTAATTGTCGTGGTTGAAATTAATGAAATTAAAATTTTAACGCTATTTAACGTTTCGAACGTGTGTCCAACATCGGGAACGGAGTTTAGTTTCCGATGATGGAGTACCGTGTAGACGCGTTCGAAATGTTTAATTAATATTTTTTAATAACGTCTTAGTCTCTACCGAAAATTTTAATTTTAATTAATTTCAGAAAGTTAATATTATGGAAAGGGAATTTTGAAAAGAGTCGACCAGATTGAGCGAACAATCTAACCAACGAAGCAGCTCAAACGCAATAATTGCTGCACTAGGAATCCACAAAGCAGCATTTCGAATGGAGCGAAGATAGTTTACAGAGAGACAAAGGCGCGAATAAAAACTATCGCGAGGTCTGCGAATGTTGAAAAAAAGAACTGGTCAAAGGTAAAAAAGGAAAAATTTTATTACTAGCCGCAGAGGAAATGGTGGGGCAAGTCAGCGAAAATTGCTGTAGATTCTTCGGTGGAAGCGGAGCGGAAGAAAAAATACTGAAAAGATGCAAAAGTGTTGCAAGATCGAACAGTGCAGACCCGGTCTCTTCCCCAGAGACTTGCCGAAGGCTTTAGTTGTGTAGGTTAGGAGAATGAGAACGAGTGGTGGTATAATTTAATTAAGAATAAAATTCCGTTCGCAAATCGGGCTTCCGGTATCTCCGTCTCGTTCCATTATTTCTTTTCTGTGTGCTGCTTCCGTTTGGCCAATAACTAATTTTTCCCGTTTCCTTTTAACATTTTCCTAATGCGTTTTCTGTGGTCTCTGTCCTTTTAGTTCATTACTCTTCTCCGTACAGTGCAAATTTTTCTTTCAATTTTTCCAAAAATCGAACTCCCTGCTCAAAATTCCCTTCTTGCCCACATTCGCAGCCAGCCTTTATTATATTTCATATTTTGTTTCTCCTTCGGTTATTTCTGTTATCTTCATGTTTATTTATTCGTTACTTTCTCGCATTAAAATTTAGTTCCTTCCTTCTTCTGACACATTATAAATAATAGTCCGATCAAACGATAACAATTGGTATAACTTATTTCATGTTTTACTTAAATGATTTTTGTTTGATCGGCTTTCGGACTTTTTTAGGGCAGCCATGGTTTCACTAAATAAAAAAAATATGATTTTAGCAGTGACAGAGCGGAACCTATTTATTCGCTCGGTCGCTTTTTGTCGTGTTACATTTTTAACGAATTGTGTGGACGATTCGTAACGTAGTAGCCATGTTGGGTTAATCTGATTTTATCGTCTTCATAATTCCTTTAGTTTTTCTTCATATTTTCTCTAATCTTTTCTCGTACTTTTATCGAGCGACAAGCAAGCAAGCTGTTGTTTTTTTCCCCTTTTCTTTACCGTTTATTATTTCTTAATACCATCTCTTCCAGCTTTACCGATTCGTCTTTGTATAAGGGTCGTTCGTTTTTTCCTCATTTACGAGTTCTCCGTTTCGTTATTTTTGTCGACCCTAATAAGTCCAAATAACAAAGTTAAAAAAAAAAAAAAAGAGAAATGGTGCCTAGAGGGGGATACCCGGTAGAAACGAAGTTCCTTTCACTTTGTGGCAGATGTACAAATATAAAATCATTCATAAAGTATACGATAAAAAATGACACAATATAAATCCCGTATGAATTAAACCAAAAACAACAAAAACCGCGCCAATTTTCAAATTTAATAAAATTTACACGTGTTTAGAATTGAATTTATACAGTAGACCGCGCAATCAATGCTTGCTGCTCGAATCTCGATACTCGCACGCACGTACGTACACACACATATGTGCAATAGAAAGAGACAGAGTGAAAGAGAAAGAGAGTGAAGGTCGCCTGGAGGACGCATAACGCTTTTTCGTTCGATGACAATTTCTGCCAGTTTACTCCTATCGCCAAGCCGCGTAAAAGAATTTCGTCCCAAAAAAATGAAATATAAGAATTTATTATAAGACGAAAGAAAAGAAAATTGACTCCAACGGCATAAAGATATATGAGAAAAAATGTAATCTTTTTAAAAAGAGAAGCGCTGACCGTGAAAATGAGACTTTAAGAGAAAATCGGGGGAACAGCTTTATCAAGTAATTTCCAGATTTACGGAAAAAGGGCCGCGTTGATTCCGATAGAACTACTGAAATTAATGCAGCCCAAAGAATCGGCAATGGCCCAAGTTTGAATGCGATCTCGTTAGAAGAGGTTTTATTGCTATTCAGAAAGAGCAATAATATCTGTTTTCGACCAGAAAACTAATTTATTCAAGATAAGAACTGAATGATCTTCCACTCCGGTGATATATACGAAAGAGGTTTAGGGAGAACTTGAAAATAATTTATGGAAGTTGAGATGACTGTATAAAAGGAGGAAATTTAGAACAATTCTCAGTCATCATATATATATATATATATATATATATATATATATATTAATTACAACGTAATTCTTAGGCTACCCCCCGTTCGAAAAAATGTCCCAAAAAAATGTCCTAATTTTATGTAACGTTTGTTATATTTTGTAGGATTTTTGTTATTGTTATTTAAAAAATGTCACAATTTTATGTAACGAAATATGTCTTAATTTTATATAACGGAAGTTAAATGTTAGAATAGGATTTTTGTGGTTATGTTATTTTTTGTGTGTGTTGATGCCAGTAAGAATTACGTTGTAAATTTTGATCATTTTATACAAAGTATAGAAGAGAAAGAGACAGAAATGTAAGCAAAAGGGGTCACACAGCCCCTTGCGAAGTCAAAATGGCCGAGTTATATATACATATATGCGAGTATATGCTCTTTTTACAATTAGTTAAATACAACCACTCTGTTCATTTACTTCTTGATTGAACATCTTTTATAGGGCCTCCCAATCGATTTCCTGCATCCTCTTTTTGTTCTTCTATGTCCTCTTCACCTTCATGTTCTTTCCGTCCTGATGATTCTGATTTACTGTACGATATCACATCTCCTTCGAATGCGCATCTATATCCATAGTATGTCCTCCACAGTCACTTTTATAGATTTATAGACAACTCCTAAATCTCGGTTTGTATACTTCATAGTACTTCGTTTATTCATCCATCATTCCTATTGTAACATCTTTTACTTCTATGTCTAGTAGTATTCGAATCAAATTCGTTTCTCCCTCTCTCTCTCACTACTGTAATCTAATGTTAGGTAATGCTCTCGGCTGGCGATTCCAAGAAAAAAAAAAAAGATCTGTACATATCGCATTAAGTTTAGCGTGAAAAATTCTCTCGAACAATCCCAATTGCAGCTAAATTGATTTTTAAGCGGGCTAGTGGATTAATTAATGCGTCCGACCTACCTCTAATAGATAGGTTTCGTATGTATCGGAAATTTCGATTTTTCATTTAGTTGCGTTATATTGCTTTTTATTTGGTTAAAAATTTCTCGAATTTGATTTATAGTAATTTTTTTAATACTAGGATTTTTTCATTATACAAGATGATTTTGTAATATATACGTATTTGTAGGGGTTGTTTTATAAATAAAAAGTAACGATTTAAACTGCTATTTGCTTTATCTCAGTGGTTGCCAAAGTATTGCAATTTTTATGTTGTTTTTTTTTTTAAACATTTAAACACCTTTTTAATAATCTCTAACATAACTTAAAAACCGTTCCGCTGGTTTTATTACACGTTTTCAGGCCTCATTTTGTAGCCAGCAGTCGAAAGATGCATTATGTACGATCAAATAAAATATCGTGCTTAAGACCGTTACAATACTGGAAAAAATTGACTAAAATTAATCGCAACTATAATAAGCGAAGTAATTTATCGCGAAAAATCAACAATACGTAACTGGATAAATTATTGAAAATACTAAACCGTTTTCTTGTCTTTTTAGTAAAAGTTCCAAGCGGATTAGGGTTAAAGAAGAAGGGAAATCGGAATTTTTTTAAAAATCATCGAGTTATTTCCTTATTAAGACAAAATTATATCTCGGCTCTCGTGCTAGTATGTACCGTAAAAAGTGAATACGCGAGTCGAACTGATCCGAAGAATAAGCAGAAACAATTTTAAGAGAGTAATTTCTACGGAAGAGTAACTGAAAGAAGAAAAAAATTGTGTAGCCGATTAGTTTGAAATTCTTTTATTTTTTGCTAGTATGAGACGAAAATGAATAATTCTAAATGAAGTAGACAGCAGTTTCTTGTATATGTTTTAAGAATATCTTTAACTGTATTCCGAATTTACGATACCTTTGTTCTCTTTGACGAAAAAAAAACAAAAAAAAAATAAGCTAGATTTTTTGGTAGTTTACTTAGTTAATGTAATATTAATTCGCTGAAATAAATTGTTTTCTACTTTTCGGTTATGATTTTTTTTTGATTATTTTTTTCGTTATTACGGAAGTTTTAGTCTGATTTTAAAATTTTCTAATATTTTTGGGCATCGCGCAACTCATAATAATTGTTCTTATTAGAGTTAACCACGAAATGAGCTAAAAACTAACTTTACAAAGCGAGCAGTTTTGGTTTTATTAATTTTTTAAGGAAATAACTTGTGATTTTTAAAAAATTCCCGTTTTTCCTTTTTTTAAAAAAAAAATCTCGGACTCGTTTGGAATTCATTAAAGACGAGCAAGTATTCTTAATAATTCACCCAATTTGTATATCGTTAATTTTTTCACAATAAACTAGGTCGTTTATTGTAGTTGTGATTAATTTTGCTCAGCTTTTTTTCTTTTCCCAGTATTGTAACAGTGCCTATAACGCGAGATACTTCAAATTTATTTAATCGTACATTTATAGTATACTAGCTGTCTAATAGAAACAATAAAACAATTTTATTAAATTTATCAAATTAATAAAACATTAATTTCAAAAAAAAAAAAAGCATAAAAATAGCAATATTTTGGAAACTATTGAATTCACAAGTACCAATTTATTACATTTTATGTTCGGCCTCTTCAGATGAATACCCGTTCTTTTTTTTAAATAAGTTGTGAGTTTCACGACTGCCCGCCTATGGGTTCACTTTTATCATCGTTTATTCATAAAATAAAATTACAACATTACTTAAATACTAATTACATAACGAAACGAAAACAACGAAAGAAAAAGACCAAAAAGAACGTAAAATAATTTCTTAACACTATTGGTTAGCACCTAATCGTATATTTATATATGATCGATTCCAGCCAGCAGTCCATCATAGATCATTTAGCTTTCCGTAAACTCATCGGTTTACGTTCTCGACCAGCCACTGTTTCACTTGTAATTTCCACCGTCCTAACTACTCGCTAATCACTTCAGGAATTTGCCCCAGCAATTTAATTAATACCATTTCATCGGTATTATCTATCTTACTATTTCTCCATTTCGGTCGTATGTAATAAACTCTGGCTCCTGGTGATACCCCCTACTTTTCTCCATTGACGGAATTAGTATATTTTTAGTGTCTTATATTCAAGAAGCCGGTAATAGCGATATAGCATTTTTGGAGACATTTCTTTTACCGCTCCCCACCAACTCATGTTCTTACCAGTTTGAACTTTTTTAGGAATTATAACCTTTAAACATCTCTTTTGCCGATTGCTTACTTTTTTGTGCTTCCCCTCACATGTAGTACTATCACCTCATAGTAAACCCACAGACCGCCATACGGTACCGATTGAGCTAATCTCTATAATACTGGTATCGTTTGTCTAATTCTGTTCGATAACCTTAAAATATGCTTATCCCAAGTTAATGTTTTATCAATAATTAATCCCAAGTGTTTAAATTCCTCCGTCGTTACCAACAGAGTACACCCACAGATTCCATTCAATTGTAACTTGTTTTTCCAACAACTCCTTATGGCGCTCCCCCTTCTATTCTTTTATTTCCTTCTGTTCCTATTGTTCCTGCATTATTTTTACTTTTTGTCCTTGAATTTTTTTCTCTCGTTTTCCTTTTCTTAGACTAATGTCGCCGTTGATAAGCTTATTAGAAGAAACAATTCTTCAGAATAGCTCGTGTAAGTATATGCGTTCCAAATCACCCTGTACATTTTGATTCATCGTTATATTTTTTGTATTGATATTTAAATTTAGTTTCCTATCGGTTATATAATTATATATCGATTTATTTATTACCTTATTTTGATACATTTCAAAGGATTGTTACAAGAGAGCTGTTTTTATATCTACAAACACGCCTGTTGAATAATAATTGTTTTTCACTAGGCTCCTAATTCACGATTTTTACTGTTATTTAATGCGGAAATTATATATTTTCATATTTATACGTATATAAGTAGTAGGGTAACGAGAAGTTTTTTCAGGGGGCGGTTTGATCAATTTACTTTTGAACGGAAGGGAGGGTTTTTTTCTTCTTTTTTTTTTTTTTGTCTTTTTTACAGCCATTCAACGTAAGCTTAAAATTTTTAGAAGTTACAGCGCGCGGCGAAGGACATTCTACCCGAACGAAACACAATTCACTAATCTAACGTCACGGTGGCTGGTTAACAGGAGGGGAGGAAATTATAAAATGATATTATCAGCACATTTCCCGTGAAAATAATAATAAAATAGACGGCGTAGATTCTATGCTTTTTCACATTTTTACGCAAATACTTGCTTTCCTAAATGTCTGCAATACACATTAAAATGCCTAAAAAAGGCGTATTGAACTCCGAACACGCTCTCTTGGATTTAATTATGTTGGCGCCGGGGAATGTATAGTGGTTATTAATTTTAATGGGTGCGGACCAGAGGCTCGATACATCAACATTACATAATACTAATTAACACGATGATTTGATATCAAGGGGCATCAAGATAAAGAACGTAATATCGCGTGTATTTTTGTAATTCAGAACGTTTTTACGCGTATAAATGAATTTCATTCACCTTTTAATAATAATAATCTGCTGTATCTTCGAAATGATTATCTTTACGACGCCTAATAAAAAGTGTACGATGATGAAATAAAATGTATATTTCATGTTAACTTTATAATAGTGATAAATGATATAAAAATTACGTCATACAATTTATTCACCAACGATCATAAAGAGGATTAATAAATTCCTCTCGAATTAAAACATTTATGATGTAAAAAAAAAAAATTTTCTTCTCTGATTCATTTATCGCGACAAAAAATTTAAAGATTAAAATGCGCAATATTCGATCCGTTCGTAAAACGTTTTGTTTTAATGTTTTTTTTAAAACAGTTGTCTATTTAGACCACCATTTTAACATAGTTTTCTGGTCCCGACAGAGTTGTATCAAGAATTTTGCAGAGAAGAAAAATAAACAACAAGAAAAGAAAACAAGCGTAGTAAAAGAGAAATGCCTCGCAGCTATGAACTGGAAATGAGAACACAGCTGAACTGATTCTGTTATGAATATAAAATAGTGATCACGCAAAGGCAGGATCTATCCACTAAATTGTCCATCAAAGCTATGCGAATAAAATTAATACTACTCTTTTTATATCAATTCTGGGTGCAAAACAATTTGGACGAGAAAACTGGTCGAGTGTCCCAGATGCAACCGATGGATCGAATACGGCCGAGCATAAAAAATACGAAGAAACGTTATAACTGAGTTGTTTAAAACGGCAATTATTGTATGATATTTTGGATTTATAGCTAAAATCGATTGCATACCCTAGCCGACTTGTATTCATAGTGCGTCGATTACAATAAACACTAGAATGCTGTATTAGACTAAAAAGAAAAAGAAAATTATATGAAATTTTTAAAGAAGTTAGTTTAAAAAAAATATATATATATATATATATATGTATATTTTTTTTAATAAATCGACCCTTCAGGTAGTGATCGAAGCTATTGAAATCTTAATTTTCTACTTAAATAATTAATACTTATAAACTATTAATATATAACACGCTATGGAACTAGTCCGGTGACACTAGTTCTTACTAGTTTACGAAAAAATAAATGAATAAAATAAACTTTTATTACGTATATACATAAAAAAAAAATAATACTAAGTTCCACACGTACTTCTCACGTGCCCAAAGTTCGCCACGTCCCGGACGCAACATAGCCTACCCGGTAACATGCAGGATTATCTGGCAAGGTTTGACCCAACATATATAGGGGTTACCTCAGCACATAATGACCTTAGTAGTTAAGGAGAACTCAATAAAATAAAATAAAAATAAAAATAAAAATAAAGGAAGAGAAAAAATAAATATGAAGAAAGATAACTAAATACATTTCTTCCGATATTTATGTATTTGCTGTAGCAACTGATTATTTTCTTCGATTGTTATACAGAATTGTAAAAACTAAAACGAAAAATACATATGTACGAAAAAACAAATCGAAAATCAAAATACACGAAATTAAAATGTTCTTCGGCGTCTGTGTAGATACAAAAGAATATTATGAAATAAAATAAAACTAATGGTTTAAAGAAAAACATTTTTCCGACAATGGGTAGGTGGCGTAAGGAATACAACGGAGAAAACCCAGATTCATGAATTTACTAAAAAAAAAAAATATTTTTATCACCTTTAAATTTATCAGAAAGTAAACGCTGTTTGAGGTATGATAAAATTGTATATCGTCTGCACGTACAAAATTTACGAATAGAAGGAAGTGACCCATATTACACACATCGTGGCAGCGTATCTACAAAGTGGAGAGAGGCGAACTGAACTTGACACGCCAACATACGGTGGAAATGGAAGACGTGGCTGAACAATATTGAAATATGTTCTTCGTAAATTGCTAGAGCTTTGCGCCCAAGAAACATATAATGATCGTGTTTTAACATTTAGATCCGAGAATGAAATATACAGAAATTTCAATATCGAACAGGGAGGCTTCTTTGGATATCAAGCGTTTTATTAAATTTTGAATCCCGAATGATTTGCAACCGCACAAATAATTTCTAAATACAGATGGTCAGTGTTAATTAAAAGGAAAAAAAATTAAACGTAAGCGAAAGCACCTCGATCATGTACATTTATTTCTAAAAAAATTGATTACGAAAGTTTTTCATTACACGTAACACGAACTTATATAAACTATATCGAATTAACAAAAAATTTGTATAAAGCGTATGGGAAAAGCAAAAATTAAATTATTACGCGAAATTTTATGCGTCGAACTGATTTTGAAATTGGATTACATGTCATATTTCAATTCGGTTAGCAAATTTGCTGAGGTATTTAGAAAAATTCTTTTCCTTAATTGTTTAAGAGATTAATATTTAAAATTCATCCATTTATTTTGAAGTATCAATATAATTTTTGAGGACTGTATGCCATTAAATTTAGAATGAAAAATTTTATCTAATTTAACGTATAAATTCCATCAAATTAATCCGAAATTAAATAAATTATATCGAATTGCTCGACAAAAATTAAATCGTTAACCATATTATATGCTGCTTTTTTTTCTGTCTTTTCAAGTTTCAAAAACTGCCAGAAGAAACGTAATTACCCACAAAAAACAATATAAAGAGACACTGATGTTTCAGTCTCCTTTAAAATATTGTCCTTAAAAAATGACGTGTCAGTACACCTGAAATGACGTTCACTTTACAAGGAGCTCTGTTAGAAACCTTTTTACACAGTTATTCCTTCCTTTTGTCTACTACATCCTGAATATTCCTATTATATTGTGGCGCAGGTCACTTATCTTTTTCTACTCCTTAAAATGCTTCCTTTTTTTTTCTTCTTCTACCTATCCTTTCGGTTATTCCTATTCATGAAGTGTTCATTGGTTTCATACCCGATGAAATAAAAGTATAATTCTTATCCTGTTACACCATAGTTGTTTCACTCTGAACTAATACAAAAAGGGGAAAAAAAAGAGTTAAGCAAACTGCGACAGAAGGGCATTTAAATTTGGCCACGATATAGCCTACCTTCAGGAAAGATACCAGTAACGGAAACAGAAACATAGTTAAATAGTCCAGCAAGAGTTAAAGGATGAAAGTTGCCTGTCTCAGAGATATTCTTCTTCAAATTCAGACTGTATATACTACTGCATACATATATATATATATTCTTTATTGACATGTCTTTTATACTTTTAACTTTAGTGGTAATTTAGCGATTGATTTAATATGATAAAGAATGTTTTTTTTGGAGGGGTACTATTCAGTAGTAGTCGCTCTAAATTTTATAATGGCCGGACAAGGTGTCTAAAGGCTTATTTCGCCACAGTCTGCGTATTTCCCGGAATTATCCAGCAAATTGGCAGCAAGTAAATTCATAAGAGTGCTAAGTCGAGCGGCATGTTTATTTGCTTGTCTTTTGATTTCATCCTTCACAAACATGACGTTTAGGTTATTATGAAATTTAAGAGGTTCCAGGGGGCTGCAGTAATGGCTCTCAGTACTACCCTATTTTGATATCGCTGTATTTTCTGTAAGTTAGATGTTCCCACATCTGTATACTGTACAGCCAGATCGGTTTTAGAGCTCCTACTTTATATAATAGAGTTTTTAATATTTAGGTTAAAATTATTTTCTTCCATTTCTGTATTAACACTTTATTAAACAATATAAAATCTTTATTAAACAGAAATTATTTTTAAATTAAATGTCGGCGCGTTTTAATTTTTAATTTTAAAAATAATTTCTGTTTAATAAAGATTTTATATTGTTTAATAAATAATAGAGTTTTATTTTCTAACGGCAACCCCGATCTCCCAGCTAGCAGTGCCGATATGATTCTAGTTTTAAACCTTAAATGCTCGATTGTTTCTGAACGTAGGTACCGCAGGCCTAGCGTCCAAGTGCAAGCCTAAATATTTTACGTCATTAGCATTTGATGACGTTATTTATTTTGATTGGCAGCTATTCAATTTTTCGATTTGCGAATGAAATATACGTCCACTTACTTTCATTGACTACTATTTTAGCCGAGTCTCTGCGTGCTCAAGTGACTCCTACAGTTTTTCTGTGGCTGTGTGTTTTCGTACTTATCCACGGCCAAGGTAGCTGTGGCGTACAAAGCTCGTTGAGAATCCGGACCTGCACATTAAGTATAATATTGAACCCAGAACGCTCCCCTGCGGGACCCCGGCCCTTACCGGAAAATTTTCACTCGAAAATATCCCTCTTGTATATACGATTTAAATAGTAGATAGAAGCAGTGAGAAAGTAGAAGTTTAAGTTTATTCCTTAATGCCATTATCGAAAGCCTGTGTTGGACATGCAGAAACGCGGTCGTACAAATATTCTTGTTTTCCAAAGCTATTTTCAATAACCTTCGTTAGTCTGTGACTATAGTGTTTGCTTACGAAAAAAAACCAAATTGAAAATCGATAATAATTGTATTAGTAGATAATATTGGAAACAACCGTTCCGTTTTAAAATGAATTTTTCCGGTATCTTTGAGAGGGCAGAAAGCAAACGCTTGTTTCTAATTATTTATTATTTTATCTTATCAACTAATTAACAAACCGGATGTATAGATATACTGCACCGTTCGTGTTTGTTCATATGCTTATGTGATGTATTTTAATACGATTCGTCGTGTATTGCATTTTTAACATTTTTCATGCCGAAACATAAAAATCGATGTACCTAAACTATTGCAAAATAAGTAATCTGTAAATATTAAATCGTTTGTTTTGAAATGGACAGTTTTATGTCCCATGTTACAATTAAACACGCGCCTGAAAAATTATTCATAAATGGTACGTACATCATATGAATTACGCCCGGAAAACATATGTTGATATTTTTGCTGTGTGCAATTCATACGATATACGTATATTTATGAATAATTTTAAACCCGTCCTTTCTGCGAGGTATTTTATTTCAAAACAATTGATTTAAATTAATTCGAATGTATATGTGTTTAATTCGCTTTTTTCCCCTATTGTTCACGTATCACAATTGAAATAATAATAAACTATTTAATTTAATTATTTATTGTTAATATTATTATTATTATTATTATTATTATTATTATTACTACTATTTTCAGTGAAATGCGCACAATTAGAATAAGCGAAATCAACGAGTTCAAACTGGAAATCTCTTCTTGCGGCTGGGAACAGGCGAACCGCAGATGTTCCAGCATGTCTACGTTTACCGATAATATAAATAAAACGGTTTAGTAGTCTCAGGGTGGCCATGCGGCAGCAGTCGTAGAATCAGAATGTAAATGTAACCAAAATGAAATCAAACGCAGTGTAATATAAAATTAGAATAATCGTTCTGAGAGCGCTGATGTAAATTGAGAATGCGATAAGCGATAAAATAGAGATTACTGATAAGACAACGTGCAAAAGGAAAGTCCTTCATTTAGTCCTTCATTTAAGCAAGTTCATTGAAACACCAGCTTCACTTTTACATAATAACCGATAAAAGTGTAAGCGGAAAAGCAACAAATAAAACGAGCACTACGAAATGCATTCACTTCAGGCATCCTCTGTAAAGTTTCGCAACTCCCCTTAGGTATTACTCAGTGTACTCTGTCGATTAATACACGGTAAAAAAACATTTTAATTATCCGATATTCCTGATAGCGCGATTCTCACGGAGACGGCCATTGGAAGTTCATTTCGTTTTCTTCCTTTTTTTTGTTGGTTTTTGTCAATGCGGCATTGGCTCAAGAACAGCGAAAAGAGGGAAAGGAGATTCAGATCTTTACTCGATCAGAGATAGCCTACGAAAAAGAATTAAGAGCTTGGATAACATAAGGAGAAGGGAAGGAGAGAATGAACGAAGCATTGTACGGCGTGTGGGAATATCGTGTGATAAAAGAGAGGAATAAAAAGAAGTTTGTTCATTTAAAATTAACGAACAATCGAACATTATATGTGATCGAGGTCACAAATAAAATGGTTGTTAGTGCGAATAAGGAGATGGTACGAGAGAAAAACGGAAAAGTGAAGAAGGAGCAAGCAACGCCCAAAACGCAGGCGGCAAATCGTAGAAGGGATTAAAGCGATGCATAGAAGGGAAGTCAAGAAATCGAGTGTTAACGAGGAAGGGAAGGTTGAATAGATAAGAAAAAGGAATCCGGGTTTGGAGAATGAGGAGGCGTAGCAGTTAAACCGATCAGCTGTAGACAGAAGGGTAATATTAGAGGACCGGAAAACGAGAAAAAACCCACTAGAAGAGGAAGGTGTAACCGAGCTAATTGGTGTCAGCTAACTCATTTTCCTCGATTCTGGCATGACCAGGAATCTAAAAGAGATCACAGTTTGTATTAAAATAGAAAAAGATCATGAATCAAAAAGGAAATATAAGAAGGATAATGTTGTCGGTTGAGCGAGAAAAACCGTGGAGATGTGATAGCCTGCAGCACGCTGTGAGTATCCGACAGGATATATTGCGAGGGACAAGTGAGAATCTGATAAAAAATAAAAAGAAAGGCACGCAGAATAACAGCGGACTCAGCACAAAAGATTGAGCAAAAGAAGGGAAGTCTATTTCGAAGTAATTTAAAGAAGGACCAAAAAAAAAACCTATGCCATTTCATCGGATCCCTTGCAGCGATCACGGAAGAAAAACTTTTTAATTTATTACTGGCAAAATTTATAAAAAATTACGCAAATCCGAATCGTCGTATTCGTTGCATTTTTAAAAATATGTTTCCATTCAAGCGTCGCTAATTGCCTCAATCCTTTCAAAATTAAATTAAAAATGTCGTAAGTTCAGTGTAAATTTTCACAAATGAATATAACAGTTAAAGTTCTTTAATCTTGCTGGATCTCATCCTGGTCCCAACATGTAACTTTCCTAAAGAATATTAAACCAAATGTTGAACCTTGGTGGCCACCGATCCAAATGTCCAAAAAAGAATTCTCTGCCCTTAATAGGTTGAGACTGGGACACACATCGATATCTCACAACCATGTCCTCCAGGGAGCCCCTCCACCGATTTCCTGCCCATTCTGTAATGCAGCAGTGCTACCTTCGGTGGAGCACATCCTGAAACAATGTAAAAACTTAACAAGAATCAAGGACGAACCGCTACACCTTCTTTTAGATAACCGTCCAGAACAGGTTCAAACAATGCTAATCTTCCTTAACAGAAATAATCTAATAAACAAATTATAATAAATCCGATACTCGTTGTGCCGTAATGATCCTGGCAGTTATGCATGGCCAACGAGTAGTTTACAAAAAAAAAAAAAAAAAAAAAAATCTTGCAGCGGCTTTATTTTTCTTCTAAAGTTCTATCCGATACGGATCATTGGAAAAGAATTAAGACCGATAACGTTTAAAAAAAGTTGTATTTTATTTTCCGATAACGTAATATTACAAAGCTGTTTATCTCGTTTTTCTACTAGAGCAGAGTTATGTAAGATATTTAGGGAAAAATAAAATAAACCTTACAAAAAGTTATTCTCATTTTGTAATAAGTGGATAAAATTTCCTAAAAATTTTCAAATTATTATTGACCTCGTAATGAATCGTTTTATTTATTATTCGCCTCCCCAGGCCCGTGCCCAGAATTTTGGAAAATTTTCTTCGCATATTTATTCTTAATAAATAAAAATACATTTTTCACTAATATTCATACTATTAATAATTTCCATCATTTTGATTTATATGTATTAATAATTTAAATAAACGAATTACCCTGTATATGAACATTAATAAAAATCACATATGTTATTGATTATACTCGTAACAAAAAATTTCATGGGGGGGGGTAACCCCCAAAACCCACCCCGTGGACACGGCTTTGCGCCTCCCGTCCTTCTTTTCTTAATACTGAAAAAAAAAAAAAATGTTTTTCGCGGTTTTCATTAACCTCCCCCCAGTCTTACTGTTGCTAGCAACTAAACTATTAGTGCCGAAAAATTTTATGTTAGGTCAATTATTTTCGCTATCCAATTCCAATATTAATTTTCTCGAAGTCTTTAGCAAAACAAATACAGTGGAAACCGTTTAACACGAAACTGAAGGGACCGAAATATTTCTTCGTGTTAAAAGGATTTCGTGTTAACCGAAACATGCAAAAAAAAAAACGAAAATAAAAAATTAAAAACTCACCAATATTTTTAATGTCGGTAAAATGTATCAATTCGATTTTCCGCTAACATTAGCACTTGTAGGTAGTACATATATACACTTCAAATAATTACATTATAAAAAAAACATAAAAAATTATTGTTTTTTGGGAAACTTGTCGACCGAAATTAAGTAGTATTGCATTCGCAGGGGGTAAATAATAGTAACCATTGTTAATTTTATTTATCTGTTAAGGGATGCGACTGGAAAAGCAGGTATATTTGTCCTTCTGAGAAGCGAAATCTTTTCGTGTTAAGCGATTTTTGTTTCGTGTTGTTTCGTGATAAAAGAAAATAAATGTATGTAATTATATGTCATTTTGTCGGGACCGTAGTGTTGTTTCGTATTAAGCGATTTTTCAAGTTAACCGGTTTCGTATTAAACAATTTTCACTGTATATGCTAATTATTTATTTATTTATTTATTAAAATGTTGTCCAAGTATCATAGAGTGTCAAATTTAACCTCCTTAAGATTCAGAGCAGACTACAGCAAAAGCCGGATTAATTGAAATCTTTACCAGCTTTGACAGTAAGAAAAATATTGAAATTACATCAGTTTCACGGTACTTTTATTTGTAAGAAAACTAAGTGCAACACATGTCACGATTCCGAATAAAGGCAATGAAGATAAATGAAAGAAAAATAAATACGCAGCGAAGCAAAGATTCACAACTCCCAATCTTTGATTTCATTGGTTTGATTGTTATCATCATGTGTCAAACTTTTAATAAAATTTTTAGTTATATGACCCCTCCCCCCCCCCCCAACCAAACAAAAAAGGAATTGCGCTTTGAAGAATTTCAGTCTTTGTTTGATAACTACAAGAAAGCTTGCTTATTACCAATTAAAAATGGTTTATTTCTCCTTATCAAAGCTTCAATTAAAATTTTTGCTTTCCCATTTTTTAAGAATATCATGCTACTCTAATAATTAGAAACCCCAAAAAAAATTCTGAAAATCGAAAGCGAAAATTTGATAACAAAAACGAAAATTGATTTGAAAAAGGAATAGCAAAATAACGTACTTAACCTATTATGAAGGTCTTCTAAATGATAAAAATGTATCCCTTTAAAAGGTAATCATGACGGCCCCGCGAGTTACATCGATAATCGCATCGTACGCTTTTAAACTCATATCATGGTGTCTGCTTATCGTTTATTCGTTTACAGAAATGGTCCTTTTTTGCGTGTTTTTGCTAAAAATATTGTTAACGGTATTCGTTTCTTTGTTTTTTTCTATAACAGTTTTTTTCTATCTTTTTGTTAGCGCGTTAGTCAAGGATTTTTACACCCGGGGAAACAAAAAGATGAAAAAAGGAGCCGTTGGTTAAATTTTGGTCCGGTCAGATAATAATGTTAACTTAAGAATATGGCTGCAATGGCGGATGGAGAGGAAAAGACAGAATGTAATAAGGAGCAGGGAGTTTGTAGCGGATGAAAATATGGAATACAACGTTCGACAGAAGAGGATAAACATTTAAAGAAGATATAACTAGCATTACAGACATTATTTCTCTATTCAGCTGGATCTAAAGTTAGAGAGGAAACTCGAGAAAAGCGAAAATCGAGGGAAGAATAACAGAAATGGTAACAGAACGCGGAAGCGAAGGAAACTTCAAAAAAAAAAACAACAAAAAAACACGAGAATCAGAAAGTACGATTAGATTGAATAGATCGATAAAAAAAAAAAAAATTACCGTTTTATAGAAAAATGTAAATGTACCTGAAAGAGGAATGAGAAACCACAGACAAATCAACAGAGATGGGGAGTAGCCTAGAAGAAAGGATATTGGATGAGACAGCGTATATGAAGAATGATGAAATCTCGGAAAAGTAATCTTGAAGGGAGAATAGATTGTTTTGAAAAGATTAGTGGAATCAGAAATAATGGATGAAAAAAAAAAAAGAAAAAAATTAAAAAAGGCGTGTATAGCACGGATATTAATTCGCTTACAAATATAGAGCAAAAAGAAGGAAGACGAAATAATTCCAATAAGGGTTAGAATGTAGAAGGATAAAACAAGCTCCGATACCATCATGTCCTTAACCGGAAAAATGGTTAGACACACACGAGAAAGAAATAAGGAATTGATAGTACTGTAGAATTTCTGTTTAATTACCGGTTTGGATTTGGAGATTGAAAATAAAAAAAATAAAAAAAAAAACCACTGCTCTGCAAATATCGGCAAAATATAACGGAAACATTTCATAAGGCGCCAAAATCAGGATGAGCATAAGTAAAATTTAAAATGATAAAATGAGGGGAGTTTCGTAGAAAGCGGAATGGGTTCAGCAAGAGTATTGCTTTACCTGGAATTACATCGGGAGAGGGCCGAAATTTATATATCCTAATTTAAAAAAAGGCCGAATTTTGAGATACAGATAAATAAAACAATGGTCGAATTTGGAAATTTATACCAGTAGATCACGATACATCATTCCGTTCGGTTGGAACTAGAGTTTTTAGCGAGCCTAACAACTTAATAGCAGAAGCGGAAAGGTATTTAATGGGCTGTTTTAGTATCGGTATCTTTTATAGAATTGCGTTTATAAAATTTGCTCTAGCTATTCTACACGATTCATTTCTCGAATGTTTTATCCTATCCATCCGCCTTATTTGACTTATTACGAGATTTCGAAATTGGCAGGGATATTTTTAAATGTTAATAATAGCTTCGCGTTTTTTGGTAACTGTCGTCATGTCGTCCGTATGTCGTACTGTTTATATCATTCATCCAGCTGCCCCCCTAGTTGTTTTTTCCCGGGACAGAAGTTGATGATTGCCTAGTAGTGCAAACGGTAAACACACTCTTATTTTATTCAATTTTTTACTTCAATTTATTTTTACGAATTTTCATGACTACCTTCCCCGTTTATAATGCAATCTTATCGATTGTATTTTATGAGATGCTCTGTACGCTTAGTTCTCATAAAATGTCAAATAATTTATCGTAGTGTGTCTTTCACATTATGACGAAAAAGTCAACCGAATACACTCTTTTTTTTTTCTTTATTTTTCTAAAATAACTTAAAAACGCGATCGACAGCTTCTCTCTCATCAACATCCCCGGATTCGGATTTCTTTTCGGTGCGAGCTGCCACAATAATTCTGACGTTTGAACACTTTCCCTTTTATGCTACTTTAATATTAATCTACGATGTAAAAACTCCGACACGGATCTGATAAATATTCTCCGGTTAATTTGTAAAGTTCCGGCTCTTATCAGCTTCGTTTGCCCTTCTTTCACCATTTTCCGATAAAATTAATTGATAATTCGCTTTTGTCAATTAACAAATTTGTAAAAACCAATAGCAGTCGTTCCGTGCCGTTTTTACTGAAAAAGCAAACAGAATTAGCCATAAATAATGATTAGTGCGACCGGCTGACATTTACAGGTGTAAAAATAAGCGGGAAATACAGCAGTCAGTTACTCTACTTAGCTAGACATTTCTATAGGATAGAGCTCTAAAGCACATTAGTGCCTCTTTAGAAGAAGAAGAAGGAAAAAAGACTGACGCACGTTACAAGGTTAGTGTTGATTCTATTTCGCCGTATTTTTTTTTTTTTTTTGGAGTGACGAATTGCTTTCAGTTAAGGGGGTATTCTAGTTTAGAGTCACGAATTTAGGAGGTTTTTTCAAGCTCGATAAAAAAAAAACAATAAATATTTTTACTATCAACTTTTTTTTACCATATTATATTTATTCGTGTTTTACGAATGCACAAAAAAATTAACAAAAAAAAAAAAAAAAATCAAAATTTATAAAGTTACAGGTTGACGAAGTGGATGGGTAAAAAAGAAAGGGCATGCCTAGGTCGACACGATTCCAACCCTTCTAGTCATTTGAAACAAAAAAAAACAATTCTTAATCAGTATGGATGTCTTTATAGTCCCTACATCAGAAGAGAAGAAGAAAACAAATTTTTTCGAAAAATGGTGACTGTTTGGGAAAAAAAGGCCGATTTTTTACCTGTTTTTTGACTTTTCTGAATTTTTTACAAAAATAGTAAAACTCAAAATTTTGACTTTATTTTCTGGTAGGGGCTATAGAGGGATATATAAAGATCTATACCAAATTTCAAGTAAATCGATTTATTAGAACTTGAGATATCATGTCAACCTTGTTGGAGAAAAAAGTAGTTTCGAGAAAAACGCGTTTCAAGTTTTGAAAGTTTCAACTAAAGAGTTTCAGTCTAATTCATAGAACGGTACACGTTATACTTATGCACTTTCTTAATCGGCGATTCCTGCTTCATACAATGGACTTTCTCTTTTACTTCAAATTGTACATTTTCTGAAGTTCTAAAACTAGACGAGCAGTCCTAGCTTCCTTTGAAGCATCAGAAGCTCGGATTTCAGAGCTTTCAATCTGAGTCCCGCCTGGCAGTCTAAATGTTCTTTTTTTTTTTTTGTCCATCTGGACGCACAGAACTTTCTTTGTTCATTTTTTTTATCCATCTAACACTTAATAAATAAATTATTTACTCAAAATTTTATATTTTTGGACTGTACACGGAGTACACATGTCTACGTTGCTTGAAGATTGAAACAATACTGACCGGAACTGAACACTAAACAAGAAAAGATTTTGAGAACAAAATACGTTACAATGGCCTTCAGTTGATGAATTTATAAATATATATATATACGAGTATAATGTATAAAAGAGTTTGATTTATCCTCAGGCAGTCGAAGAATGTCTACCGTGTCTATTGTTTGATCCGCTCCGACTGAGCCGATTTAGTTGCCGCGTCACGAATATAGTTGTAACTCCGTAAATAATTTTATTTTTGAAAAATCTTTTTAGGGACATATTCTTAAATGCCTAAACTATCAGAATATGAAAAAAATAATTTTCGATTTTTTCATATTTCTACACTAGAATACCCCCTCTTCTTAGAACATCTTGGATTCTGCTGATTTTTACGGTTTGTTTATAAAGAATGATTTGCTTAGACAGGCGGTTTCCAGAGATATGTTTTTTTTTTTTCTCCTTGCCACCCCGGTCTAACGGCCACTATTGGCACGGCTGACACAAAGTACACGACTTTCTATGCTGACCATCTTCAGCAAGACAGACGACATCGATAGTTAGTTATAACAATACATTCTATTCCTTATTTACTACTGTTAAATTTCTTTGAATAAATTATACGATGGTTGCTTATTATATAGAATTTTCAAGTTATTACGACATATAATAAGCTGGAGCATGATGAAGTATCTGCATCTCGGCTAGGTAAGGCCCAAAACGTCTCTTGGCTGCTTTCTCTTTAGCCTTATTATGGGATTTCCCGGAAGACTCGGTCTGTGCATTTCAGCCACGCTGATGTTGTCATTCTCTTTCATGCGGTTGAAAAAACGGATATAACGCTGCTTATAATATTCCTGAATATACTGGATGTGAAGATCGGTGTGTAGGGTCAAATTGGACACATAAGTACGGAGCGTCAGTTATTATCGAGAGAATCTTTGACTGCAACTGCTGGATTCGCTTTAGGTTGCTGATCGATGCTGAACCGTATACCTCGATACCGTACATCCAGATAGGAGCGAGTATCGTCTGATAAATTAATCGTTTGCAGCGAAGGTTTACTTTAGATTTTTTACCAATTAGAGGCTGCAGTTGATTGGCTCTTCCCATGATCTGCTGTCTTACGTACGCTATATGCAATCGCCATGTGAGTCGGCGGTCCAGAACTAATCCTAAATATTTCACCGAGTTAGACTGAGGAATTAGTTCATTTCCATACCTCATCCGGGGACAGGTACCAGAGTTTAAAGTAAATGTAACTTGCTGGCTTTTATTTTGATTAACTTTTATCTTCCATTCCGTGGCCCAGTTATAGATTTTATTTCGATGTTCCTGCACCATTGTTGAAGCATGTAAAGGATTTTCATGAGCTGCCAATATACACGTATCATCCGCGAAAGTAGCCATAATTGTAGTATTTAGCACTGGAATGTCAGCCATGTATAGCGAAAACAATATCGGCCCAAGTATGCTCCCTTGTGGAACGGACGCACGAATCAAATATTTTTCGGAGACCGTTGAATTAATAACAACTTGAAAATACCTGCTGGTTATGTATGATTCAAGAAGTTTATATATACGTATATATATATATATCATTTGGCATGATTGACTTTAGTTTGTATAACAAACCCTGGTGCCATACGCGGTCAAAAGCCTGCTCAACGTCCAGAAAAACCGCATTACAATATTGGCGCCTCTCGAATGTTGAAAGTATACGATCAGTTATACGATGAACTTGGTGGACAGTCGAATGTTTTATTCGAAAACCAAACTGATGGTTAGGGATTAAATTGTTACTGGCTACGATCTTTTGGATTCTATCCTGTACCAACATTTCAAATATTTTAGACAGTACACTTAATAAACTAATATGGTCTATAAGATGCTAAATTCTGCGGGTTTTTATGAGGTCTTAGTATTAACCGAACAATAATGATTCCTTCCACGCGTCTGGGAAATATCCAGTTCTTATTATAGCATTAAAAATGTATGTTAGGTACAGTATCGATTTTTTTTTCAAATTTTTCATTATTTCAGCTGTTATTCGGTCCTTCCCTGGTGCTTTGGTTAAAAAAGACTAGAAGTAAATAACCACCGCGTTTTAATTTCATCCTTAAAGCAACCAACAATCAATTCATATTTTTTTCTAAGTGCAAACGATACAAGTGATAAATCTACCGAGCCCATTAAAAGAGGGGAAGCTATTCTCGAAACTGGACACTTCAGGGGGTGAAAAAAGTACGTTATTCTTTCACCTTTTGCTCATCATTGCTGTCGTTTACTTCACATCGCGAAAGGTGGTTTTATATAGTAGAATTATTAATCCATCGTTATCCGAAGAACATACACAAATCAGTGCAATTGTCTCATTGTGTAACTTAGCCGAGAGATAATCCCAAACAAATACTAGGAGATGCATTTTTATAAAAATTACAATTTGCACATTTAAAAGAATCTCCCCAGCCACCTTTACTCAAAAAAAGTAAAGTCACCAAGTTTCGATTCTAGACCTATCCTATTATTATATAGGACGCTGGGAAAATAGGCAGATATTATTCGCACTATAACTGGCCTATTGTTACCGCTCTCCGTAAATAAACCGTAATATCATTTGACCTAGTAGATCAAATCAAAGAAACCTGTTCTCGATCATTTCCTTGGACAATATGCGATTTTTTGAACATATAGCTGTATCGTAAAACGTTTTTTCATTTAATTCTAGCAAAAAAGAAATTAAAAATTAAATTTTTCGCGGGGAAAAATATTTCTCAAAATATCGCGGTATGATGAAACGGTACTGTGCTGTGTAATGTAAAAATGTTGTTCATGAACCCGGATTTAGATGCATCCAAACAATACAATCACTATATAGTGAGCATGCTCCTAATTAACAGCTTAAAACTACAAACGGACCGGTTTTTCTCGAATATAGCTGTTCCAGCAATGTTTTCTACTACCGTAATAACGGAACTGTTATGTTGTGCCCGCTTTGCGTATGTATTTTTTTCGAATAGTTCATTTTCATTATATATTACGCAATGACGGAACTTTTGAAAATTTATTTTGTATTACCTGAGCATCGGATATTGCTCATAATTCCAAATACGAATTTTAGTCAAAGCTGCTTTTTAAAACATCCCTCTTTTTTCTTTTTTCTTTTTCTTTTTTTTTGTTCATTTACATAACCACTATAAAAACACGTACCGATGAATTTTATATAGTTTTGGTCAGATCTAGTGTTTTATTTTTATGACGAAAATATCGGTTACTTTCGCAGGTAAATTTAAAACACAACATCACCTGTAAATGTGTTAAAATAATGAAATAGCATTTCTTATTACTACAGCTAAAAAACATTTCATCTGCGGCACTTTTAGGTAATACTAGTTTAAACGCCCGTACACCATTGACCAGAACTTAATTTTAATATTTTTGTAAGTGGCACATTTTCGCTAATTTCCATTAAAGTTGCTTCTACTTTAATATCAATTCCGCCGCCTCTTCTCTCTCAAAGAAGCTTGGGCTTGTCTCTAACTGCTTCCTTCTTCGAAGCTTGTAACATAACACAAGACATACGACTTAGTGATAATTATATTAAACGCTGAAATCTATGGAATATTCTTTCGTCTGGATTATTTTCTTTTTCCAGAGAAAACACCCTGGTGGCGTCATCGATAATCCCCAATGCTTTTACCAAATATCCTTTACTGTATGAACTTGTTAAAAATTGCTTTTTGACGGGTGCATCCGGTCATACTGGTATTCCTGGAAATTACGATCCCCTTGATGCGTCTGCTCGATCAGCACTACGTAGTCCTATGTCTATCCATGAAACATAATTTTCAATAACCTCATATCTCGGTGGAAAGTGTATTGGTCCTCGCGCTACACCTTTTTGGAGCTAATTAAATCCTCAATCAAACCACCCAGAAAAAGGAATTTCCTGCAGAGATTTCAGCGTCCTTAGCCGACTGTGCACGGGATATACAATCTCGTCGCATAATTTTGTTTTTTAAAGCCTCCCCCCCCCTACGAATTACCTTTTCTGTTGTCAGAGCGTTGCCCCTTCCATTTCCCACGTATACTTTGTGATTGTTCAATGCTCTCACTAGCATCCTTGAAAATTCCCCCCCATTGCGATCGCAACCGTTATAAATTTGATTAAAAATAACAGAATATTTAACTGTCTATAAGAAAGGACCCACACTTCCGCGTATCGTTGCAGCCGTTATAGTTAAACGCAGTGCGAGGGTGTTATGTTATGTTATATATATATATATATATATAAACTCGGCCACTTTGGCCTCGCAAGGGACTGTGCCCCTTGACCCCTCTTGCTTTCATTTCTGTCTCTTTTTCTTCTATACTTTGTATAAAATGATTAAAATTTACAACGTAATTCTTACTGGCATCAACATACACAAAAAATAACATAACCACAAAAATCCTATTCTAACATTTAACTTCCGTTATATAAAATTAGGACATTTTTTCGTTACATTTTACGTTACATATTTCATTACATAAAATTGTGACATTTTTTAAATAACAATAACAAAAATCCTACAAAATATAACAAACGTTACATAAAATTGGGATATTTTTCTGGGACATTTAGCGTTACATAAAATTGGGACATTTTTTCGAATGGGGGGTAGCCTAAGAATTACGTTGTAATTAATATATATATATGTATCGTGAAAGAATAAAATTAAAAGAAATATGAACGAATTTCGACGAATATTAAAAAAAAAAAAAAAAGGAAAAAGTAATACGAAATTTAATCTTAATAATTTGAAATAAGGGTAAAAGGAAGAGACTGGATGTTAAACGAACGTGAACTGGAAAAGCGGAAGCGGAAAAATGATCAGCCAAGATGAGAAATCAAGGAAAAGTCAAGAAGTAAAAGACAAATTTTAATTTACGACAACGCATGCTAAGTGTTTTATTATTTCAGCAGTTCATTTATTATACTTTGATTATGATCATTTCGGTCTCTCTAATAGAATACTCGAGATTGCAAAAATTGTTTTCTAAAATTTTACAAATAACTCAACGTTAGCGTTTTCGCAGCATTTTTTAATTTAAATATGGAACATTTGCATTGTAATTTGTTCTCAATCCGCATATAATGTACGAGTATATCATACATTGCAGGATCTTCATAAAACGCAAATAAGAAATTCAGCCGCACATGTGACATCATTTTTTTTTTCATGCTACTTGGAGTGAAAATGCTCCGAGAGGTACAATTAATTTTCTTGAAATTATTAAAGGAAAGAAATTATTCCTTGATGTTCACGTCGGTACGCGAAACGTGCAGCAAAAGAAAATCGAAATAAATTATTGTCAATTCTTTCGGCGATTTTTTTTTTTGAAGATAAACGTTTCTCCTCTCCATGGAAAGTCGACAGAAACCCCCAAAAAATTTAACAGACTGGAGATGTGCTATTAAGAAATCATTTAAATAGTTTTACTTAAAGTGCTAAATAGCCGTTGTTCAAAGTTTGAAGTATTTTAAAATAGATATATTTATGGAAAAATTTTACAAAAAGAATTATTGCTGAATTCGAAGAATCATTTTATTGGTGCTAAACTTAGTTGACGAAACAGCTGGTATCTCGGGTATGAACCAATTTTCCTTAGGTGCTCAATTTTTTTGCTGCAAATCCCGAATATTAAAAGAAGAATTTTTAGACTCTGTTCAACTAAATTGTTTGAGACTAGTGAAGAGAAAGTTCAACTGTAAATATGAAAAAGGATTGTGTAAGCGGAAAATCTGAATGGTTGGGAAACAAAGAAGACAAAGAGTCGACACTCTGCTGTTGGATTTTGAGCATCGATGGTGAAACCATAAATTTATCCGCAGTATTTTTCTAATTCTACAGAAAGTATCTAGCGAAAAATCGGTGAGGAATTTTAATTTGAAGTGCTCGCTCGAAGGTTACCATTAATAACGAAAAGTTTTACTCACCCCTGATAATTATTAATGTTTATATCGATTTTCGACATGTAATATGTAAAGTCGGAAATAATTTTTCTTTGAAATAGTTTTAACACGTGCGATTAAAGTAGTTTCGAAAAAGTAAATTGAACATTTTATAAAATTAATTTACTTTTTTTCTTTAATATATTTTTAAATACAATTTCATTTAATTGTTATTATTAAAACTACTCGATATTTTATAAGTAAAACAAAAGAATAGTGAAAATTTTTTGAATTCCGAAACATTTTTTTTTTTACTAATGAAAACATTTAATAATGAAATTTTAATTATTTCGCAATGTTTGGCTTATTCGAAAAAGTAGTAATTTCCAAGAATAATTTTTGTAATTGATTAATTTTGTTTTTTTTTTTTTTTTTTTGCTTTAATAATATTCACATACGGAGATATAGGGACGGTTTTACATTTTCCTGAAACAAAAAAATTTCCACTGATGATTTTTTTAAAAGAAATTTTATTTTCTTTTTTTAAAAAAAAAACACATTCTATGTGTATATATTGAAAATTGCTAGTCTCTAAATGATTACTGTTTTATTAAGAAACTAGTTTCGTAGATGTTTTTGCGATGCAAAGGTTATCCTGAATAGGTACCGAGTAAAAATAGAGAAAAGGCGTTGCGTAAAAGAAATACTCTAAAACCCGCAGACACCGAAATCATTCCCGCATACGTCTTATCTACAACAAGCGGGTCAAAATATCGCCGAAACGTTGTTCAACGTCCACTGAAAATGTTGATAACAACTTAATTTTTTAAATAAGTAATTTTGCCGGTTGTAACTAATAACCAACAATGTCTCAATAATGGTTTTAAGAAAATTGAGAAAATTGAATCTTTGATAAATTTCTATCGTAAGAAATTTTAATTAATAGTACAAAAAAAAATTATTTTTTCTATCCTGTTACGTTAAAATATGCGTATTCATTATCTCCACAACAATTCGATGTTTGCGCGCGATTTCAAATAAAGACACTGTGTAAATTGCATCAAAATACATGAATTACTGTGGTTGTCATGGCAACCTGTAAGTGTTATGTCGATGCGCGTTAAATATAATAGCTTATATGTACATGTTTTTAACATTAAGGAAGAGAAAGGAGAAAGCTCAGCCGGAAAATCTATAAATTTACAGAATGGAAGAAAATGTGTAACTTTCGAAAGTGGTAAACGATACTAGAAGAAGACGAATTAGACGTACAGCGAAAGGAGAAAGTATCTTGAAGGGAGCTCGCCAGTCAACACTAGTGGTCCTGCTATATACGTATGGAAATTTGAAAGAGAACAAATTTAGTCTTTACTGCTTACGCACATGGGGATACAATAGCAATTTAAAGTCGTTAATTATAAGCGTTTTAAAATGAACGGGTTACAAAGAAAATTCTGTCAAGACTAATTACTTGTTCCCGTTTGGATCATGTCAGTATCACTGATAGTTAAAGTGATCAGGCGAGGAAAACGCAAAGAATTAGCTAATCGATTGTTTACCCCGTTAAATGATGATGATTATTACTATTATTATTTTCTTATTTTTATTGCCCTTATTTATTTATTTATTTATTTATTTATTTATTTATTTATTTATTTATTTGTTTATTTTTTTTTTTTTGTGGGAGGGGATTGTCTAGAAGGAGGAATGCTGATTACCTACATGCGAGTATCACTAATTATCTTACATCACATTTGTGAAAAGACAAGTTGCACTTATTTTCACGAAAACTCTGACATATCATCGTCAGCTAATCGCTATACTAGATTTTTCTTAACACAATCGCGGATTTCTTGGAAGATTTCGGTTTCAACTTAAATTCTCCCTCGTATTCTCCACAGATATACACCATCACCATGATGTGCAATGTATAATAATCATACTTAAACTAATTTTTTAAAAATGTATTATTACTGACCTTTTAATTTGATAAATTTAAAAACATTTTTCTTTTTTTTTTTCCAGTAAATTCATGTTTTCCCTTTGTATTTCTTCCGTTACTTATTATGTTGCGGAGGAAATGTATTAACTACTAGTTTTATTTTACAAAATAATATCTTGTATCTTACGGACACTAAAGGTTTGATTACATTAGGCGAGTTTAGTAGCTACTAGCCGGTATGCTTACACGCGGGCGAATCAGCTAGTGAGACAGTGATGATGACACTTGCGTCATTCCACTCGCTCAGAAGCCAACTGGGTAGCAAGTGGAAACCACGTGTTGCTTTTCTTTTTGATTGTTGTTGACTTTTTGGTGTGTTTTTCTGTTATAAGGTGTTGTTCCGTCGAAAGAACTTCAGGCAAAAACTTTGATATTGTTGACTCCGGAACTCGAAATAGGTATTCCAGAGACTTAAAAGAATCACCAGTTGCATGATAACGTAGTGTAGTTTTCCGGTTTTGTTGTTACTGGGATTGCTTTTCTCATTATCGTTTTTTTCTTTTTTGAGCATTAACATCTGCAGTAAACCATCAAATTGGGTACAATTCATTCTCAAAATATTTCGATAAGCTGATCTTCGTCCTTCAACTCTCTCAGTAACCCGCTCGATGCGCCATATTTCTCACGTTTTTCTATCCATGATTTTACCCACATTATTCTGCGACGCAATCTTTCACTTTTTTTTTTTTTTCTTTTTAACTCCTTCTTGATAGCAGCAGCTAAAACAAAAACTCCCACACAAACTACTTCCACCGACATTTTGTAGGCACACTGAACAAAATAACTCTAGATACTCGCAGTTAGTTCACCGGCAACCATGATGGCATACGGCTAGTTCACCAGCTAACAAGCCCACACGCCGGCGAATAGCGAGTAAAGTAGCCCACCTTCCAACATTCCTCGCGGATTGTTTACAATCTGCTACTTTGCTAGCCAACATGATTACACTGGACGAGTTTACTATCTGATATATAGTGAATTCGCCGGCTAGTAGCTAGTAAACTCGCCTAATGTAATATTATAATTTCACCTACTATAGCTATTAAATAATGAGACTGACGCAGTAAAACATTTTATATTGATTTCATACATATTTACTTTTTATCACTTTCTATATACACCCCTCCTCTATCCCTACACGGCATCGTGCGAATCTTACATTGTTCGAAACAGTACTGGAAGTCTTCTTCTGTCAGCTCTTTCAGGACTGTTTCACAGCTTCAACGGACTCGAATCTTGTTTCTTTTAATGCAGATTTCACCTTAGGAGACAGATAGAAGTCGCACGGCACAAGATACAGCGAATAAAGTGGATGGTCTAACACTGGGATGTTGTACTTGTGGTCAAAAACTTCTTGACGGACAACGCGGAATGAGCTGGCGCGAATTGGCTTGGTGGAGAATCCATGACTTGTCCTTCCACAATTTGGGTCGTTTTTTCCCTATTCTTTCACAGAGTTCAGCGAGAACGTGAAAGTAATAATGTTGATTAATAGTTTATCCTTTAGGAACAACCCAGTGAAGGTACACAATCCCATGAATATCGAAAAAAACAATCATTTCGATTTGCTCATTCGAGCTTTTTTGGCGCTCGGTGAAGTTGGGCTCTTCCAGTGCATGAATTGGCGCTCCGTTTCCGGATTATAAGTAAAAAACCACGATTCGTCACATGTCATTAGCCTTTTCAATAAGTTTGGGTAATTTTCAGTGGCATTCGAAATGTCAGTACAAACATTTTTACGAGCTTCTTGTTGTTCACACGTGAGAATTTTGGGCACCGTTTTGGCCCACACTTTTTGCATGTTAAAATTGTTATGTAAAATTTGCCGTACAGAATCCCTTTATCAGTTCCTACAGTTTTAGCAATCGCACGAATACTTAACCGACCGTCAGATCGAATCAGATTACCGATTTTTTCGATAATATCGTCCGTTTCTGCGGTGGAAGGGGAACCACCCGGGTGTGAATCATCTTGAACGTCTTCTCGGCCATCTTGAAAACGCTTAAATCGCTGAAAAACACGCGCACGCGATAAACATTCATTGCCACGCACTTCTTTCAGAAATTATAAGTTTCAGCGGCGCTTTTTCTTAAGTTTCATGCGAAATTTCACAACACTTCGTTGCTCTATTGTTATACTTGACATTTTTCCGGAAAAATAAAAAACCAACTCTAACGCGAACAAAGGCTACGACTGTACGAATTGGTTTAAAGACGCCTGAGACACTGCATTCGAAAGAGAACGGTTTACGATAAACAGCTGTCAGTCGCTGGCGTTCGGCGCATGCGCACTCAATAGCCACATCTCGTATATTTATTTGATTTCGATTTATTTTTTGTTTTAATTTTGTATGACCCTGTGCAGCAACTGAAGAAAATTATCAGTTACTACGATAAAATCAGAACAAAATTATACACTTGGTTATCTTTTTTTTAACTGCCTTCTTTAGAAATTCGCATATAATTTTCTTTTTTCTTTTTAGTCTAATCCGCCTGTAATCCGTAATTAAGGACAACATATTCTAGTGTTTAATCGATTTTCATTTTAGACAGAGCTTAGGTAGAGTTATCATTGATTCTTAACGATATGCACCACTATTATTAAACAACTCTCGGCTATTTTTCACCTGGTTAAGCTTTATTTTTCACTTTTTTTTTTTTTTTCTTTTTTGCCAAAACGTTTATTTCATCTAGATGCTCTGGTACAAGTAAAGATTGCATATAATCGTGCGAAGCTGAAATATCGGTATCGTTCGAAAGAGATCAGCGATATCTACGGGGAGTGTAGGAGCAGACACAAAATACTTTCCCCTATGAAACTGACGCTTGGACTTTAGATTCGTTAGAAACTGTTGAACTGATCTTGATTCGAAATTATCGATTTTTCAAGTAAGATTTAAGTTACATATGTCATTGTCGACGGTACCTTCGAACTTAAATAAGAGTCCGGTTGAAAAGTGTGAAACCTAAATTAATAGTCTGAAAGTCATTTTTCAGTCATTGCCGATCTGAACTGGTGGTTCTATAGCATCATAACGAAGATAAGTTACAGAAAAAATTAGGGAAAACGAAGGATTTAAGTAATACGTCGAATAAAATTAAATAAATAAATTATCTATTGGGAAAAGATTTAACAATGTGAGATGTAATGGCAGGTTAAATTTTTTAGGTGTACATCGTAGAAGGTAGCCATGGCAACGTACCGGAAGCGGAACCATGGCTACCGCGTATTTTTTTTAAACGGCCAATTGTAAAAAAAAAAAAAAAAAAAAAAAGTGCCAGTTAATTATTCCAAAAATTACTTGTTTTATACTTTCATAAAAAAATTTATAGAAAAAAAGGGTATCGTTATACGAATTATATAAAAACGGTTCAAGAACGAACGATAGAAAAAAGTGCGATGACGATAGCGAGAGGTATTCGTTTTTTCACTGGGAAAAATCGAAAAATCCCATAAAACCAACATTAAATCAATATTATATACTACACGCGGAAACTACTCGTTTCACGAGCTTTTATTTCTTAATGAGCTAAATCAATGTGTTTCCGGAAGCGTTGGATTAAAGTATTCTCTCTTCTCGATAGGCTATAGTGTAAAAAATTGAATACGAGTTCATTCTAATTAAAACAATAATTAAAAAAGTTTTCGTTTGAAACTTTTTATTCAGTAAAAATGGCAAACAAACAAAACGTATACTAAAAATTATTCGCTATATTATTAAAATGATTTTGTAAAATATTTAAACTGTAAAAGAAAAATGGCGTAAAGGCGATGATATAAAATATACGGTGAACGTAGTAAGTAAATTTTATGCATTTGACCGTGTTACAAAAATTATAATATATCGAGAAATTTATATAAAAAAAAATAAATAAATAAATTTTAAAAAATCAAATAATTTGTGAGTTTCCGAACATTATTACTATTTTTTTCTAACCTTTCCTTAAAATTATATTAGTCAATCTCAGTTTTGTAATTTGTCAACATGAAATGCGAAGTTAAAAAACGATGATATTTCGGAATTCGCTTTTTATACTGGTTCATGGTGGTGTATTCTAAATTACGATATACAATGAAAATTATTAATAAATATTCGAAAATTTATACAATAATAATACGCTTTGGAGTTTAATCTAGGAAATCCTAACTCAAAAAAAAAGCTAATGTTAATGAGAATTTTCTAGTGTAATAGAAGGAACTAAAAGAGTTATAATAAATATACTGCAAAGACGCGAATTACGAATTACAATCCTCCATCGGAGAGAAATTTTTTAAATTCATTATGAAGGAATTCGTAAAGAAATTTAAAAAAAATAAAAATGGCAAAACTGAGAAATAAAATATTAAACAAAAAAAAAAAAATATATATATATATATATATACACATATATACACATGTATACATATATACATATATATAAATTTTAGAAAAATTTTAACTTTTTCTGGATAAATTGTATTTATAGTCCTCCTCATTGTTTGTGAAAACAAACGAAAACAAAAACCAAAAATAAATAAATGTGTTATTCGAACTAGTCATTTAAAAAGAAGGGAAAAAGGCATCATCAAGTAATATAAAGTAAATATGAAAAATTACACATATAGGATGTATTATTGACAGTTCAGTACTTGTCATGCAAAATGGAACGTATAACAGTTGTTTAATGAAAACGACGATGCGTGATCTTGGTTAAAATATAAAAAAGTAATAAAAAGAAAAAACAAAAAAAAAACGATTTTCAGGAATAAAAGTTAGAGGACGGTTAAACGAGAAAAGCTACTTGTCGTTCGTTGTACATAATGTCTAAAATTTTAAGTGTGTGTACATAATATATTAAACGATTAGAATAAAATATATATAAAATTCATTCTGTTAATTATAAATGAGCAATTTCTTAAATAATTATAAGTTATGTATTAACATTTACATTACGCACACGCACACCCGCACACAAAGGTATATATATTATATATATGCACTGTAACAGCTAAAAATTATCTATATACATATAAAAGAAGAATGATTATTAGGAGCGTATGGATCTATAACTTAGAGTTATATCGCAATAAATACTTACTTAGTGATAACGAATTTTAGTTTAAATAGTGATTCATTTGTGTTTACTTTATTATCTTTTCCAATGATTACATGATGAAACGATGGAAGTCTATCTGTTCCTCTTAGCGTCCCACAACTGATTACAGTGCAATGAATACATTTATTTACATGTTTATTACGGCGAGAATTAAATTGCCGATAAATCATTAAAAATCTTAAATATTTTCTTAATTGTATTTTATTATTTTTAAATTTATTTCGTGCTTATTTCGGTTAATTTGTTGGACAAATTTTTTTGCTTTTTTTTGTTTTTGGTATAAAAGTAATCATTATTTACAGTTTAAAAAAAGAAAAAACTTTTTATTAAATGAAAAAAAAAAGTGAAATTATGTGTTGGTATACACGTAGTACATAATAATAACGTATCGTTTTTTGGGCGGCGGAAACTTTGTTATGTTTATATGAAAACAAAATTTCGAGCATTTATCAAAAATTTATATACAAAAGTGTCATTCAAAAACTTCTTTTTTTTTCTTTTTTTTTCTTTTTTTTTTTTTGCATGAAAATACAACATAAATATGTAAAAAAGTACGTATTACTAAAAAAAAAAATTGGATTGCAATTCGCATTCGTTAATTACCATTGTAATAACAATGTAGAGTGCAAGAAATTCTAGGTAATTGCTTCTTTGTTTTTGCATACATTAACAAATGGGAACACGGTAGGATGAATGCTACCTCAGTTTTATTTGTGATGCTATCGCTTATAATTAAAGCTCAATTGAACACAAACTTTTCTTTCCTATTATACTTGTTTCATGCTGCGCTATGAAAGATAAAATAGCTGCAAAGTGAAAGCTGTACCAACGGGAAAAAAAATGTCACGAACATTTTTATAAAGGGGATTTGCTTATTAAGTATTTCTTTCTTTAATTCGACTGGGGAGGAAAAAAGTGATACCATAGATGCGTCGCTCGAACACAACTGCATAAGTTTATCTCTATTAGACAAAGTAATCCTACTCAGAAGGAATTTCAGCACGTTATCGATCGAACGAACTGTTACGAAGAGAAACGAATATTTATTTATAACAGAAAAATTCGTTAAAATTATAGAAATAAAACTTCTCGTTCGTTTAGTATATTGAATTCTATTCTGTTGAAGTAAGATATTTAAAATTTAATATTTCTAAAAAATGAGGATATCGTACGAACCGAAAAGAGCTTTTAGTATTAACGAAGTGTACAGATCGAAATGCGAATTATATACCGTTTCGCAGTGCCGTTAAAAAAGTTTAAATAAGTCAGTTTGGATAAAGCTGTTGTGTTAACACATCATTCGGTGCGCATGTTATCTACGTTTAAAAAAACCGGTCCTTTTTGCTGTCTAAGGAATTTTACGGAATTTAAATATGCGGGATTTCGAAATAACAATGTTAAATTTGTACTTGTTAACAAAAATTTCTATTAAGTAATTTCGGTACTTTCAACTCAAAATATTTATATTTTGTCGTTCACTAAGTTCTTGTATGTTCGCAGTTTAGTGTTTATCAAATAGTATCAATATAATATTGAATGTTTAAGAAAACATCCATTATTATAGGAGAAAGCGAACGTAACGGAAAATGTTTCAATATTAGGTCTCTATAGTTTGCATATTCACCTGATATTAGTAAGTCTGCGTATGTTTGAGAAGGTAATACCTTTAATAAAGACTAAATCCGCTGGCCAGTGATCGATGGTAGCCGATTGCAAGAACCTACCTTTCCCATAGGTAGTAGTCGCTGTGCGTCTACTCCTTCTGCAGGCGACTGAAGGACATTAATTTACTCGACTTTTAATTGGTCCCTTTCAATAACCAGACACTGTTTTCAGCGGTTTTTCCTTTGATAGAACAGAAAGTCTTGCAACGGGGTTAATCACTCGATTGCAGAACGGATGTGTATGGTCAACGCTTCCGTTCATTATTATAACTGCTTTTATTTTCCATTCATAGCACTTTCGTCATGATTAAGAATAATATCCGCTCTAGAATTCGCTTTCAATAAAATTCTCTTTATTCAAATTACGATCAAAGTTTCTCTGTTATGATTTTTAAAAATGTAAACATACTCACGCTCGCATTTTTTTTTTTTAACTGCAACGCGCATGTTTGTCTCTGTGTTGACCGTCTTTTTGAATTTATCGACTTCTCCGGTTTTTTTTTTTTTTTTAAGGTGTAAAATTACATATAATTTACGTGTTTTTATAAATATAAAAGTAAATCTTTCTGTTTTCCATCTTTCCCTTTATAAAAAAAGGTCTATCGAGAGAAAAAGCATCACTGAAAGAAAAAAAAAGAAACGTAAAAATTAACAAAAACAAGCGATTTAGAAATGTTACGTACAAAACCGAAAAAAATTCATTTTTACTTTATCAGATGCGGAATAAATGAGTTGAAAACAGCGTGCCGCTGAAAATAATGTGTAACATTTTTTTAATTCTTTAATTAAAATTCTGATTAGCCTTTTTTTTTTTTTTTTTTTTTTTTTGAATAAGTCAATTACCCAAATTTTCTTGTCCGAAAAAAATTATCAATAATAAAAAAAAAAAAAAAAAAAAAAAAAAAACAACGAAACAAGGGGAAAATTTCGAATACATACATTTATCTACAGAAATATTAACTAAACCTGAACTTTGCTGCTCGAAGAGGTTACTGATGGAGATCTAGAATGGATGACCACTTTGTGGCCATTTTTGGTAACGAATCCGTCGCTCTCTACCAGCACTGCGGTATCGTGTCCTTGACCATCCGTGCAACTATCATCATTGCCGTCGTTGTCGCCGGCCGTATTTTGCTCGGACATCTTCTTCTGTAAATACTTGCGCCAAGCATTCTGTATTATGCGAGCGCAATATTGCTCCCGTTGTCGCCACAGCGTTGAACTTACCGGCTCGTAGTTCACTTCATCCGGCCGAGTTTGTATCTCGCCTATTTCGGCAGTTTCGTCTATTGCGTTTCCTTTGCGAGCGAAGAAGTCTTTTGTTAGCGCGTCCAAAATATCCACGCAAAACATCATGTCGTCCTTACAGATTGGAATGTCCATCGATACGATTTTGTACTTGTTCGGTTTATGAATTTGCAACGGGGGTTCCAGAATGTCCAGAAAATCGGACAATTGATCGTACCTGATGTACCTGGTACCGTCCGGATCGAACTGCTGCCATATTTCGTAGTACATGTCGTAGTCGTCATCGGTCAGACCTTCCTGTACGTCTTCGGTGGCTTGCGAGTAATTCTCCAATATGACCGCGATGTACATGTTAATAACGATCAAGAAACTGATCACTAAATACGACAGTAAAAACGTGATACCGATTGTCGCATTCCCGCAAGAGCCGGGCGAACCCATTTCCATATCCGGCAATTCGCACTCCTCTTCGTTTATAATACCATCTAGTACTCCGTCCCAGCCGGCTGATGTTGACATCTATTGAACGGGGTAAAAATTCGTAAATTATACAGCAAAGCTGGTAACAACTAGGTTTTAAAATATACGGTCTTTGCTAACTTTTAAACATGCAACTAATTAGACGATAAAATTTCTTTTGATTCCTCTAACATTGTTTTTTTTTATTTTCTCCTTAAATTAATGTTAGCAGCACATTGTTTGTATGTGTGTAAATTACTGGAAATTAGGACGAAAAAAAAAAAATAAAATAAAGACCTGTGAACTTTTTTTTTAGTTGCCGGGGTTATTGCTTTAAGCGTGTACTTGGTCCCCAAATATCAACATTTTTCGATTTTTTTATTTTTCCTGTATACTGGAGACGTTGGTGTGCAGGCTAAAAAGAAAATTAATACCATAATTCATATAAAACCGGCTGTGGAATTTTTTTAAAAAAATTTTCTTAAAACTTGATTTTTACATTTTTTCAAGTTTGGGGCCTTTAATTTAAAAATTTTGAGGGTCTTATACTTTTCTTACGATTTGACGAAGAAAATACGTCGATTGAAAAAAAAATGAACTCTCTAGTTACGATAGAACGGTCTGTACGATTTTTTTTCTCGCAGCTTTATATAATAGACATATATATATATATAAAAATAAACTCGGCCATTTTGGCTTCGCAAGGTGCTGTATCCTTCGACCACTTTTGCTTACATTTCTGTCTCTTTCTCTTCTATACTTTGTATAAAATGATAAAAATTTACAACGTAATTCTTAGGTCAGCCCTCATTAGATTTTATAACAAAAAAATGTCTCAATTTTATATATAAAAAAAAAAAAAAAAAAAAAAAGTACAACCAATAATTTATACTACAACACATATAAATAATACTTTTTTTGCGTTTCCATGGTATTATTAAATTAGCAATGTAGTCTTTACATGCTTCTCCCTCTACGGGGTGGGACCTCTTATTCATCAACCTGCGCATAGTAATAAGAAGTGTATTCATTATGTTTCCAAAAACGAAAACCTCCGCCGAACACAAAAAAGGTGAATTGCGGAAACAAAAACGGGACGATGAACTGTGTAATAGCGAAGAAATTGTCACATATACATAGTACGTCTTTTGGTTCGAAAACGACAGATGTAGAAAAGTTTGAAGCGTTTGATAGCATTTACGAATAAAAAATAAGAAGAAAAAAAAAATATTCAAAGGGACCACCACATTTTTTCACGTTTCTTGACGAATACTCAATTTATGTTCACCGATTTTCATCATTACTCACATGGTGTACCTAAGTTGAATGGTATACTCTTTCTGATGGGAAAAGAATCAGTAAAATCGGTCTACATAAATATGAGTTTCATACGCGAACAAACATAAACGAAAAAAAAACATACGCGACGAACGTATAATAACCTCCTTCTTTTTGGAAGTCGGTAAAAATTAAAATATAACAAACGTTACATAAAATTGGGACATTTTTTCGTTACGTAAAATTGGAACATTTTTTCTAATGAGGGCCGGCCTAAGAATTAACTTGTAATTAATACTATATATATATATATATATATATCAGTGTATTTGTATATATGTGTATATATAGAGTGTGTTCGATACATCGATGCAGATATTTCAATGTTAAATAACTTCATTTAGAACTAATGTAACTTGATACGTCTTAGGAATCTTCAAAGATATAGGCGACTTTCGATATTTTTGATGGCGACGTGATTCTGCACACATCGGAGAGGACTTGAAACTTTCGTCTTTAATTTTTTTCGTTTTCACACCTTTAGAGCCGTATTTATTCGGGAAGAATAAAAAAAAAACGGGTTTTAATCGATACTAAAAAATTAAAGAGATTACCGGACACGATGTCATATTGACGAAATTTCAGTTTTGAAAAATATTAAAAAAAAAAATATCCGGGCCCATAAAATACTCGGGAAAACATATTTATTTGGCACGCTCCTTATTGAAACACAATGGACTTAGTGCTTACGTCATTTGTTAAATATGCTCAGAAAAAAAAACAAGAAATTTAGGTACTTCTATTATTAATGGATTCAACTATTAAAATTTAATCTCTAATTATAGAAAGAAAAAAATTGAACGAAATTAACTTTTTTTAATTAGCGCTGTTAGATTAACTTTTTTTTTTTTCTTTTTCATATTTAAATTGCGAATCTGTACAGGCTGTTTGTCTAACTTCTGTTACCGTGTTCAACTTAGTTTAATTTCTTCTTTCATTGCAGTAGTAAAACCTCCTCTATTTTTAGTTCTTTCGATTAAATATTAAAGATATAGAAAAGAAAATTATTTTTTCTTTTCTTTTCGGTTGGAATTTAAGTATTATTACAAACTGTGACCGTCCAGGCAATTTAGCAAAATATATCTAAAACGAATACGAAACATAAAGGAAGGAGTACCGAACAGTACGTACCCGATAGCAATCGTCTTACATCACTGAAACAGCATCTAGCAATCCTGCAGAAAGTTTGTTCGGATGACTTTCCAGTCTTCCTGCCTATTTTTCCGGCAAGAACTTTAATAACTTCTGTCACGTACTATACGCCTAAATCCTGATGCAAGATTAGGTTTGTCACGTACCATGGCGTCTTGGGTCACAAGCCTATTATTCTGCGTAACCTGTATTATCCTCAAAGATCTGTGTGTAAATGTGAAAGTTTTCTAGATTCGTCGAACAATTGAGGGCAGAAAAATTAGATACTTCGAACACATTATCACAGAAGAAAGATACGAGATGATGATACGGCTTCTTCTTCGAGGGAAAATTTAAGGAAGAAGAAGGGTTGATCGTAGAAGACTCTCATAGCCGCAGAACATCCGAGAATGGACTAGAATATAACTTCTATAGGTCGACTAATAATTCTTGATGATGAAAATCGAGACATTGAATTTTAATCACGTGATCGTAAATCACTTTTTTTTTTTTTATTATTATTATTTATTTATTTACTCCGCTGTACCTTGCGGTTTTTCAGTCAGAGTTTCTGATTGTTACTGTTATTATTTGTTGTTGATGTGTTTTGTTTTGTTATTCATTACATGGTTGACAAAGCTGATCAAATTAAAAAAGTTTTTTTTATGTATTTCGGTTATTGGTTTTTTTATTATTTTCCGTTTTTCTCTTTCGTTTTTAAACTTATTGCATTCGAAAATCGAATGTTAATCGTCTGTTTCCTCTTTACAGTCTATACAGATTTCTGTTTCAGCAATTTTAAATCGTTTCATATAGACACCCCATTATATTTCCATGTCCGGTTAAAAATTGAGTGAAGTTATAATCGGTATAAAACAAGAAGAAGAAGAAGAAGAAGCAGAAATCCGAAAGAGGACGAAAACGACCAGTTCATTGCCGTTAATAATGGTGTAAACATGTTAAAATACCTCGCTCATCTCAACAGATAACGAAAGTAACGCTTAAGAATAAAATAACGCAAATAATACAGCCAAAAATTATAATTCTGAAAATAGTTCTCCTCAATCTATTCCTAAGCTGGCGCGCGCCTATAGTCGTGTACAGAGTCCAAAAATTTTAAAAACAAGCAAAAAAAGCATACAGTTCAATAAAACAGACTATTACGCAAAAAGCATTATAGCTGATAGAGTAGTTAAGATAGAATTTCGCGAATTAAAAAATTATATTCCACGCATACCAAATGAAACAAGAATACATTTACGAAATAATAATAAGGCCCTCGCATCGCTTTATCGACGCACCTGATATTCGAGAGGACTTAGAGGATCGCCCGGGTTCTAAGTTTTTCGTAATATTCATAACGCAAAACACGGTGCCTAAAAAACCGTTGCCACTATATTTTTTTAAATGAAAAATTAAAGACGAATGTTTAATCCCCAGCATGTGTCACATTACATAATGATCAAAAACGTCAAAAATCGACAAAACCTTAAAACTAAAAAGATCCGTTGTTTTAAAACACATATTAGATTAAATTATTTTGCACAATATTACAATACCTACATCAATGTACCGAACACCTCGTATGCAGGAGAATATATATATATATATATATATATATATATATATATATATATATATATATATATATATATATATCATCATCATCATCATCATCATCATCATCATCATTATATCCTCAACCATTCGGTTGGTGGACAACCTATTCTCACATTTTTAGATGTACAGATATAGGTTGTATACTAAGCAATTATTATAATATGCAACGCAGGTGTACACACGCAAGTCTACATTCGGAACTGATAGTAGCCGCTTGTTATCGCGCTACTAGTGCAGTCCCGTGTGGGTCTGCTGTGTACTGACCTATATATATATATATATATATATATATAAACTCGGCCATTTTGGCTTCGCAAGGGGCTGTGCCCCTTGACCCCTCTTGCTTTCAGTTCTGTCTCTTTCTCTTCTATACTTTGTATAAAATGATCAAAATTTACAACGTAATTCTTACTAGCATCAACACAAAAAAAAATAACATAACCACAAAAATCCTATTCTAACATTTAACTTTCATTATATAAAATTAAGACATTTTTTTGTTATATTTTTCATTACATATTTCATTACATAAAATTGGGACATTTTTTTGTGACATTTTTTCGAATGGGGGTTAGTCTAAGAATTACGTTGTAATTAATATATGTATATACATATAAAATAGAATTTACCTGAAATAACAATATAAATGATTGTCCGAACGTTTTGAAGTTATACACCTCATCGATGCCGCTTTTAGATTTAACGTGCATGAAAAAGGACATGCCGAATATCGCGAATATGAACATGACCAAAAATAGTAAAAGACATATGTTGAAAAGTGCCGGTAACGACATGGCCAACGCAAATAGTAACGTTCTAATACCCTTCGCTCCTTTTACCAAACGTAGCACCCGACCAACCTTTGCCACACGTACAACCCTGAGCAGTGTAGGGGATACGAAATATTTCGCTATTATGTCACTTAAAACCAAACCTGAAACAAAGTTTCAAAAAATCGTAATTAGCGCATATTAACTTGTTTGTTCTCTTAATAAACCGAATTCCATATAATCCGCCTAGCCTAATTTCTTTTTCAAGCAGGTTCACCGCTGATGCAAAATTTTTATTATCAGTCTTTTTTTTTTTTTAATCCAACGATTTGTCAAATTTTGCGGGTTTCAGTGCTACTTGTTAGGCTCGCTGATTTACGTGGCGCGACAGCGAATTATTTCTGCTGTACAAGGTTTTGCTTTTTTTTCTTTTGTATCATTATAGTCGTCACTTTTGTTTCTTTAATTGGCCATTATCGGCGTTGTGAAGTTTAATTAATATTTTTAACGTATATAATAGAAATAATAAAAATGAAAACAAAACAAAAACCTAGTTAGAACACGTACTGACATGCCCCATCGAGAAGTGGCAGTCATCTAAAGTAGATAATTATTATCTTTAAGCTCCGCGAGAATACCGACTAATCTTATTTAGGTTTAACAATGTATTATTTCTAGAAGGTCGCGGTCAAAGGTGATATCACAAATGATGCAGGTGTCAGTTTTGTTTTCGCCATCTACCGACCAAGAGTACATAATACCATAAATGGTCAGAGCATCGAGTATGATTTTTTCCGAAATACTAATCGTTTCGCCATAGTCTCTGATTAGTTTTAAAATACACGCTTTTTTCATCTTCTTCAATCCGGAAGCAGTATGTTATTTATTCGATACAGTTATTAAAACGAAGAGTAACCAGATTATCCCGTTTGTCTACAGGTAACTTTTTCTACATTAAATTTTAATATATATGTATTTTAGTCCGGATATGTTAAATTTATTCCTTATCTTTAATTTTCTCCGGACAATTCAATTCCGCGGGGCGAAACACTCGTTGCATCGGGCTGAAATTTTTATTATTTATTGTCTACGCGGCATCATCAAAAAGCGTTTATTTCTTCTTTCCTTATTCATCCGCAATTGCTGCCTTAAAATGGATTAAAAATATTCGCCAATATTAATTAGTCAAGAGTAGGTTGGCCAAAAGGTGAAACACTGAGGTGAAAACAAAATTTTAAGTGCCGCTTGCGAACCATGAAAGATGTGAAAACATACATATATGCCTAGCATCTGTTTTTTTTTTTCCCCCATTAGTTTCAGTATGACAGTTTTACGTGATGGCATGAATGAAACTTCAAATCGGCGCTGTTCATTTTTGTTCGATATAATTTTTTTTATTACATGTAAATGTGCATTTGGAGTTAGACATTATTTGAAGCTTCATTAGCTGAGACGGAACTGAAAGCGTCAATTAATTCACTTTATCATCATAGTCAGTATTAAGCGGATCTTGAAAAGCATATTATCAAGATAAAGCAATATGTGTGTGTATGAGGACTTCCTCGATGCTGAAATTCAATCCTTAAAAAATAGACAAGAACGGAAAATTTACCGAAAGGACTAATTTTTTTTTTTGGATTTCAGTATATTTAGGCATTACAGACACAAGTTTATAAAGCATAAATTGCGCATGTTACTGCATCTTCATTGATGAGATCTTATTAGCATTGAGAGTGAAAAAAAGGGCGTTGTCGGCTTATCCTTTTGCCTGATAATTCGGAACATACCACATGGAATTGAGGATAGCTTTAAGAAAGCCCAGATTAGTTTCTAAGCAATCGTGTATGTATGCTGCCGACTCAATCTATTTTTGAGTAATGTAATTATTTTTTCCACCATGTTTACATGCTACCGATAAAGAATCGCGAATCGTAATTCGAAGAATTTTCATGGCTAAATATAGCAAATGGTATACAGTTACAGCGCGGTCGATCGTTTCTCCGAAGTTCGCCGCCAGCAGCCATTTCGAATGAAATAACCGGTAAGCTTTTTTGAAAACTTCGAAACTAGCCCAAGCAAATGATAGGGTGGGTGATTTATCTTGCAACCCTGCAGAGTTGCGTTGCAAATGCGCAGCTTAATAATAAAACTGGTTGATGCGGCAACCATAATTAGTATTAGTGTTGATTCACTGTTAGTTTAGGTACGTTATAAAGCATTTGGTGGATTTCTTATTTAGTGACGTGTGTTTCTGTGTTTTAATATATTGTTTCGTAATTTTTTTTCCAAGAAAAAGGGAAAAAAATGGCCTTAATCTGTATTTTCTGATGCCGAAAGAGCGTTTATTATCGAACATGATTTTAGTAAAAAATCGTACGTACGTGTTCAGAAAAAGTTAAAAAACGAATTCGGAAACTCTCTCGTATACCTAATAAAAATACTGTATGCGAATTGGTTGAAAGACTGGTGTTTCCAAACGTCGAATTATAGATCCGTTTTCTATCGAACATGATTTTTCTTTACTAAACCATGAACAAAACTTGATTTGTGAATTTTTTTTCACCTTAATGTGTACTTGTAGACTGAATGGTCGTCCGCAACATTCCTTGGCAATTTATTAAACAGGATGTATTCACCTACATTTAATTTATTAACGCTTGGAAATTTTCACTCCCCAAACGAAAAATATCGCACAAGTAACGTAAAGATTTCCATCAGTCAGCGATGAGCTAGTAAATGATACTCTACGGCGATTTCGAATTCGTTTTCTTTATTCGAATTTACATTTCCACGGTAATTTTAATATTGATATTTCAACGTTTTATGAAAAATTAGGTTTTCTTCCAAATTATGTGTCCATGGTAAATCGATAATATTTTAAGTTAATCAATCACGTTTGTTATAACGGTAACGCTTGAAAATTTTCACTTCCCAAGAGAAAAACGCCCTATAAGATGTTTTCACATCAAAAAGTTGGCCCGCGTCAAAATGATGTAGCGAATCCACTATCTATACCGATTCATAAAGTAAATTGGTATTTATACTTTACAATAAAATCTGTTGCATTTTCTCGGTTTTAGAGTTATATGTCAAAAAAATTAATAAATAAAGTTTACATTGTCATAGAAATAAAAACCGGTATCAAATCGTCATAATTTTTGACGCAGTTCTTAAAGTACAAATAAATAAAAGACGCATCCATTTAGGTGAAATTAAATGTGCACAAGTAAAAAGTAACGCGGATCAGTAAAAGTTGAAATTTCCTCGTAATGCTCTTACAATTTACTATCAATCTAGATGTACTATAGTCAGCGTCAAGGATATGAGACTTACGTTACTTAGTCAGCTAAAAACAGCTTACACATGAATAATGTAGCGTAATCCGTTTCGAAACGTTAGAGCCTAATATGAACTTCTGTACGGTCGTTTCTACCGAAAATGGGCATGTGGATAACTTCAATAACCATGAAAAAATCATTTCTTCTTTTAAATTAGTAATTTCAACGGTATTATCGATATTTGAAAGACGATTTCGTCATACTTCTGAAGTATATTTGTACAATCTTACTTTAGATCTAACCGACTTCATAAAAAATACATGGACATCTTTCTTTTTTTTTTTAAATATTATAATAATGCCCCTTTTTTTTTTTTTTGGTTCAATAAAATTTAAATTGACCAACATCGTTATTTCTTCCGGGCTATATAAATATTTCACCATGCGCAGAGCGAGTATATGTAATTTTTCATTGTTTGCACTCCGCTTCTTCGCCAATTTATAGGAAGATAAAGTGTGTAGAATTACCGAGAAAATCATATAAAAATGTCCAATTACGTTATCGGATGCAACTCACCGATAATGGATAGAATGACCACCACAAAATCGAACAAATTCCACGGCTCCTTAAAATAATGGTAGCGTAAAGCGAAAATCTTTAAAAGACACTCCGTTGTAAATATCACAATGAAGATAGTGTTCAAAAGTTCCAAAGTATCTCCGAGTAATTTAGCCGGTCGATACCTATCCATAGTCATCGTCAGCATATTCAGACCGATAAACAACATTATTACCATGTCGAATTTTTTATTCGTCACTATTTCGAACGCGATTGCTTGGGGTTTCCACTGAAATTAATAAAAAAATTAACTACATTTCAAAATCGCTTTTTTCTACATTTATTTTTAAATTGACACAAACGCGCGTAAAAGAGTAGCTTATGCGAGGAGTAACTTGTGCGAATTTTAAGGAGTGTGTGTCTTTTATTTTTGGTCTCTTTGGCACACATTCGCAGGTACACGCTTTTGACGTTAATTCCGAAAACGTTTTCAGATTGCTAAATATTTCGTACACGCGACGTTCGTTGAGAAAAGGGACCTGTGATAGTGCGAAAACTAGACTTTGCGTGAAATAATAATAATACTACCATAATATAACTACTGTGCTGATCTAAAAAAAATTTAATTTTCTAGCTTCTAAACCTGACCAACTCGAGCTGAAAAAGCAGTCGAATGCAGCGAATGTATCAGTAGAGGAGTTTGTATGCAGCAAAAATGACCATAAAAGAAAGAAAAAAAAATCAAGATTTTTTAAAAAATTTTAACGTTTTTCCACTTGTTTTCTAATTTCCTTCAGCCAGTTTGGTACGCTTTAAGACGTTAAATAAACGTTTGCGAAAAAAAAAAATACATACTGCATCTGAAAACCCATATTTCCGCATTAGATAGAGGTCCCTTTTCTCGGCGAAGGTCACATATAAATTTTAGCTGTTACTAATATTCAATATTATTAATTTAAACTTACATTCGGCCTTGGTATAGCTTTCAATGGTTTCTTTGAACCCATTTTTTTCATGGCGTTGTAGTATTTCTTTTGATCCTCTGTCATAAACATTTCTAACGATCCACCTGCGTATAATAATCACATTTTATAGTTAGCAACCGGCTGTTTTTTATGCTCGTTTTTTTTCGCAAAAGTTTACAAAACAAATACCACAGTCAGCATACATCCGTAAATGATTACGCCGTTGTTTTAATTATAAATGATTATTATAGTTTCAGAACAACAAATTCGAATATTTTAGAAATACCGATACGAACAATTATTATAATACCGGGGAAGAAACTGAAAATTATTTTTTGATTATTTTTCCTATGGAACAGTGTGTGTTCGCCGTTGGAAAAATTTCAAAAAGTAAAAATCAATATTTACCAACAAAGGTTGAAAATCTAAAAAAAAAAAACAGTAAAATTTTGCAATCAATTATTTTTTATCAAAAACAATGAATCTGAAATATTAGTAGATATGATGTCGTGCTAATTAAAAGCATTCCTCCACTTGACTACTCTATCGTTCTATTATTATCTATTTTATTTAATCTATTTATGTCCGCAAATCACTTTTTTTGTTTTTTCCTATTTCAACGAATACGATTTCTCGAAATAGCTGATAAGTGTCCGCCACTTATACAATCTTTTCTTTATTTGTCTACTATCAGTGAAACAGTAGGGAACGGTCAACCGCTCGAATTACGAGTGTTTAAATGAATAATAATGTCTAAGAAAAATATATGATTCAAAATGATCAGTTTGATTAATGATTTTTTAGAAGATTTGTAAAGTCAAACGATTTCGCATTCGAAAATTATTAAAACTTGTCACCATATTCGAAAACGTAAGCGAGATATCTGTATAAATTTGTTAAAACTTCCAATTATATTTTTGGATATTCTTGAACCCTGTTTTTTTTTTTTTTTTTTTTTTTTTCTATAAGCCATTACTATCGCGACCTTCAAAGTATTTGTTCTATTCTAAAAACAGCAAAGTAGACATGCGAAAAAAAACAATATGAATCTATACGGATTATCTAAACCATTTACAAATTACCACTGGAAAATATTTACATTTTTAGTTTTCTTTTTTTCTAACACTTTGAAAGCTGCTATTAAGAATAATCTACTAGTTTTCTAAGGATATACTAGAACAGAAATTAACTTATTTGAAATACCAGTACGGTTCTTTATATGATTGTAGTAACATCATAATAATCACAAAAGAAGTAAGCTTGTATCCATTCTGAAGAATTTGCTGTACAGAACAGATTATTATTCTTGCGTTCGAATAAATAATTGAGGAGTATATTTCGAAAAGTAAATAAATAAACGGAACAAAGTAAATAAATATATATAAAAAAAAAAAAACAAAACAGAGTTCTTAATGAAATTAAATGATTACATGAATTTATCTTCATAATAAAAATGATACAACTGAGAGGACAAGTCTTCAGACAAAAACATAGGAAGTTAAGCTAACGGGAAGAAAAAAAACATTTAATCGTTGGTCAAAAAACTGGTGTGAACATTTCACACGAGAAAATGGCTAATTTTTATTCTTATTATTTCATTCTTATCGATAATTTCAATTGCATTTTTAACATCCAAGGGAACGGAGCCGTATCTAGACCAATATTACGGGGAGGGGGGGTCACGATTTTTTTAAATAAATATATATCTATATATGTGTGTGTGTGTGTGCGTGTGCGTCTGTGTTATCATGAAATATATTTATTTATAAATGGTACGCTAAAGAAGACTGTAGTCAATTATTGTATATGCAATATTTGAACACTACAATAAAAACAAATAAAAAACAGTCGTTTCCATAAAATTCATAAATATTTAAATTTTCTTTTCTTTTGTCAAAAATTGAAAAGAAATAATTCAAGCAGTTATTATTTCACAGATATTTCGGGGGGGGGGGTTAAACCCGGAAAGCGTCCCTCAGATACGACTCTGCAGGGCAATACCATATCCATCGTAGAAGATATAATATAAAGTGAAAATAAGACGTAGCTTTCACAATTTTTCGTGTAATTGGCTAAAGTTATTTCATCCGATGAATCTTCTTTTTTAAAATCATTTAAAATTCCTCTACTTTTGTATAATTCTTACAGAACATATTTTTCGGATAAAAAGATTCGCAGCATTAAATTCATTTTTACACAACTACGTTTTTCTTAAAAATTGCGATAATAGTACTCGAAACAGATTTTTTAACTGAACTAAATCAAAAATATTTTCTTATTTTAAAACCAAAGGCTGAATTTTCTAAAAAAAAAAAAAAAATAACCGTAAATTACTTTGGTTCTAAATTTTAATTTTGTTGCAATTTTAGGATTGGCGTATTATTATTGTTAAAATTAACACAATATTACGCATCTAAATTAATAACACGCAAATATAAATTTTCTTCTTATTTATTATTTTTTCGTTTTCTTGTAAAATTTTAGACCAACATAAAAATATAACGCCTTCCATAAATAACTTTAACGTAATCAAAATGTGTTTAAATTAAACCAAAAAAAAAAAAAACGTTTACAATTTTAATGCGACATTTATTCAAATATTTCAATAAAAATAGGAAAAATAACTTCTATAATCAAAATATAAGGCCGAGTTAATTAAAAAATTTTTAATAAGTAACAAGTACTAATTAACTTAACAACGTAGCCGAATTAAATAACTTTTCAGTATTTGTTATGAAAATCAACGACTTTTAATGGAGGAAATGATTTTTTTAAAATTAAAATCGAGATTGTATTTTCAACAATCACCTGTAGTAATCTTAAATTTCAGTGGGATGGAGAAGTAGGCGTTAATTTTTTTCATTTAATTTAAAGCTGTAATTAATACTTTGGAAAAATGTATTTTTTGTTTTTTTCTAAATAAAATTTTTAAAAATCGAAATTTAAGCGAGTCACGAAAAATGTTTTTTAGTATAAATTTTTTGTACATATACGTGTATGTAACCAAATAAATGCATTGCACAACTTTGTGAGAAATTTTAAACTTTTTTTGTAATTTAAATAAATCTTAAAAGAATAATTTAATCATTATATTACGGAGCTAAATATTAATCGATGCGTCTTGACATGGAGTATATACATGGCTCAATGCTAGGGGAAAAAAATTTGTACAATTTAAAAAAAATTATTTACGGGTGATGATGGGTGGTACACTCGTGTTATTATAGGATGTATTCATTCCCAATTTGCAAATAATTAGGAATTTATTGGTACGGCGCATGTAACGGTAAGTGGCAATTTTTTAGTCAGAAAGGTTCTTGTTGACTTGAAATTTTTTTAAAATAAAAGTATTTTCTACATACTTAATCATCCAAAAAAGTTTTTAAGACTTACTACGAGTAACAAAAAAAAAAAAAAGTAAATAAATAATAATCTTTGACGCACTTCGATATTCTCTTTATCTTTTTCAAAAATCCTCGAAATATTTTCCTAGATACACGTATAGAAGTAAAAGTGTAAAAAGTTATAGGTAGGACAGCTAAAAAAAAAAAAAATCCGTTTTAAATAAAACCGTTTTTCACTTTTAATTACATCAATTTCCTCTCTAGTGTTGAAAGCGGTTTTTTATTTATTATAATAATTCGCATATTTTATTTTAATTTATGATCTAAAATCTCTACGTATTTCTGCAACCAATACTATATAAATAATAAAACAATTTTTATCCGGTACCGAATAGTTTTCGAAGCATTTGCAAAAATACGAACTTTTTATACCACTCTTTTTTTGATTAATAAATTTCGTATTTATCGAAAAATATTATACAAAGAAACATTTCGTACAAGCAATTGTATGAGGGTATATAGCCCGGCACGTAAGGCTTAATCTGTGCTGAAGACTCTCTTACAAGTTAATTTTTTCAGTATCTTATAAAAGTATGTAGTTGATACTTAAGTGTATTTAATATATTTATCCAGACGGGTTGTGCTCAGATTTATTAGAAAATTTATTTATTTATTATTTATTTATTATTTATTTATTATTTATCTCCACTCGAACTTATCGGTATCATTTATACCGCTGCCCGATGTTCTGTACATTGGTAGTTAAAGGGAGGAGCCTGCTTTGTAATTATATCAATATTAATTTATTCATTTTGGAAGCGGGCATATAGAACCGTGTTTGCTAGATATTGAAATTTTTTTGCGGTTTTTTCGTTTTTTTAGATTTATCCCTAATATAGGGTTATAGTTTTTAAAGTAAAACAGCACATGATCTGCAAATTCATTTTCCCCGCATGAGCACTTGCGGCTTTCATTCGGTTTAAACCTATATAGAGCTTTACCGTGTCTCGTCAGGACTTGTGTGGAGTAGAAATCGGGGGAAATTTTTAATTCCGTTCGTTCGTTTACATTCAAGATTAGTGAAAGTGTATCAACCTGCTGTATCGTTCCGCCATCTGTTTTTCTATAAGTTGTAATACTTCGTAGTTTTTCACGGTATTTTTCATTTTTTAAAGATATTTTTTACTTTGTGGTAGGTCTTGGTGACACACTACTTAATGGAAGGAAATTCATTTCCCTGAAAATTTCTTTATCTATAAAGTTGAAACGGGTGTGATTTTTAATGGTAAATAGAATAGCTCTCTCTGTATATAATGAATAGATCGATCGGAAATCGCAGAGGACAGCTGCTGCACTATGTGACACGGTTTTGAAAGCTCTGCACGTGTTTTTACGAGAAACTTTCTTTGGGTAGCAATTACTTTTTTTTTTTTTTTTGTGTTTTGAGTTTTATCCTCTAAAAGTATACAGAGGCGCAGTAGCCAAATATACTTTCAACAAGCGCTTTATATAGTATACTTCTATATTTGTAGTCAAAGTCCCGGGTGTTTCGGCATGTTTGTGTCAACTGGCAGTACGTGATATCAAGTTTTGATATTATATAATTCAGAAATTGAAAGTGAGTTTTGTACACTTAAACGAAAACGTACGGGATAAATTTCTTTGCATTAAATTTCAATTAGTATTTATTCTTTTTCGAAAACGTCAAAACTCCGGATGTTTTTTACGATTTTAAAGTTGAATTATGGTTTAAGTAGTTTGCTGCTAAATTTTCTTTAAATTCCAAAATATAAACTAACCAGAATAAATAAGAGTATGTAATGGAAATTTCTTTTGTAAATGTAAATTATAAATTTACCAAGAGTTTACACTAAAAATCATTGACACAACCATTAGAGTTCTTTTCTGGTTTTATGTAGATATCCAAAAATGTTCCATTTCACATTGTACATAAATGTTTAAACATGAATATCTCGACTTCACGTGTATTTGATGAAACAGCTGGGATGCGGACCACTCCAGTACTTAGTGTGTTCCATTAATAGCATTATACAGTTAAAAAACATTTGAAAATAAAATTCGCAAAAAAAAAAAAAAGAAGAAAAAAAAAGCCGCTTATGGAAAATAACACGCACAAAAATTATAAATTTAGTGTGAAAAACCAAATACTTATCTTCTTTTTCTGTTCATTAAAATTGTCGATAATAACTCCGATGAATAGATTTAGGGTAAAGAAAGAGCCGAAAATGATAAAGAATACAAAATACAAATACATGTATATATTCGATTCGTACACCGGTTGCTTATAAAGCTGAAACATGCCAATAGATGTATATAACAATTCTATAATAACTAATAAACAAACGGATGATAAAAAAAAAGAAAATAAATAAGATAACCAAACTATATCGCTCTCTATATGCGATTCTAAAATTAATATTTCGTAATATCAGCAAAGTGCTACATTATTTGTTATATAATAATAAAAGTATACGTACACAATCTAGACTAGAGACTAACACTAAAGTAAAATGCATGTACGTATTTCGTCTATTCTAAATTTAAAAAAAATGTTACTATATTAAAAATATCTTCATCATCCATGCACACTAGTGATGGGTAAGTTCTCGTTATATCTTCGGATACGGATCCGGAACTGAGAAGTGGGTGCGAGAACTATACATTCCCCGGATACATATCCATCGAAATAGATTCGACATTTATGCGCACGGTACACTCGATACCAACCCTAGTTTTCTCTGGTTATCGACGTAACAACACCAGTGTGTGTGTGTGTGTGTGTTAGGTTAGATTACGTGTGTTAGAAAGAGAGAAGGAAATTACAAAATAGCTAATGCAGGAATATGTAATCCTAAAGAGAGCCTGTGTCTACGGAAAAAACGATAAAGTTTCTAATTAATCTAATTTGTTATCACTTTTCACTTTTCTAGCTAATCCGACACATTTCAGTTCAAATATTCATTCTTCGTATGAAAAAAAAAAAAGTATATATATTCTTCTGTCTTCAAATTTTAGTTTCCATACGGCCTACTAACCGTGTGAACATTTGTATATAATATTCATCGAGTATTTGCTGGGTCGCAGTTGTGAATACGTGTTAACTGCAGTCGAAGTTACAGCATCAACTCCGTCGTGTGGGATAACGTATCCTTTCGGACCTACTCATCATTAGCACATGTATACACACGCTTATATACATATATAAAAAATTCATTTTAAAGTTACAATATCGCACCCGATTAACTTGAACTTTTCGTAATATTTCGATATCTAATTAAAACTGAAAGTTGTTTGAGTTTTTCTACTCATTTCGAGAAATCTCTTTTAGCGATATCATAAAAAGATGCGGAACTTAGTAATGAAATTTAAACGAACTGTATAACGAAAGAGATAATATGAATTACAGCGCATTATTATTTTTTAACGTCAGCGAATGAACAAAGAACTGAACGAAATTATTAATTACGGTTCACAGTTATTAAAATTAAATACGGTTGCAAGTCAGACAAAATAATAATAATAATAAAAATTAAAAAAATACAAAAAATTAGGGGCCCTTATTTAAACTGTGTTTGCGGTTAAATATATAAATAAATTTCAAAATGTACAGATTTTATACAAAAACACAGATCTTTTTTCTTAAATAACCAGCACTTCGAGGCCGATTATTTGCAGTGTAACTATTTTTTATCTCATATAACGGAAAAAAAAAAAAAAAAGAAGAAGATGGAAAAAATAGACGAAATTATCGATATGTTTATATGGAGTGTTTTCAACACGAACTTACTTTTAATAAAAAGAGGCATTTCTGTGGAATTTAGTTACATTACACGATTATTAAATAATTCTTTCGATGAATTAAGAAATTTCTCGACGATCACATAAAGCGCTTAACGCGAAACCTTCATTTAGTTAATTGCTGCAGAGACGATATTATATTAGTTTATCGATATTTTTATTTGTCGAATCAGCTTTTAAATGATAAACCGGGAGGTCTTAAATAAAATGTTCAAATGAAGAGAATTAGTAGCTGATTGTTCAATAACGTGTGAACGGAATTACTGTGGTCGTATTAATCGTAATGAAATGTATCCAATCACTGTGGCTGGTATTATACGAAAAAAAATTTCGATAAAAGAAAGCTATAATGGTGTTACAGCGATGGTGTGCCCATATTCACAACATTCAATAAAGTGAAGACGGCCTTACTGATCGCCAAATTTCGGTCAGTGACGATGTAAATAAGAAGAAGAAAAAGAGGATTTTTCTCAACCACCGAGATTGATTGGTGGAGAGCTCAGAAACAGACTATATATTTTTTAAACGAGAAAAAATTTCCTAATGACATTCGTGAAAAGTTTACGACAACTAGCCCCCCCCCCCCCACCCTACTCTCGTTAGTGCCGTTGGGCTTAGTACCATTATGGAAAGCTTAACTTCACAATCCATGATACCTTATCAAGATTATATAGGACTTACTTTACTTTTACATCTAGCAAATAACAATTTAAGATCAGTATTTTTTTTTTTTAATCGTAAAAAACAATTTTTAAAATCATTTTGTTCTTTCTTCTTTTTTAAATAGGCGTTTTTCGCTTTTTTTCATTTCATATTTTTCCGGAAATTTTATTTCATTCATTACTGTTAACACAAAATAGACCTAAATGTTTTTCATAAACAAGTACTTCATTTTTTTCTCTAGTTTTATACACTTTTCCTACACTTTACATATGCTACACGATATTTTGTTTGTACAAATATACGATCAACTTTTGATTACACTCATTCGATGTTTTAATTTAAAATTCTGCGCACTGCATGTACCTATTTAATCTGTTTTTAATCTTGAAATTAAAATTAATTTACCTTCATATCGAACATTATTTAACTTAATTAAAAATTACAGAACAGTAAAGTTCCCTTTATAAATTTAGTGCAAGTTGCAATTGTTATACTTCTTTAACAGTTTCCGCATTATAAGGTAGACAACGTTTTTTTTTGTTTTTTTTTTTTTTTTTTATATATATAAATATCTTTATTAACTGGTCCACCGTAATTTTATAGTTAGCAACGTTACGAAGAAAAGAGCTGCTGTTCTTATTAAAGTTTTATTTTTGGCTAAGCAGGAGAATATTGGATTTTCCTCTGCTAGAGTAGCTTAAAAATTTTTGTATAGGCAGTCGCCCGTTAACTTTCATAACTTACCTTAAAAACAAAATAGTCGCAATTTTTGAAATAAATAACCTACTTTCTTTACCAGTCCTGTGCTAAGTTATTATTTTAACAACCACAATTATCATCATTCGAACGTTAATATTTGTTAACGATAAATTATAAAATAATTATACACTTATAAAAAAGAAACGCTGGTAAATAAAAAATGGAGGAAATAAACGGAAACCAAAACAAGAAAAAATGGTCATCGTCCGCTTTCAGACTAATTTGTTAGAATTGGCTTTGGTAAGTCGCTGTATACGAAATTGTTCAAAAACGTAATCTGAATTTGTTCCATACCACAGCCTTCCGATTTTGCTATTTGAATTTATTTTTGATAGAAATAAGTAAATGAAAAAGTTCACTAGACAGAGATTGTTTATTTAAACAGGTGTAAAGATATCATTCATGATTATCCTTTTTTTTTATATGTACGCGCGTGTGCGTGTAAATGAACAATTTCACTTCTCACTATATTCTCCCTCTTTAGATTGTAAGACTTCGCGCTATTTTAGTTAATAAAACAAAGTTACATATTCTTCGTGAACTTTTTTGTTTATACTAATTCGTTTAACTTGCTAAAGATTTGATTGCATCTGTAAACTAACGATTCGTTTTCGTGTAAACTAAACTCTAACTATTGTTCTAAGAAATATATATGTATATATATATATATATATATATAGGTGTTGGAGCTGCAGCATAAAAAACGCACACATTTCGTATTTCTACAAGCTATTAAACAAGTGCGGAGACCATAAATACCGTTCGAAGAAGAATGATAACATTTCCGAACACTGCGATTCCTTTTAAAGAACTAAGCTAAAATCCGTACGAGCCTGCTGAGAAACTATTATGACATTCTCGCATGTATATTCACGTGAAATAACGCGAACTTACGAGTGAATTTCGCGCGGAAACAATATTTAACAGCGACGACACGCTAGAGGTTTACTTATTGGTAAAATAAAATTAATTTACAAAAAGACGTGAAATTTTTTTACTGTTTTAAAATAATAAATGCTGCCGAAAAAGAAGAGTAATAAAACAAAATTTAAATACCTCTCTGGAATCGATCGCATCGTTCATTATAGGAATCCAGCCTTTAAATGTAGCTACCTGAAACAAACACAAATAAGCTTTCCCGACGTGATCGAAGTTCATCGGTGAATTTTGCCATGTGTAATTTTCACGCAGGCAAGTATCTTTATCCGGCACAATCTCGTGATCCAACTTAGTTCCGTTTTCATCTTCACACTGTAATTGATTTTTTTAAAGAAAATTATTTTATTTCAGCAATTTTACGCGATTTGTTGTAGAAGACCACCCCCACCTTTAGCGTTAGGCATAATCGCGATACTAGTCCGAGAGTATTCGCATAATCGAATCGGAAAATTATAATCAATAAAATTTCAGGCATAGAATCAATCGTAATAATAGACGATATGAAAGATTTTATTTTATAAAATGAAAATGTTAGTAGTTTATCAATAAGATATTTAGGTACGTTTAAAATTTCGAATATTTTTATCGAAATGTTTTTAAAAAAATAAAAATTACAAAAAAAAAGTAATTTTTTGACTTTTAGCAGAGTAGAAGATGAACTCATTTTACGTAGACACAACAGGCAAATTGTCTTTTTACAATTTGTACACAAATATTATTATACAGTGTAATGCTTATAAGCAAATATAAGCAAACATCTCCTAGGCATCGCAAAGTCCCATTCTAAGAATATGATTCCCTAAAAAACTTTAAACATTCTTATACATTATCTCTAAATAACTGGACTTTTAATGTTTTTCGTAAATATCAAATTTTCATATATAATTTCATTAAGTGATGATTAAATTATACCGGTTTTATAGGCACCCTACGAAAAGGAAGAGGAGTCTACTATGTAGAATACTCTTATTTCATTGGTCAGCGGTATAGAAACGCTGCAATCAAGAGTTTATCAAAGGTGAAAATATTATACGAAGTAACTGACGTAGATAAATGTTAGTGCAAAAAAAAAAAAAAAAAAAATAGGATCGTTTAATCAGTACTTCCAATTGAAATCTTTGATTACGACATGTTATTACAAATTTTTCGACGAACCAGCTATATTTAAAATTTTCTGTTCGTTTTGTTTAAAATATTTCAAGTACCGGATTACCCGTTGAATGGCCGTTCGCGTAGAAAATGCTAATGAACACTATGCATTGTTGTACGACAATGAAATACTATTACAGATTAAAAGTTCGTAGATGCCTCTGAATACCCTTCTCTTACAGTTAAAAGCGAATGCTTCACTGACAAATTTGCAAACTTCGCGCATAGCGAAGCATTAATTTTAGTCAGAGTATTTTCATTTGTCAAATTAAAAGTACCGTATTTGTACTTTTCCGTTTCATTTTTTCCTGGTTCGGCTGACTTTTTAAAATTTTTCAAAAATAAAATTTCTGTCCACGTAAATAATTATCGTCGACCGTATATAGTAAAGGTCAGTAAATCTCGAATATATGTACTGTAACAGATACACTGATCTCTTTATTCTAAACTAATGTAAAAATAATAAATATATTCAATGAAAAACAGTCACTAAAAATAATTTTCATTATTTTAAGTATAATTCGGAAACATGTGTATAAAAATTTTAAATTAGATATTATTTATTTTTACACTGCAGCGCTAGGGCGTCGCCAAGAGGGGACAGGAGTGGGCAGCTGCACCTCCTAGAAGGTCTCTCACATATTAAGGATGAAGAAGGAGCCGGGAGCGAAGTGAAGTCTCGTTATTTGATTGCCACACCTCGTGTTCTCCTTAAAAACCATGATACAGATATGTTTTCTTGTTTTATTTATTAGTTAACTTTATTTAAATTGTTTTACAAATGTTTAAATATATATGTATATACATATTTATGATTGTTCCTAAATTCATTAAGGCCTGTGCCGATTATTAATTTCTTCGCCTATTAATTGATAAACTGACGAATTTTATTTTGCATCATTTTAAAGAAGACTAAATTTTACAATCTGAAACAATCATTTCTCGATTATTGGGCATTTTTTGGGTGCGGGTGTGTTTAGGGGTCAGACTGCCCCCCAAGAATGGATGAAATTTCTATCCGAAATAATTTCTAGAAAAAGTGCCCTCTATGCTCTCGATTTTCTCATTTCTCTCTTTAGCTCGAAAATATTATACATCGACATGTGTTGATTTAGTTTTTAACGAATGATGACAAATTAAGCAAAGATAGTGACGAGAAGGAAGAAGCAAAAAGAAGAAAATTTGAGGACATGCCGCAAGCTACGCCACCTCTGTCTTGAAAACACAGAATCAAAATGATTGCGTAATATGGCGAGACCGATTTCGTCTAAATACTATGACGTGGCCATTACGTTAATGTCGATGTTATCTACCGAAAAGAAGAAAGAATAACTTGAAAAGCGTTGGACCCTTCGCAAGACATCTTTGCCTAGGACGCAAAGCATCTGAAGAGGAAATTTAATTATTCACGGTTGGAGACGTATTCACCGTGATTGGTATACTCTAGACAGCAAAAAGGCGCTTTTTGCAAATATGGCGCCTTATTTCCCCCAAATGTAAGTTCCGTTAGAGGGGTATTGGGATCATTCATAAAGAATCCATTTCGCAGATTTAAGCATGTCCATGAGCAATGCAAAAAGTACATGGAAACATAATTTCATAAAGCGGCACTGAAAGTTGCCAGATTATTTCTCGAAAGTTCGCCAGTGGATGTATAAATACTCGCAGAGCGTTATTGAGGAAAAGAGAAAAGTTATTAAGTCGATTATATCTCGCATTATATTTTTGCTAGTTCCAGTGACTTAACGTTGATAGAGCAAACTCTCTTCCAAAGGAATTCTTGAGGGCTTATGCAAGCCACGAGTTGACGCGGGTGATGTAGTCTTGAAGGAACACTTTGAACGCGGGAAAAAAAGATCCAAGCTATCGATCTGTCGATTGAAAAAATGAAATTATCAGAAATTGTACAGTGATGTGCTTAAGATAGATATTGTAACCAAATTTTAAAAAAAAAGTAGATGCATACAGTGTGTTATTAGTCGATGAAACGGTAGGTATTTCCGGAATAGAGAAATTATCAATTGGAATAATTTCGATGATGAGAAGAGTGAAATCCAAGAAATATAGGATTTTTTAAGCTAAAAGGTTTAGATGCAAATTCTATTGCAAAAGTCATTGATAATTTTTTTGGCAGTAGAAGAACTTAATATCCAGATAAATTATACGTTGGTTTAGGATTCGACAGCTGTTCGACAATGTCCAGAATAAGCGGTGGCGTACAAGCAATCTTATGCAAAAAAAAAAAATATTATACCAAAGCTCTACTCTTTCATCGTTCTTCGCATACACTGAAATTGGTAATAAATGATCTCAACCTGAAATTAGAAACACAATAGGAACAACCAAAGAAATAATAACGTTTTATCGGAATCAGTTTTAAGAAGGAAGTTAATACCAAACATTTCCGATCTCTGTGAAACAAGATGGAACAAAAAAGAGCGAAAAGCACAAGACCATCATAGCTTTTATGGATAATTTCTATACTATAATGGAGTCCTTAGAAACTTTAACGACTGAAGGAAACAAAGAACGAACCGGAATAAAGTATCTCAATTCCATGCCGCCGTTTCCAGGGCTTCATTTATTTCGTGTCTTGTATTAATAAACAAATATTCAGCTATGATAGACCCTCTGTGTGGTTAATGTTCTCCAATCTATAACACAGGATATTGTCCAGGCAACAGAGTGTATTAAACATATTTTAGATTCACGGTCACGATCCCGTAAACGTCACAGATGAAACTATTAGAGACGTCACTGCTATTGCAAAAGAGCTATTATTACTTCTCTTCAGGAGCAGTTTGCTAAGGAAAACACTACATCACTCGCGTTGTCTAAATTTCAACCGATGCAAATGCAGGAGACACATATGTCCATGGAAAATCTTAAGAAAGCTCGTGCAACCTTCTCAAATTTTTTACGATTTGCCGAACGTGAATAACGAAATCGAACTTTAGAAAAACCAAGGGCAGGACAGAGAGATCATTCAAGTCTGAGCCGCATTAGAAACTAGGTAAGTGTAATGATGAGTGTCCATCGAAAGACCATTTTCGAAGACCTAGAAGATATCATCAACAAAGTATTTGAAAAATTTACGAAATGAATTCTAGAAGTTTATGTTTTAAATAAAATTTTCGAATTATTTGAAATTATTTCTAAAATTATAATAAACTTTTAAAAGTCGCATTTACTTTCACTTACACAATTCACCTACTATTTATATTTTCTTTAAATAAAAGATTTATTTTTACAAAAACCTGTGTGAGAACTTATTCACACACGTAATATCATCTTGCCTAGTTAATCGGCTGGCAACGCCTCTGCTTCAGTAGACGTATTCGTAATATTGTGTATCAGTTAACTTCATAACTGCGTATATTCGCGAGAATTAGACACGTATTATGTGTGTACTAACATTTTTTTTTCTTCAAATTAAACCGTAAAAAAAAAAAAACATAATTATCACATTTAAGCGATGTATTAAAATTTGAATACAAATTTTGAATCAAAATTATAAACGAAAGCAATAGGTAAAATCAATAATTCCACAAATGAAAATGATACCGCTGAACGTATGAGATGTCTTTATACATAAAATTCGCGAAAATCTCATTGAAACATTTTCATTTACAGAGCCATATAGAGATATATGTCTGTATTCTTCCCCGCCTCGTATAATATTTAAAAAATTATCACTTTCAGGTTAATTTTAAGCCAGAAAATTCTTCGATTCCAACGACGGACCTCGCTCGGTTACTTTGAACTTATTCATTTAATATTTTAATATCTTAATATAAAATTATAAACGCACCTTATGATATTTTCCTGCGAATAATTGCACTCCCATAATAGCGAAAATAAGCCAAAATATCAAACACACCAACAGTACGTTGAATATACTTGGAATAGCTTGAACTAACGCGTTTACGACAACCTACATCACACAAAGCGTAAATTACAATTCGAACATTTTTATTTTTAAAAATACATAATTAAAAATAATGTTCTACATTAACGATTACTTCTTTTTTTTTTTCTTTTAATATTTCATAGAAAATTGTGTCAGCAGCTAGAAATCGATGAAGAGCATTAACAGTGTGAGTACACGCTTTTCGCTTTTTTTTTTGATTTTTAATATTTTTAGAATTGGCCAAGACCATTACAGAGAGTAGCACTATAAAAACGTGTTATTAATTATGTCAAGAAATGAAAAAACAAAGCTTCGGAAAAGTGTCGCGACTTAAAGGAAATTAAAGTAACAGGAGAATAGTTAAAATTTTTCTGATTTCGAATTAACTGATTTCGATAAAGTACTCGTCGTAGAATTGAATTTGAAATAATGAAAAATTTAATAATCATTAATCGAAATTCTTAGTAGTTTTAAGATTAGAAATTTAAAGATAGGCTTTTCTCTTTCAAATTATTGTCAGAGAAGGTAAAAAAAAAAAAACTGCTATTGTAACGCTGAAGAAGTTGAATGCAAAAAATAAAATAAATAAATTCCTAAACTTCACCTTTCCGATTGAAATTAGAATGGACAAATTTTTGTCATAATTGATTATTAGTCAACGGAAGAGGAGGCTAATTTTCATTTCAAAAGAGCATTTTTATTAGAAACCAAATTATATATAGTTAAATTTTTACGTTATTTTAAGTAAAATGAAATAACTTGTTTCCGTTTTAAAGATAAAATTATAAGAAAAAAAAAAAAAATTATGCACTAGCGGGGATCTTATCGAAAAATACACTAGCGCGTGTCTGTGAATAAATCTAAAATTTTAATATTATAATTAAAATATATTAGAATTTCGGTTATCTCGAAGGTACTCTTATCGCTGTTTAATTCCCTTGATCGATCTCTACAATATTATGTTGTTTATAATTCGAATGAAAGCGATAAAAATTTAAATAATCAATGTTTTCTTGAGAAGACGCATTTTAAACACTGCAAAAAACTAAAGATAAAATTAATTCCAATATGTTCAGCAAAATATTATCATTCTTTTTTTCCCTTTTTTCTTTTTTAAATTCATTTGCAAAAATGCATATATCGTAATAAAAAATATAAGTACGTAATGTATTAATTTAAATCATATAACATTACCGCATAAAATGACGGAAAAATATCTGACAGGTTTATGTGTATACTTGCTCACCAAGTAAATCCGCAAATTAACTGATAAGTAGTCTTAAACAAATGCGAAATAATTTATAAGCAAGAAGAACAATAATGAAAAGAAAACAACTAAAATTTACAAAAAGAAAAAAAATCAAAATTAAAAATACGCACAATAACAGTGTGTTTTTATTGAAAAGCTGTTGTTTTTATTATTTTTTTTATTTTTTTTTTTGTACAAACAAAAAAACAAAGCTTAAGCATATACAACATATTAAATATGTTCTATTAAATAGGATCTTATGAAACCGCGTCACAATTAACACTAATTACGAAGAAGCGACTTATGACTTTTCTGTGTCGAAAATTAAAAGTGGCGATGAAAATTTTATGATCACTTTCAATTTATAATTTTTAGCCATAAAGAGAAACGAGTTAGATAATCATTTTTATCGACTATAATCTACACCTCGAAATTTCCATCCAGAGTTCTAAATAATGATTTTCGCTTCATCTTTTTTTTTTTTTTTTAAATGTCCTAAATTATCATTTCTTTTCCGAGACTGAAGTGAAAAAACGCGCGATATATTTATAGTAGTGATAAAAAAACAACGATAACTTCACTTGTTTTGGTCATCGTTCTTAATACTATGAGAAATTTATGAAAGAAAGGTACAATTTTATTGTTCCCCTGACATATTAAGAGCAGGTTATAGAGTAGAACTTTTGACTGAATTAAATTTAAAAATTCGTATAACCAGACTGCGCACTTTTTACATCAGAAAATATTTTAATCACTAAACCGTACACTACACTTGTTTATAGATGGCACGCCCTTTTCCTTTTCCTTTTCCTTTCTTTTATTTTTCTATCTGCTATATACAGAAAAGCAACCGTTACTTTTAAATACATACATAAGAGAAACGCGAATTCATGGCGATATTATTGATGATACAGCAGCTGTAGGGGAGGTTTCCTCCTCATCTGGTATCTTTGATAAATTGATATTCGGTTTGACGACTTTTATCCGTTGATGCGATGTTTTCAATTTCGCGTCAACGGTTCTTCTTCCGTGTATGAGATTAATATCGTTCTTCTTTTAGAACAGGAAAACTGCCATCATCCCCAGTGAACGTTTTTTATCGTGATGATAATTATGTTGTTATTGAACGATCCTTTTTAATGTAGGAGACTGTGTACACGGCATTTGATTTAAGACGAAGAATTCTTGAATTCTTTCGAACGATGTTTCCGGCTAGACGTAGACTGACACGAGTAAAGTTTGTTTACCGTTGGTCGTCATTTCGACCGAACAAATATCGCCCATATCGTCGTGAATTGTCGCGAATGGCGTCACGTTCATCGCTTCGCAATCGAACGCGAGTTATGAATAATTACAATGTGCAACGATTCCGGTTGAGCAAGAGTACCGCGCGCAGACTTTGTTTACAAAATTACTATGGCATTTAACACATATGTGTACGGGCATCTAACTAGGTCCCACTTTGTCGGTAATGGTATACTAGATAAAATTTCTGATCGATTGAGACCTCACGAAGCCTTCTAAGTACAAAACTCGCCGAGATATTTGCGTTTGAAGTTGAAATTTGAAAAAACATACTTTTGAGAAAAACGAGTTCAAAGTTTTGCGTAGCAACCAGGAGACAGGCGAGGAGCATTCAGGTTTTTGGCCATAGAACACGTAGGCGAAGTCAGATCACATTGCGGTTTGCGGCATTGGAAAGAGCAGTGGTCCCTCTATCAGAAACGCGTAAAATCCCAAAACCAATATTTTTGACCTAACATCCGAAAAATCGTTATAACTCCGTAAATAATTTCGACAAAGTAGGCCCTAGTTAGATGCACGTACACATATAACACGAATTGACGTTCGGGAATTTTTCGCGCGCAAAATCCACGGCTTTTCATGGAACGTGTTTCATGTCGCGTTCGAACCAAAGATGATCGCGAGCGGCGCAGGAAACACACCGAATTGGTTTTGTTTGAATCGACAATCGATTATTTCGTTTTCGGCCATTACTCTTTCGTCGATGAATACACTTTACCTGCGGCTCGAGAATCGGATCGAATAGAATTTTTTCAACATCTCCTTTACGCTTTCGTTTTTCCACTCAATTTTCTTTTTGCCGTGTAGATTTCGAAGTCATAATTAATAAATGATTAGAATTCCGTTCAAAACCTGACAAGAATTTTCTAAATGACTCTCAACCGTAAAGGGGATATCCGTTTTAAAACTTTTTCCTAATAGAAATTGCTACGCAATTCTTAAATTACTATTTTTAAAGATGATGGAATCAGATCGATCGCAAATTAAATTTTCGAACGTTTCTTTCATTCACGATATCGTTTACAACAATTGCCGTAATGACGACGCGTCATTGTAACATCTGAAGCGTCGGTGAAAATGTGACGCACAAACTTTTGAAATAACCCTCAGAAGAAAACAAATCCATATGAAAAAAAAACTCTTTAAATAAAATTTCGATTCATTTGTTAAGTGTATAAGCCGCGATGAAAGACATAAACGTGAAAAGGTCAGAAAATGATTAAAATGATTACAGAGAAGAGAGTAGTACTTTCTTTGTCTCAATCGATAAAAACCCCAATGTTGGCAACAATACTTTCATTCTGCAAATACCGTTAATTGGTACTCGTAAGATGTTATTATAAATGTTTTTAATATTAATAGAAGACACGCGCATTTATAAAAAATTAACCTTAAAACAGAAAATAAACAAAAAAAAGAAAAATAATCTTAAGACAACTAATAAAACAGGTTTTTTTCTTTTTTTTCTTTGATAACATTCTATAAGAGTTTTTATAAACTATTAAATTTCGTTGTTTTTTTCCTTTTAAGTTACTCTAGTTCGATTTATTATATAATTACACCGAGTGTTCTCTATTTACACTTGTAATTACCGAATTCGATTTTTCCTCAACCGCATTTTTGTCGAAACAAAATGATGCTGTTATTTAATGTGTGACGTCTCTATACAGGGAAATATCATCGGTTAATTAGGAGAAAGTTTTATTCCGTTAAATGGCTTGTTATTTTATTGGGCGTTTTGATACGTATTATTAAATAAGAGAAAATGTAAAATTTAAAACAGTGTAATGAGTGATGAAATAAAAACAAAGCAAAAGTAAGCAAATTCGGTGATGCAAAGAAGCAAAGAATAAAATAAAATGAAGTAATCTATTTCATACAGATATACGCTTATTATTGGATAGTGACTGTTTTCAGTTAAATCAATGCGCACTTATTAAACACTCACCTGAATTTTTTCTATGGAGCTCTGTTAGTTCTTACTTTACTTATGGTAGTGCAGTGGTTATCGGGAAATAAATTTTAAAAGCTGAAATGTTTCATCGTTCGTGTGAACATTGGTTACTTATAACGCTTGGATTTTTCGGCATTTTTCCGATCAGTTTGGAAGCGGATATATCTAACATTCGATATTAAATTTTCTCAATTAAGTCTGCTAAGTGATATTATTCAGAAATCAGAAAACGGCGTTTTAAGCATATTTTCTAAAAAAAAAAAAATGCAACCCGGAGGAACCTTTTCCCGGAACTACAATATTTTCGTCAGAATTCACGATTTATTTGATAAAAATAAACAATAAATGCTAAAAGTTGACTTCTTTGTTTTTAAATATGCTGCAGTCGAAATTTAAAAAGGGGGAAGAAAAAGGTCACATAATATTTTACGTAAATTTTAGTAACGTTACAAAAACAAAATTAAAAAACAGAATATAACGGTGGAACGCGATTTTTTAAACCGACTTGTCAGGATAATTCAAGTGCTATCGAACGTTGCTTAAATATTTTTGCTTGTTATTACATTTATAATGGAAAGACCGAACTGACATAATGAACAGTATTTTAGGAGAAATATAAATAATAAATCGGAAGAAAAGCAACGCTGGTACTACCCTACAAAAAAAATAAAATACAAAATAGTCGATGTAGAATTATATTTACATTAATGACAGATAGAAATATTCCTATTTAGCGCGTGTACACAGACTTTGTCGGGCTCTCTAGTTTAATATTTCAAATTATCATGGTGATTTTGACGAATTTTTACGGTTTCAAATTGAAATTAAACATTCTTCGAGACTTTTGTATGTCTTATTCTCATTTATATGTTAAAAGTTGGCGCGAAAATTAATTATGTCAAATTTTGAAATACTGAATCGCTAACATTTCTCGGAATTGAAAATTGACTTTTGTCATGCCGAAAAATCCAAGCCTTCGTTAGAAAGGTGTCTGAGGTTTTCATGAAAATCAGAAAAATTTTGAAGAGAAATCAAACGAAAAAGAGAAAAAGAAAACAATTTCATTCGTATGCTTCTACTCTACAATAATACTAGCGGCTACAAAACTGTATCATTCCACTATATTTGTTTTCGTTGCAGCATCCTACGAGAAATATTAATAAACTTTCGAATGTTTAATATGAGACACATGCAATATGGAATATGAACTAAGACGAAATGTACAACGATGTTATAACGCTAAATAGATTAATATAAAAAGTAATTTAGTTACCGAATATTAGACATTATAATAAACTATATTATTACGATGTTAAATTTGAAATACTTTATTCGCATTAAAACGAAAAATTTGAGTTTGAAATATCAACTGAACTGATAAATTGTTTTTGGCTCTTCTTTCATTGCGAAAGCAAAAAGCGAATAATTTTTTCATATTAATCAGCGATTAAAAATTGGTTGAACCCGTTAACCGGGTCCTGGATAAGACGAAAAATGTCCATAGCTTATAATTAAGAAGTACATACGGTAGATTAAGTATTAAACAAAAATAATATAATCTTTCTCAGTAAGGTATGATGATAAACTGGAACTAGTTGAAAAAATTAGTATAAAAATTAATTAATTGCACTCTTAGAAAAATAGTGAATTCGATGTTTACATTAGTGACTGTAAAAGATCGATTATAAAAGATCACAGAGCCCCAAAACATGGTAAAATTTAGATTTAATAAAATTAGTTAGAAGGATCCACAAAAGAATACTCCACGTCGTTGTTTGCATGAAAGCAATATGTATATACCTACAGAAGCAACTGAATTACACTATTCAATTGAAAAATAGTTAAATAATGATTCGCAGTTTGTCATTTTACACACTTTACGCGCTAAGAAAAACCTTACTCAATTTTAATGTATGGCAAATACATGCGTATATTATTGATCGTATAGTATATCTACTTTTGGCGAAAATTTTAAACTGAAACTTATTATAATAGTGTGATAAAAATATAACGGAACTGAGAATGTATAAAACTTAATGGAAATTAAATAAATGTGAAACACTGAATAGACAAAAATTAAGCAGTTATTTCAAAAAAAAAAAAATGGATAGATTTTTAAAATTGATGGATGAAATTTATACATTCTTTACCTCCTTAACACGTGGCAGTGCAACTAATAGATCTTGGATGTACAATCATCATAAAATGATAACAACAAATATTCCCAGATCGATTCTGCGAGGGTTTTCAGTCACAATAATAAAGTCTAAACAGTATATAGTCATGAAGTAACATTTCCATCAAGTACAGTGGAGCGTAAAACTATCGCTTAATAATAGTATAAAAACAAGGCGAGTAACACACTAAAATGTAAATGAAATACACGTTAAATACAGAATTCCAATATTTACAAAATCACATTTCAGCAAAAGGTAATCCATCAAAGTTATCCTCATTATGAATTCGAAAAAAAGATAATAAATATATACATATACATATATATATATATATATATATATATATATATATATATATATATATATATATAAATTATGCATTTCATTACATAAGTAAAAGATATGGTATACTAAAAGAAGTATATAGAACACGTGAGATTTGCATTTCATTTCACCATTTAAAAAGACAGAAAAAAAAAAACCTTATCACTTTTAGTAACCTAACAATAGATAATACGCGATTGTAAAAATAAATATTAACATTTGTATGTCGACGTTTTCACTTTACGTTATGTTAGTATTTGTGTTTAATTTTTACAAATAAAATCAAGTCGTTCTGCCTAACACCTCAAATGTACTAAAGTTAAAACTTCTAAATTAAAGTAATATAAATCATTATAAAGCTGCTAGAGATCTGAATCAAACAAAAATAACAGTATATACTAGAAAAATTATGCTTAAAAATTAATGTGAAGTAAAAAGTAAAATTACCATATATAAAGTAAAAATAATATTAACCACAGTAAACATAATAATAATAATAATACGAACTGTATCTTCAAAAATAGCGCTTATAATTAGACAAATAATTTATTCAGAAAATAAAACAAATTATAAACACTGCCTTAGGAACAGAGTAACAATAAATTAAAACAGCTCCGAAAAAGTGTAAATTAAAAGAAATAATAATTATCATTATTAATTCGAAAACGTCTACAAACGCGTCAGATAACAATATATAAACGCTTAAAACAAAAACAAAGAAGAATTCTAATAAGTAACAAAATAATAATAACGTTAATGGTAAATAATAAAAATGATCATAATAATGTAACTCTCTAAAACTATGATGAAAATGATTATGAAATCTATACAACAAATGAATAATTACAGTGTTATAAAAATAAGAAAGGGTTCATTTTACAGGTATAGACATGACGTACCCTCATACCCTGCATTCTAGCCATCGCTCTGAGCGGTCTTAGTGCCCTTAGGGTTCTCATTGTTTTGAACGCTTGAATGCCGCTAGCACCACACATAGAAGCTACGAAGTTTATTAGAGACACCTGTGTGTAACAACATATATAACAAAAAAATAATAAACTAACGTGATAAAATTACACATCGATTTTTCGCATAGAACATTCGTTACCGATGACGCAAAAACGCACATTTTATGTTACACACATACGAACGCGCATGTATCTTGTTTACCATTGTAAGAGGAGTCGGAATTATTTCATACTTTTAAAAGGCAAATAAAAAGAAAAGAAAAAATTTGTATCACGATTATTATACGCGCAATTTTCATTGCAATAATTTCAATGCGATCTAGGATACGGTAGTAACACTTAATACGTTTTAATAATTGAGGTTTTTTTAATTTTCAAAAAAAAAAAAAAAAAAAAAATAGAAAAAAACGCGCATAAAAAACAATTGTAATTAAAGTTTTATAACACTTTCAAAAAATACCTCTTTAAACTAAGGGTAAATATTTAATTTGCGCGATAAACAAAAAAAATAACATGTTTATCCATGGTTCCATTTTATACTAGGGTGTTTTGCGTAGTAATCTTTAATTAGCGTCTATTAAATGCGAACTTCACGCTTCCACTTTTTTTGAAGGAATGTATAAAGTTTTTAAAACGTTTCGACGAAAGGAACTGGAACTTAATTGATCAGATCGAATTTTAGAAACCGGATCGATGAAGGCGAATAAAATCTATACGAAATTATCAAAGATTATATATATATATATATATATATATATATATATATATATAAAGTTAATTGAAAAATTTTTATCGTTTTCCAGTTTTGATCGTTTAGATAATCTGCCCTGATTTTAAATGCAATTCAAACTTCATTTATACACACTTCTGAGCGTCTTTTTTTAAACAGATATAAACAATTACAATCGGCTGAAATATACGGGTTTTAGGAAAGGGTGCATATAAGAAACGAATTAAAAAATAAACAAAAATGTAAGTAAAAACAAAAAATAGCGCACACAAATTTTTCGCCGACAATTTGGAAATATAAAAAATAAACAAAAAAAAAAAAAAGTAAAAAAACTCGTGATCACAGTGTGCGCGTAAGACACACAAACAGCTGTTGCCAATGAAACGTACACATCGCGTATGTACGGATTTGTCGTTGCTAAACAGGCGGATGTATAACAAACAAAACAGGAGCAGCTTCACACTGGTTGTTGAAAGAGCTTCAGGCGCAAATCGGGTTTTACTTACTCTCATGCCTTCCCAGCGGGAAACCGCTCTTAGCGGTCGCAAAGCTCTCAGTGTTCTCATCGATCGAAATGCCGGTATGTCCGCCGCTCCGAGCCAAATGGCAGCCAAGTTAATCAACGATAGCTACAACGAAACTTGCTACAATTATCTCATCTGCTATTTTGTTTTGTACTACATATTTTATTTTTATCATTTTCTTTCTAATAACAATGTATAGGAGGACCCACCCTTTTTTTTCCCTAAATGTTACTCTATTGCGAAAAACTGATAGTACAAGAGGCCTAGGCGAAATTCGTTTTGGGCTTCAATAACTATTTAGATAAATCCAGTGGAACGAAAAACACCAGTCTGCAGTATGGTAGTATTTTGTCGAAATTTTTTTATGTAACGTCCGTGGTGTTGCAGTTTATATAAAAATTCTTATTTATAATTTTGCAGTCGTTGAAAATTTAAAATTCAAGACTCTCCGTTGTAATTAATTATAGTTTACGGTGAATATTTAGTTTCAAAGTTTTTTTCACATCATAAAGATATCTCCGGTGAAAATATTTTCAATTAATAAGAGTCACTTTTAAGTGTTAAATTTCGAAAAATTTTATTTAATTTAAAAAAAAAAAAAAAAAACGTGTTTCCAGATAAAGAGAAATTTCTACAAAACTCTTCAATTATCTATTGTTTTTTTATTAAATTTTATTACACAACGACCTCCTTAAACATCGTCGTGTTAAGTAATATGAATCATCGATGCTCTACTATACATGTAAAGTATTGGGGGTGCTAAATATTCACTAGAATTGAACACCTTCGCAATAAATATTAGTCCTACCAGCCGAGACGGATGAATATTGATAATTAAAACGCTGTTTTAACTTGAATTCTGTACGTTAACGTATAAAATGAATGTTTGTAATACAAACAATTTTCTTAAAACCGTTAGCGTTTTGCTGTCGGTGGGGGGGTGGGGGGGGGTCTGAATTTAATATTATCATAATTATGTGATAAATAAAATCTGCCGTCAACAGAATTTCATTGATACCGCTTTCGTATGATATATTTTTCTGCACCCTTAATGTCGCTAATGGCGTTTTATAAATATCCCGCCGGATCGCGAATATTATTTATCTTCTACAGAGTGTTGGAACGTTGAAAAATGAAATACATTCAACAGATAATGTTATAAAAGTTCAGGTAACTCTTATCGATGTTGTGCTCAGAATTTAAAAAATCGTTCGATTTTGTCTCTTTATCAATTTTTAGGCGGAATATTCGAGCAACAATTTCAGTTGGAATCTAAAATTACATTCGTTTCGTACAAAATTAGATTTAGAATTAACACGCGAAGAACCCCGTATATGTGTACATACGCGCGCATAATAATTACATAAATAAACACTAACCATAACGATGATGAAATCGAGCCAACACCAGGCGTTTGTGAAATATTTTCTAAACCCCAATGCCAGCCATTTTATTAACATTTCGAGAAAAAAAATTACCGTGAAAATTCTATCCATGTAATATAAAATATCTTGTAAAATTGGTCGTGACTGTAAGTGAACATCTTCTAATGCCTTAAAAAAAGAGAAAAAAAAAAGAGGGAATATTGCAACATGAAGTAAACAACATATGTATTACTGATATACATATATTTGTTTCGACACAAAACATATTTTTCGATTAATTTTTTAATAAATAAGAAAGAAAGAAAAAAAAACCACACACAAATGACGATATTTTTGTGTTTACATTGCGTATTATAAACTAGAATTCATTCATTGATGTTGATAATATACATGCCCGCAGAAAGTATAATCATAATTAAGAATACGCAAATGGAAAATCTAGCATTGGCCACTGCGCTCTCTTCTGTTGTGATAAGAACTGAAAAATTTGCTTACTCATTCGACGAAATATTTATATTTATTTATTTCGCATTGGAAATGCATTCATTTTTTTTTTTTGAAGACCAAAGGACCATTAAAGTTTCGTCAGTTAAAGTGTTAGAAAAGATAATTCTTCGTGTTAACTATGAAAATGTTTCACTTTAAAAGATAACACTGTGCGTACTGATATAGTTTATACGTGTCGATTAGAACAAGGAGTTAATTCTTTGGATTATATCCAACTTAATATTACGATATTCTCGTAAACTTAATAGCGAATGTTGAACATTTCGCGTATTTTTTTAAACCTACGCAGACGATACTGCTATTATTGCAGAGAATGGAAGAGATCTTCAACATCTCCTCAAAACACGCGATCTAGTGT